>CM062291.1:49036609-49398358 GCA_031216915.1 Pictodentalium vernedei | reverse complement strand
ACATTCAACGCTTAGTCCTTGGGATGAGTGATCGTCTGAGTGATCAATTCGGACTCCCGCATTGTGTACTTGGGCAAGACACTTAACTCCGATTGTCCACATGGGTGCACGATGATGCTGTGTACCTAAGGTGTACTGCACGCCGATGGTGTGCATGTCTTCAACCAATCTAACTCCTGTAGTGTGGAGTTATGATGTTGGGGAGCTTGTAGCTGCTTGTTGTTGCTCGGTGGTTCTCTCTGGGTACCCCAGCTTCCTCCAACCCATTAAACTGTCACCGACACGATATACCTTGGCTGTTAAAGTGTTGTTAACCCTAAATAAATAACAAGTTATTGTTACAGCAGTCCCTTATAAAGTGGAGCATGTGAACAAACCTGGAAATAAGCAGACTGTCATCTGCATAATGAGGACCCCATGAGGGTGAATTTGGTGATGCTGCCCTGCTGTGCTAAATTCAACCTCTGTGAACTTCAGTCTGAATCAAGGTCTCAAGCTTAATAAGCAAGAGGTACCCAAGGATAAATTGGCACACTGCATGGGATAGCATCAGCAAATTCACCCTCAGGGGACTTCATTCTGCAAATGACAGATTGCTTATTTTCAGGCTTGCACGTGAATATGGATATGGTAATTAGGTAATGTAGTAAAATGGCAAGTGATTTCACGAAAAATGTTTTCTGCGCCCTCATCTTCATGATTATTCGTTTATTTATCTTCTTACATCTATAGAATGAGCATTGCCCATGTAAGGAATTATTTGAACCAAAACAATTCACATTGCTCAGGTAAATTTTCAGTGACATTACACCATAGATTATATGAGTTGATTACTTTCTAAAGTGTGATTTACTGGCATTTCTGGGTTTGATTATAAACGATAACTTCACAAGGTGAATTATGCAATCAACAATTGTGTCATGTATCCATGTGTGCAAACGAAGATACTTTGCCATGAGTGTAATGGAGACTTCATTGTTTTTTGTTAGCTTAACTTGACATAGTCAAGATAAGCTATTGCCATCACGCGTGCGGAAGTCTGTGAGTCTGTGACGTCTGTTCACATTTTCCTTTAGCACGGGCTACACCCTGCAGTTCTTGTCTGATCATCACGAAATTTCATATGCAGGTTTGGGGTCCATGTCTAGATGAGAACGTCCCCTTTTGGTCGCAATCGGGCAACCGGTATGGCTGCCCGAGCCCAAAACCCGAAAACCATTAGCACAGTCTACAGGTCGTATTTATGAAGGGATTTCATTGTAACTTGGTAGGATGCCTCTGTATAGTGCCTAGATGAGAACGTCTCCTTTTGGGCATGATCTATCAACCGTGATGGCTGCCCAAGCCCGAAACCCAAAAACTTTTAGCACAGTCTGCAGGTCATGTTTAATGTGGAGGGATTTTCATTGTAACTTGGTAGGATGACTCCTTATGATGTCTTGATCCGAATTTCCCCATTTGGGCATGATCTGCCAACTGTGATGACTGCCTGAGCCCAAAACCCGAAAACCTTTAGCACAGTCTGCAGGTCATATTTGAGGAATTTCATTGTAACTTGGTGGGTTGACTTAATTACAATGTTTAGATGAGAAATTCCCCCTTTGGATGTGATTGGGCAACTGTGACGGCTACTGGAGCCCGAAGCCCGAAAAACCTTTAGCACAGTCTAGAGGTCATATTTATGAAACGATTTCATTGTAACTTGGCAGGATGCCTCCAAATAAGGTCTAGATGAGAACGTCCCATTTTGATCGCGATCATGCAGCCTTGATGGGTGCCCGAGCCCAAAAAACCTTTAGCATAGGCAAAAGGTCATATTTATGGAAGGATTTCATTGTAACCTGTTAGGTTGACTCCATATAATGCCTAGATGATGACATCCCCTTTCGGTCGTGATTGGTCAGTTGTGATGGCTACAAGTGCCGAAGCCTGAAAACCTTGAGCACAGTCTACAGGTCATATTTATGAAGGGATTTCATTGTAACTTCTTAGGATCACTCCAGATGATTGCTCAGATGAGATTGTCCCCTATGGTTGCGATCATTCACCCATGATGGCTGCCCGAGCCCGAAGCCCGAAAAACCTTTAGCACAGTCTACAGGTCATATTTATGAAGGGATTTCATTGTAACTTGGTAGGTTAACTTCATATAATGTCTAGATGAGAACGTCCCCTTTTGGACATGATTGGGCAAACTGTGACGGCTAAAGGTGCCCGAAGCCCGAAAAACCTTTAGCACAGTCTACAGGTCATATTTATGAGGGGATTTCATTGTAACTTGGTTAGGATGACTCCAAATAATGTCTAGATGAGAACGTCCCCCTTTTGATCGCGATCATTCAGCCTTGATGGGTGCCCGAGCCCAAAAAACCCTTTTGCATAAGTAAAAGGTCATATTTATGGAAGGATTTCATTGTAACCTATTAGGTTGACTCCATATAATGCCTAGATGATGACATCCCTTTTTGGTCGTAATTGGTCAGCTGTGTTGGCTACAAGTGCCCGAAAGCCCAAAAACCTTGAGCACAGTCTACAGGCCATATTTATGAAGGGATTTCATTGTAAACTTCATAGGATCATTCCAGATGATGCCCAGATGAGATTGTCCCCTTTGGTTTGCGATTATTCAACCATGATGGCTGCCCGAACCCGAAGCCCAAAAACCTTAAGCACAGTCTACAAGTCATATTTGTGAAGAGATTTCATTGTAACTTGGTAGGTTGACTTCATATAATGCCTAGATGAGAACGTCCCCCTTTTGGACATGTTTGGGCAACTTTGACGGCTAAAGGTGCCCGAAGCCCAAAAACCTTTAGCACTATCTACAGGTCATATTTATGAAGGGATTTCATTGTAACTTGGTAGGTTGACTCCAAATAAGGGTCAAGATGAGAACGTCCCATTTTGGCCGTGATCATTCAGCCTTGATGGGTGCCCAAGCCCAAAAACGTTTAGCATAGGCAAGAAGGTAAAATTTATAGAAGGATTTCATTGTAACATTGTTAGGTTGACTCCATATAATGCCTAGATGATGACATCCCCTTTTGGACGTGATTGGTCAAACTGTGATGGCTACAGGTGCCCGAAGCCCGGAAAACCTTGAACACCGTCTACAGGTCGTATTTATGAAGGGATTTCATTGTAACTTCGCAGGATCACTCCAGATGATGCCCAGATGAGATTGTCCCCCTTTGGTTGCGATCATTCAACCATGATGGCTGTCCGAGCCCGAAGCCCGAAAACCTTTAGCACAGTCTAAGGTCATATTTATGAAGGGATTTCATTGTAACTTGGTAGGTTGACTTCATATAATGTCTAGATGAGAACATCCCCTTTTGGACTTGAGTGGGCAACTGTGACGACTTCAGGGGCCCAAAGCCCGAAAACCTTTAGAACAGTCTACAGGTCATAATTATGAAGGGATTTTATTGTAGCTTGGTAGGATGACTCCAAATAGTGTCCAGATGAGAACGTCCCCCTTTTTGTCACGATCATTCAGCCTTGATGGCTGCCCGAGCCCAAAAACCTTTAGCATGTCTGTAGGTCGTATTTATGGAAGGATTTCATTGTAACTTGTTAGGTTGACTCCATATAATGCCTAGATGATGACATCCCCCTTTTGGTCGTGGTTGGTTCAACTGTGATGTCTACAGGTGCCTGAAGCCCGAAAACCTTTAGCACAGTCTACAGGTCGTATTTATGGAGGGATTTCATTGTAACTTGGTAGGTTGACTTCATATAATGTCTAGATGAGAACGTCCCCTTTGGACGCAATTGGGAAACTGACGGCTACAGGGGCCCAAAGCCCGAAAACCTTTAGCACAGTCTACAGGCCATATTTATGAAGGGATTTTAATGTAACTTGATAGGATGACTCATTTTGGAATAATTTCATTGTAATTTTGTTGATATATGTTAACTGTGAGGGCCACATATATTAACTGTGAGGTCATATTAACCCACCCCTCAGATCTTTAGTACAGTGTACACCTCATATTATTTTTATCATAAACATAGCATACAGGGAACAGAAATGAACATATTCCCAATTATCACAATTCTTGTCTTATTTCATAATCCTTTCATAAACATTGAACATTATCCTTTTCATCAAACACAACACACAAGTTAAGCTACAGTGTCATTGACACTTTCATTTTTTTAACCCTTCACCTAATATGAAAAGCAGACGACACTTGCAAAAAAATTCTTGAATAGCTATTATTTTAAATTTTTTTGTCTCCAAAACATAGGTTATGGCCTGATGAGCTCATTCCAATGAGGGGTCATAACCTGCGTTTTAGAGAAAATTAATTGGCGATTTTTTAGAATAGATCTGGCTGTTAACATTAGATAAAGGGTTAAATAATATAATTATCGTTAATAATGAAAAGTAATAAACAGAGTAAACGCTTGACTGGACTGGTTACGTGAAATAATTCATTCGAGGCGAGGGACTATATTGTAAAACACTTGTGCGCATTCGCACACTCGTGTTTGTACTCGTGTTTGTACAACGTTCCTCACCTCTCATGAATTATTTCATGTAACCAGTCCAGTCAAGCGATTACTCTCTATTTCCAGCTTTTAGAAATGATCTATTAATGATATTACTTGCATGAATTTGAGAATGTTGCAAGGTTAACAGTATTTTTGTCAAAGTTCACCATTTTATATTTTTATACTGTACCAATGACCCAGACTTAGCTGGTGCTAACTCCAACAAAACCAGGGCCAAACACAAATTTTGCCCCCCAATCCCCAAAATTTGCATCCAAAACAAAAAGAAATCATGTCCTAAAGGACCTCCATAGTACGCCTCTACTGCGCATGCGCAGTGACGCAGTCGTCCCGAAATTGGCGCCAATTATCGTTCTCTGTTTGGCCCTTCATCAGTCAACATCTCACTGATCTTTGTGCTTGTAAATCTCAGTTTAAAGGATGCCAGACACGTAATTTTTGGAGAAAATGTGATTCTAAGGAGGATAGAAGGAGGAGAGGAAAAAGAAGTGGCAAAAAATAATCAGGGCTGTACTTAAATTTTTTTGATGAAATTATGTTAAGTTGCCTATTTTCGAGGCATGGGCCTCTTGTTGTCATTCTTGCTAATTGTTGCACTGCTTATTCAGTGTTTCCTCTCCCCTAGCCTTCTAAAGTCCCCCCTGGCAATTCTCCCATGCTTTTGGCATATTTTTGAGAAGTTTCATTTCTAAAATTTCCTGGGAGAGTTGCTTGGTTACAGAATGTTTTCTGTTATTTTCCCCATAGTTACGTTTTCACCCATGGGTGTATAACGTTTGTGTTCTGCATCTTCCATCTGATGTTCTACAGATTCTCCCCTGGGAGTCTCTGTTTTGCATCAGATAGAGTGTAATTGATGACTGATTCCGGGCCAGTTTTTTCAGTGCCTGGAGTCATGTTTTCTAGTGTGTTTACACTGTTTGTTTTCATTGGCAACAGCCTTTTTTGAGGGGGGCTGTTTGCCTTTGTGGTAGTTTATCTCATTATAAGATACATTTATATTATCCGAAAGTGTCTCATTAATTATTTTATATAAATTTAAAATTTTTGACCACACTTTGCCATCGGATCCATCGGGGCTCAACGTTACTTTTCAGCAACTTGGGCTTTTCTGAAAAAATATTTTTTCAAAATTATTTTGTTTTGCAATTGTTTTTTCATTTATTAATGGATCATGTTATTATGTATCTTTGTGTCAGGGGTTTTTGCGAGTAACTAGGACTTATTGTTGTTCTTTCACAATGAAGGGACATTGTTCAAATTGTAATAGGAAGAAATCTTCCTCTGACTTTCATGATCATTGTATTAATTGTAGTCGGTGTTCTCGCATTAATCCCTGTCCTATATGTGAACATTGGGATGAGAAACATTGGAAACGTGTGTCACGATATGTTGTTTCTGGAGAAAGAGCAATGCCGGCTCTTTCTCCACAAGGTCACTCTACTCTCTCAGTTTCTATTTCAGAGGAACCAGAACAGGGTGATGTTTCCATGTTATCTTCTTCAAGTGTGCGTCCGTCGTCACAAATGAATTCAGAGCTAGCGGCAAAAGTGCTCATGGAGATTAGACAAATGTCGTCCGCTAGCTCGCCCGGTGTAGCGTCCATTCACCGAATGGTTCGGCAGCCGGGTTCGTCCGATGCGGTCCAAGAGGAAATTTTGGGTGATGCGAGCACTAAAAACATAATAGATGCACACCCAGTGACGGCGGATAGTAAACGAGAACGGAGGAAGCCTTTTAGTCCGGTTCCTAGCTCGTCCAGGTCCAGCCGGGCCGCGAGCGAGAGAGGTCCCTCTCTCG
This sequence comes from Pictodentalium vernedei, assembly GCA_031216915.1. NCBI lineage: Eukaryota > Metazoa > Mollusca > Scaphopoda > Dentaliida > Dentaliidae > Pictodentalium > Pictodentalium vernedei. Next base: position 49,392,037 of record CM062291.1, on the reverse strand, counting down.
TACAACAACATCTGGGACCAGATGTTGTGGTACAAAATGTGTCTTTAGCGGAGCATACATCCGTCGCTCGGGACGCTCCGTTGTATAAGCAGTCCGCAGAGACTGTTAAGGCTTCCTCTTCTCGTCAGCGCACACGACCGCACCTTGGCTGCGTGACCGCCGATATTTTACCAGCTTCGCCGATGAAGGATTCTTCGGCGACCAGGTCACACCATCCGGCAGCCAGGGACTCGAGACCGATGGACTCCGGACGTTCGCATAGGAAAAGTATGCGGGAGCCATCTGATGCGGAGCTGCCCTCGGCGAAGCAGCGAAAGACTGCGCCTCCACAGGTCTCGACGTCGGACATTCTTGTGCAGATAGCACAGCTTATCGCAGCATCCCAGCAGCCGACAGAAACGGTGTCGGATCGAGAATTATCCGACGGCGCTGGGTCGGTACGCTCCGCCGAAGCATCGGGGGCGGACGACCGGGAACATCGGGAGGTCCGACCGGATGGTGAAAGGGATACGGATGAATTGGAGCTATCCCTTTCGGAACAACATAAAGCTGCCGTGGACTTCATCCGGCACTTTCTCCCTCAAGTTGTTCCGTCGGGCCAGACTGCTGCGCTTCCGGACAAGAGAATTATAGCGTCATTGGACTCTGAATTTTTTGAGCGGTTCAGGGACATCGCTCCCGAGTTTCCGTCGCAGTCCAATAATGTTGCAAGAACATTTGAATTATTGAACGACGCTATATTTAAACTTGCTTCCAGGACGGGGAAAGCAGGTTTCTTGTCCGCTAATACTCTTAACCTGCCTTTCATTAATGCAAGGAATAAATTCGATACGGCAGGACAGGGTATACCGAGAGTTCCTCTGCGTATGGACGACGAGGCGGAAGACTTAGAGCTATCATTACCGTCGTCAGCTTCTATTCCAACCGCGGTGTTGGAAACAGCTATAGCGTCTAACAGAGCCAATTTAGATGCCTTATCTTACGCAGATCACCTTACTAAGGCGTTATCACTGCGCCTTCAAGGGGAAGAGTTTCAGGATATACAATCCTCTTTAAGACTTCTTTCAAGGGCAGTAGCTTATTCCACGTGTAACTCCGCCCTTTCAGTGGCAAATCTGGAGTTGGTTAGACGTGACACAGCCCTAGCTACATCCACACTAGTGGATTCTAAGGTGAAGAACTCTCTTAGAGTCGCTTCGGTCTCAGGAGAACTTCTCTTTGACGGCAAGCTTTCCGCTATTTATGATAAAATTAAAAAGAAAGCTAATGATTCTCTGTTGTTCAGATCGGCTCCTAAAAAGTCGGATACAGCAGACACGAATAAGACAGGTACTTCTGGGTCTAATGCGCCCAAGAGAGGTTCCTATAGAGGTTCCGGTGCGTCCTCTTGGTCTTATTCGAGAGACCGTCAGGATAGCGACTCTCGTTCGGGACGTCCTTCAGGCCGGGACAATCGGTCGGACGCCCCGAGGTCGACGAGGCGAGGTGCGGGTCGTGGAAGACGTGGTTTCTCCTACCGCAGGCCTCGCAGGTCCAGGAGGTGATGGCTTAAACCTCTATCGCGTTCCGGTTGGCGGAAGGTTGTCGAGTTTTTCACAAGAGTGGGCGTCGATTACGGATGACCCTTGGGTGAGAGGAGTGACTTCGGAAGGTCTAAAGATATCCTTCTAACGAAAGCCTCCATTAACTCGAAGTCCAAAGTGGACTCATCTTCCGTCAAATCCACAGAAAAGAGACGCTCTGTTATCAGAGGTGCAGTCTCTTTTAATGAAGAACGCGGTAGAGGTCGTAGAAAACCAGGAATCTCTGGGATTCTACAGCCATCTGTTTCTGGTTCCGAAACCAGACGGCTCGTTCCGTCCAGTCATAGATTTGAGCTGGATAAACAAGCTGATCGTCGCTCCGAAGTTTTATATGGAGACGATTCGATCGGTCAGAGCGAGTATTCGGGTGAACGATTATGCAACGAGCATAGATCTCAAAGATGCGTACTTTCACGTCATGGTACATCCGACATTCCGAAAGTATCTACGCTTCGCAGTCCTAGGAGTGGTGTATCAGTTCCGGGCCATGTGCTTCGGATTGAATCTAGCACCCTGGGCTTTCACTCGGGTAATGAACTCGGTAATGATCTACTTCCGAGCTCATTCGTCTGCGGTAACGTCGGCCTACCTGGACGACATTCTTCAGAGGTACGGCAACGAGTTAACGCTTCAGAACGATGTTCAGAATCTTCTTCTATTGCTCCGACGTCTCGGTTTTATAGTAAACGAGGAGAAGTCGGATCTGGTGCCGTCCAAGTCATTCACTCATCTGGGAATGAGCTTCGAGACGCACAACAATCTCGTTCGTCTGCCGTTAACCAGAGCGAAATTAGTCAGTTGTTACGCTCGCTATTGTCTGCACGCAGACAAAGTCACGGCGAGAGAATTTATGAGACTGATAGGTCTGTGCAGAGCCGCCGCGGATCTCATTCCGATGGGGCGGCTACGCACACGTCCTCTTCAAATTTTCCTGACTCAGAATTGGAGTGTGAAAATTCATTCGCTCGATGTAGACGTTCTCTTGTCAGATCAAGTGAAACAAGAGATTCAGACTTGGGCAAACATTCAGTGGTTAACTCAAGGAGTTCCGCTGCAGTTGCCGGATCCGAGTTTTACCGTTATGACGGATGCCAGTCAAACAGGTTGGGGTGCATCATTAATCCCAACGGATTCGAGATGCCAGGGTCTTTGGGATCTGCAATTCCTGTGCAAGCACATAAACATCAAGGAAATGATGTCAATTTGGCTTGCGTTACGTCACTGGATGGACATTATTCACGATGCTCATGTCCAAATCCTATCCGACAATACGACAGTAGTGGCGTATATACGGAATCAGGGAGGCACTCATTCAGTTCCGTTGTTCAATCTAACGGAAAGAATCCTTCTGTTTGCGTTAGAACATCACGTTCTTCTTTCGGTCCGTCACATACCGGGTCGTCTGAATGTGCTAGCAGACTCCCTTTCACGAAAGGGTCGCTTGTTGCCGTCGGAGTGGACTCTCAACAAACAAGTATTCAATCAGATTTGCTACCAATGGGAACGGCCAATGATAGACTTATTTGCGACACATCTCAACAATCAGTTGCAGACGTATGTGTCTCCGTGTCCGGATCCAAGAGCATTTGCAGTAGACGCTCTGTCGATCCCTTGGGACGGAATGATAGGATATGCGTATCCTCCAGCGCCGTTAATTCAACAAGTATTGCTAAAGATAAAACAATCTCAATGCAAGATTCTGTTGGTAGCATCTCTGTCGCCACAGAGACCGTGGATAAATCTACTCAGGTGTCTGTTGTGGGACCTACCGCGGAAGCTTCCTCCACGAGAGGATCTTCTTTCGCAGGGGAAATCGCGCCAACTCCATCACAACCCGCAAGGTCTCAACCTTCACGTTTTTCCATTGTGCGGTCCTTCTTGCATGGCAAGCACTTTACAGGACGAGCAGTGGACGCGATTTCTAACTGTAGGAGGACCTCCTCTTCGCTAAACTATGCGGCTAAGTGGAAGGTTTTTCGTCGTTGGTGTAGGGATCATTCTGTAGATATATTTGATCCCTCTATACCAGACATTGCAAACTTTCTAGTATACTTGTTTGACGAAATCAAACTGCAGCCTGTTACTATAAAGGGTTATAGATCTATGTTATCTGATACCTATGCACATCATGATAGTTTACAAATTGGATCTAATGTCTCTTTATCGAAATTGGTTAGAAACTTTTCGATAAATAGACCCAGAACTCTTAGATTAATTCCTAAGTGGAATTTAGCTTGGGTTCTCCTTAAATTGAAGGAAAAGCCATTTGAACCTCTTGGGACAGTAGATTTCAAATTCTTATCTTATAAGACAGCTTTTCTCTTAGCTTTCTCTTCTGCCAGAAGAGTCAGTGAGCTTCATGCACTATCGGTGGATGATTCTCATTATCGTAGTGTTGGGAACACTATCACCTTCACTACTAATGTGGGTTTTTTAGCTAAGAATCAGGCTCCTAATAAATATCCGGAACCTATTGTTATTAAGGCTCTTCCGTCTTCAGACGGGCGTAGGCCTTTACTCTGTCCTGTTAGAGCACTACGTATCTATAAACAGAGATCTCAGTTTATCAGAAAGGGATGGAAACGTTTCTTTCTGTCTTTGATGCCTAATAGAAAGGACATTTCAGTCCATTCTATTACTAGATGGATTCAGTTAACTATCCGTACTGCTTATGAAGATTTATCTTCTCAGCAGTCTGTGCTTAAGATTTCTGCTCATGAAGTAAGAGCTCTTTCTACTTCCTGGGCTTATGCTAATAGTGTTGCTATTACAGATTTAATGAAGGCTGCTTATTGGTCTCAGCCATCCACATTTACGAATTTTTATCTCAGAAATATTGAGTCCATTTCTGGAGACCTGCATTGTTTAGGTCCGTTATCTGTTGCTCAGAATGTCGTCCACTAAACAGTTGCAACTATAGTTATGCAGGCTTTCTGTTCCGGCAGTGACTCCGTCCGGCTGCCCTCTTCGCTCTGGGCTATTTGTCCCAGGGCAAGGGGAAGGGGGGGGGGGGGTGTTCCCTTAGGTCACCTGCTTTATAGTGAAAAGCAAGGGAATGCCTCCTCCAAGTCAGTATTTCTGAGTCGCTTCCGGGATGGTTTTAAAGTGTAATATTAATGTTTAAATTCATTCATGTCTTATTTTTAAAGTGTAGCTCGGTGTGAAGCATTTGTATATGTCAAGTGTCAAACGGGCTTTAATATACAATACTCGGACACTTTTAAATGATTATAAAGAGTCTCAATTCTCTGGACTACTTTATTTATTGGCTTGCTTTAAAAATAATTAGTATAAGGGTTATACTGGATGTTAATAGAGAACATGAATGTTATTGTGCTCAATTATTAAGGGTAGTGTATCTTTCTAATTTAATATTAAATAAGAAAGATACATGTAAAGCCTAATACTCCTTTTCTCCTTAAGGGGTTATCTCTTTACTATATAATTGAGCTTATTGGATTTTCCTCTATGTCCCAGGCCCTCCAGCCTGTTTACTATTCAGCTAAGTCTGGGTCATTGGTACAGTATAAAAATGTTAAAAAATTTATAGTAATTTATATATTTTTTATACTTACCAATGACCCAGACGGGGATGGCCCTCCCTGGAGTTGGGAACTCTTGCCTCCCCGCTGAGTACATAGCGCTGACCAGGCACTGCCAGTAAGAATGATAATTGGCGCCAATTTCGGGACGACTGCGTCACTGCGCATGCGCAGTAGAGGCGTACTATGGAGGTCCTTTAGGACATGATTTCTTTTTGTTTTGGATGCAAATTTTGGGGATTGGGGGGCAAAATTTGTGTTTGGCCCTGGTTTTGTTGGAGTTAGCACCAGCTAAGTCTGGGTCATTGGTAAGTATAAAAAAAATATAAATTACTATAAATTTTTTAACTTTCATAGAATATCTCTCAACTTCTGTCAGCTAACATTAAATATCTTTACAGTATTTTGACGGTAAAACCCTGTGCAGCCTTTTTTTCATACTCTCTTTATGATTCGATTTGGATTTGATATCTATGCCAACATCAGACCCTGATTCGATTCAAGGATAGAACTTTCCATTTGGGGCTTAATACAAGCTGAAAAGGACCTCCTTTAACTCCATAAAATGTACATATAGCATGTTATTGATCATAAATTTACCAGCACCAAATCATTTACCATACCTTGAGTAGAAATTGATATATTAACTGATATATTAACTGTTTTTGTCATAATTTATCCTAGAATGGGACCAACATCTCTGTATATCTTTTCTTTTCATGGATTGAAATTTTGATTGAAATTACTGAGGTGTTTTTTTTTAGTAACCTAGTGAATTTCCAAGTGTAATTTGCCACTAAACAAAAGATTTTCTTGTGGTTGTGTTGTTCAACTTTAAGACTTGACATAGGAAGAGCCATTTTTCCTAATTATTATATATTTTTAATAGATCTTGTCAGCAAATTTAAAAATGGTGGTCAAAAACTGTGAGGAAGCTAATGTTAACTCTTTGAACTCATAAGACCGATTTTTCAGTCCAAGGCATAATTTCATCCAATTTTTGTCTTATTATAAGAGATCTATACACGGGGCATTGATAATAAAATAATAACTGCAGTTTGCAGCCAAAAGGCTGCAGACTGTAGTTATTATTTTATCCTCCATGTATATTGATATTGGATTGACCCATCTCACTGTAAGTGTACACAAAGGCGATACCATTCCAGGAAACAAGGGTTCAAAGGGTTAAATACTAGCATGTGATGATCAACAATTAAAGTTTATAAGTGTTAACCTCTGTAGAAAGATTAGATGAATTAGGCACAGAAAATAATGGAAGTGAAGAAAGTTCAAAGATTTAGAGTCAAAATAAATGAGGAAGTTGGGGGCGCGGTGGCTCAGTAGGTAGAGGTGCAGGCTGCAAGCTGAGAGGTCCGCGGTTTGAATCCCACCTGCCGCAGCTGCGTTGTGTCCTTGGGCAAGACACTTCACCCCCATTGCCCACGTGGGGGCACGGTGACGTTGTGTACTAAGGCGTAGTGCACGTCGATGGTGCACTGTCTTCAACCAATGCTAACCCTGCTTGTGTAATTTAGGCTCCTATGCAAACTATCATAGAGTCAGCGCTCACCGATTTTTCGGTCCAAGGGATAATTTCGTCCCATTTTTGTCTTATTATAGGAGGGCTATACATGGGCCATTGATATTAAAATAATAACTGCAGTCTGCAGCCAAAAGGCTGCAGACTGTAGTTATTATTTTATCCTCCCTGTATATTGATATTGGACTGACCCATCTCACTGTAAGTGTACACAAAGGCGATACCATTCCAGGAAACAAGGGTTCAAGGGTTAAGGCCAATGATAGTTTAACATGTGTAAAACTTATTACACCACTCCGCTAGATTAACAACCAATGAACAATCATAACTAGTGACCGAGGATTGAAGAACGCACCAACAATAATGGTCAACAGTGATCTTGTGTTAATTATATTTATTATTTATATATACCGACACTGGAGGTATATTAATTGTCACTGTCAATCATTTTGTTTTTATCACAAAAATCACAGTCTGATTTCGGCTAATTGGCACTTCAGAAAGTTTGTTTTCATTTCAAAGTGTCCAAAAGCAGGTAGAATTGTAAAAGCACCAATAAATGTCAGAGGTTATAAATTAATAATCTTTTTGACAATTAGTGAGATGGTGTACTACACCTCTTGCGTTGCCTCAGTATTTGTCTTCTTTTGTAAACTAATGAATGCTGATAGGAAAATTTAATAAAAACATGACATTATTTGCAAACACAACAGATGATGAAATTTCAGAGAGAAAAAGGCTTGCGTAATAAATATGTTACAGGACGTTTATTTGGTAGATATGGTTCCACATCAAGCTCAGCAAGAATAATATTTGGCATGTCTATATTCTCACTTTGGCTCATATGACACCGTTTCTGCCAAATAAACAACCCATAACTTATAATACTTATAATACACAACTGGATGACACAATATCTTGTAGTAATATCCTAGTGTCCATGTGTGTGTGTGCATCCGTTCGTCCATCCCAAACTTTCATAAACATCTAACTCGTCTCACACTTTCAGCTTTTACAGACATATCAAGTCAGGTCTACTCCACGGGAACCCGTGAAGTGAGGCAGTTCTTGTTTACTATGGTAAAGAAGCTCTGTTTCACTGGTAAAATAGGACCCAGTCACTAATGCTTGGGGTGCAACTGAAATAGGCAACAGGAAGTATAAACGATTGACTGACCTTGACTTTATCTCCATGTTGTGGTCACGATTAGCCATTGTGCAGAAGTATAAGTACCAATAAATAATAAATAAATAAAAAAGTCAGGTCTACAGTCTGTTGAGAGTGGATTGTAACTAAATCACCCATGGAGTGGAGTTATCACCCACAGTATCACTTTCAAAATTCCATACATATGGACAAAAAACACAAGCAATGTTTCAGCCAAGGACCCTCTGGGTTTAATCTTGAGGCCATTGGCAGAAACTTTGCTTGTGCTTGTTATGCTTTGCAACAAAGTTGCAATTATTGCTTGGATGGATCTCCACTTTAAGGGTGATTTAGTGATAATACATTCTCCACATACTGTACAGTTAAAACTAGAAAACCTGTCACAAACTGTACGCTTATCTAAGCTTATTTGCGCGTAGGAATTGCACTTAATTGCCAAATCGAATGGCATCCAAAGCACGGCAGGTTCTCCTGGTTACTCATAGGAAACACAAGCAATGTTTCTGCCAGTGGACCTCCGGGTTACCCGGAGGTCCATTGGGTGAAACATTGCTTGTGCAAAGGCCAAATGTACAGAATTTGATAGCATTACTATGGTCATAACGCATAGATTAACATGCAGATCGACGTGCTATTTGTGCGCATTTCATGACAGGACTTCTAGCTTTAACTGTATTTACAAAAATCATCATTAGCATTTTACTTTTTGATTTTGCTTCGAAAACATAGCTCATGACCCACCATTGGAACAAACTTATTCCATTGGTGGGAGTGGGGGAGGGCATATTCAGTATTTGAGGCAAAACTTGGCAATATAATAAAATTTGAATGATGGACAGTTTTGACTTATGTGGGATGAAGGGTTAAATAATGTTTGCGAGGAATCTGCAAGAATATAATGTTTTGAACAAAAAAACAGTTTCCTTTGAAATTGTCAAGTTAATATTGTCATGCCAGATCAAGAGATAGTGAACAGCTTTCAACCAGAGTGAAATTCAGTTCTTAACTTATTAAAATGCATGTAATCTCAATTCTCATACTTTTCTGTTTATTGTCTTCTCCCTGTGTTAATCCATGAAGTGGTGAATTGTTTGAATCCTGTGATAGATGAGTTCTACATTATTGGTACATTTGGGAGTGTGGCAACTTAGTGGTTAGGGCATTGAATTTCAAACCGAAAGGTCAATGGTTTGATCATATTATTTATTATTTATTTATTGGTGTTTAAGGTCACATACTTATGCACAATGGCTAATCGTGACCGTGACAGTTTCACGGGTGGAGGAAGCCGGAGTACCCGGAGAGAACCACCGAGCAACGACGAGCAGCTGTCAGCTCTCCAACATCGTAACTCTGAACTCTGCACCCCAGCACAGGCAGGGTTAGATTGGTTGAAGACATGCGCACCATCGACGTGCAGTACGCCTCAGTACACAGCGTCATCGTGCCCCCATGTAGGTAATCGGGGTGAAGTGTCTTGCCCAAGGACACAACGCGGTTGCTGCAGGTGGGATTCGAACTGAGGACCTCTCGGCTTGCAGCCTGCACCTCTACCAACTGAGCCACTGCGCCCCCGTTTGATTATAACCAGAAGTAATTGCGCTGTGTCAATGGGTAAGATACTTAATCCTGATTGCCCATAGAGGGAGCCCAGTGGCTCAGTGGTAGATTGTTGGACTTCTATGCTAGAGGTCTCGAGTTTGATCCCCGTCCGGGACAAGCCGTGTTGGGTCCTTGGGCAAGGCACTTTATCCTGGTTGTGGGGGGGCTTGATGACGCCATGTACTATGGCATATTGCATGTCGATGCCGCACATGTGTTCAACCACTGTAACCCTGCTTGAGCGGAGCTTGAACATAGTTAGAATGTTGAGGGCCTGATGCTTGGTGGTTCTCTCGGGGTACTCCGGCTTTCTCCACCCGTAAAACTGCCACGGTCACTATTAGCCATTGTGCATAAGTATGTGACCTTAAACACCAATAAATAAATAGATTGCCCACATGGGAGCACAGTGGTGCTGTGTACTAAGGCACACTGCATGTGAATTCTGCACTTGCGTTTAACCTTTTACCTAACATAGCGGCCAAAAACAGCCAGGAAATTGACCAAAATAAGCCTACCGCTGCCTAAAATATACATATGTCTTGATAAAACCATTAGAATATGGATATCGTTAGAACCAGCTCATCGAGCCGATTCTTATGATATCCATAGTTGTATGGTTTTATTGAAAAATTGTGAGAATTTTTTTTCCAAAAAATATGAAATTTAATTTATTTTTTAAAAAAACTGTGTTAGGTAAAGAGTTTCTACTGCTGATACTCTGCTTGTGCTGAGTTAGTGCATTGGGGAGTCTGAAAGTTCCTTATTGCTGCTTGGTGGTTCTGCCCAGGTACTCTGGATTCCTCCACCTGTAAAACTGTCTTGATACAGTGTGACTGTGGCTGCTGATAGTGTTGTTAACCCCCTGTTGGTAGATATTCCTGCCCAAGTCAGGATTTCTCTTGGCTCTGAAATAAATGCAATTTGGGGTCATTTAATCCAATTTTTCCCCTGAAAATTGAATGTATTTTTTCACCAGTGATTTCTTGAGTTAAATGTAGATGAATGATGAATTGTCTATCAAATCTAGTCATGACTGCTTTACAGCAGCCATGACTAGAATTGAAGAAAAATATCTTGTTTGGTTAACCCTTTACCCAATGCAGACGATATCAGAATTTATTAATTTAAATATCATTTTTTAATTTTTTTCAAAAAATTTCAACAAAACCATATCATGTGACCCCTCATTGGAATGAGCTTATTCCAAAGAGGGGGCACATGATATGGTTTTGTTGAAATTTTTCGAAAAATAATATTTTTTCAGCTGCTCGACGAGCTCGTTCCAAAGAGGGGTCACATGATATGGTTTTGTTGAAATTTTTCAAAAAATAATATTTTTTCAGCTGCTGAATCTGCATATTACGTGGGCAGATGCAGGCGATTCGTTGGGGAAAGAGTTTAAGAGTTAAACCCCATTAAAACAAACGAATTGCTACAGTCAGATATTTTATTATCAGACATTTCCTCATCAAATTCTGTGTGGGAACACAAGAAGTGAAGTAGTTTTGTTTGGTGTCGTACACAAATTATGATTTGTTGGTAAAATAGGTCCTGCAACCAATTCCTGTGTGGAAGTCCTTTAACTGGTAGAGTGCTAAATTATTTTTGGTCCTCAAAATTTGTTCACATGTCTTTGCCTTGTTATAATTTAGGGGAGAGTGCCAATAGACACTCTCCCCTAAATTATAACAATGCAAAGCCTTACAGACTAAATAATTTCATTTTTAAAGATAATATGATACATATCCACAGAATATGATGCCTTAAGTGGTACCTGCACTTCTGAACAAAGCCCAAATCTTGAGACCTTTCAAAGAAATATTCTGACAGCCACTGAATTTCCCTTGTTTATAGGCATATCCCACTCTCATACATCAAATATAAGTTTTTGATCTTTTTTGTCATTTTCTGAATTCTAGTGATAAACAGAACATTTATTTTATGATATCTTGTTTGAGAGAGCTCAGTGATCTTTGTCAAACAAGATATCGTAGACTAAATGCTCAGTGGGGAGCATCGTGGCTCAGTGGTTACGGCATTGGGCTTCAAACTGAAAGGTTCAAGGTTTGATCCCTGCCAGGGGTAAATGCATTATGTTTTGGGGCAGGCACTTAGTCTTGATTGCTGATGTGGGTGCACAGTGGCACTGTGTACTAAGGCATGCTGAGCACAGGGGCGGTGGAACGATTTTCTGAGTGGACGGGGTGGGGGCTGGATCATGCGATGGATGGTTGTCAGAATGAAAAGTTTAAATTCCAGGGTCCCAAAACCCTCATTTCCATGCATCTGAGTAGATATTTTGAGATTTTTGAAGAGATGTATTTGAAAGATTTCACACTTTGAGAGCCGTTAAAAAACATCGGTAAAGCATACAGGTGAGGTCTATTTATCAGCTTTGGTCGTAACGACCAAAGCTGATAAATAGACCTCACCTGTATACTTTACCAGACGTTTACAGCAATTTTACTGTCTGTGGAATATCTTGTCTGGGGTTGGATTTGGTACTTGTATGTCTGTAAGATTACTTCAATTAACCAATTTTTAACAGACTGTATACATTTTAGCGTTTGCTGCCACTTACTGCAAAAGTTTTCCGACATTCATCGAAACTGAACCATTACGAGAGAAACATAGTTGGCGAAAATATGGGGGAGGCTCTGGACCCACCTTTTGTTTCACCAGTCATTGGTTGTGTTAAAATATATGCGTACTAAAAAAACATGGCCCGGCATAAAAGTGGAGGGGCTGAACCTTTAACCCTTTACCTAACACAGCTTTTTTAAAAAAATAAATTAAATTTCACTTTATTTGAGAAAAATTCTCACAATTTTTTAATAATACCATACAAATATGGATACCATTAGAACCGGCTTGATGAGCCGGTTCTAATGATAACCATATTTGTATAGTTTTATCAAGTCATTTTAAAAACTTTTAGGCTGTTGTTGGCTTATGTTGATAAATTTCATGGCAATTTTTGGCTGCTATGTTTGGTAATGGGCTATAGAGGCCTAAGGTCAGCAACTATGAATGATAACTGATTTGATGTTGTACTTCATTTGCAGTTGCAATAAAGTCATTGAATCTGGAAGTGTCTTTGAAACTCGGTAAATAAATAAATTGATTATTCGCTGCAACATGAATATGTATTTAAATGGCATAAAGGCTGGGGTTTTTTTTACTTGATTTCATAACTGACTGTTACTCACAATCGTTTGCTTTGTATAGAGCATTTGCTTGGAGGGCAAACTTTTTAAAGATTTAGATCATGGGGTGAGTAGCCAAAATGGTTTTATATTCTGGAAACAATAGAATTAGTTCCAGTATTTTTAATATTTTTTTCCATGATTGTTATAACTAAAGACCCATTCATTTTATATGTGTTGTGTCAGTGGGGGGTTTCTTCAGTCCTTTCCAGTGTTTAGTGCAATATCTTTTTTAAATCTTCTGTATTATAGGAAAAACATCCTTATCGTATATGTACAATACAACTACTTGCATAAAAATAAAGTTTATATGGAAATTATTGTTTATATCATAACTGGTACCCTCATTTTAGCTCACCTCACTGAAAGTCAGGGTGAGCTTTAGTGATAACTCTCCAGTCGTCATCAGTCATCACATGGCATTCACAACTTCTCCAAAAAGTTGCTACTCCCCTTGTGGCTGGGTTAAATGCCCAAAAAGTCTAAAAATCTTTAAAAATCTTCTCATTAACTACCAGGGAGAATGTTTTGATATTTGAAATGAAACTTCCATTGGTTGTGGAGATTTAAATTTGTTCAAGGCAAGTTGGTAGGTCAATATTTGGGCTCTCTGAAGTGGTGTTCAACCGATTACCAAAAGTGGTTGCTGACCGATTATCGGTAATTTGAGCTCACAATCAACCGGTTCTAATGCCGATTCCAATTGTAATACTGTGCACTACCAGACAAATCGAAGCACAAAATAACTACATTAAGTGTTAAACTTTGTTGACTGTGGCCGCAGTAAAATTACCTCTCAGAGCCACATTTACCACCCAAGTGCGTGCGACTTAATTTTACTGTCACCTGAGTCAATGGAGTACAACCTTCACTTTTCCGGTATGAACTGACGATTGCTGCAAGTACACTCAGTTGTAAGCTTTACATGTCGTTTAACTTGTATATCCCATAAAGGGACCTCATGAGAGATTTAGAATGCACATTGTGGTTGTTTTTCAACTTTATTGAATGGTATCATTGACATCATTTTACATTAACAATTGAACAATTGCAGATGATAATAAAATGCGGTTAATGAATCATCACAAAAGTCTTGGCAACAATCGGTTGAACTGACGTTCCAGGAGCCACTGCCATTGCCATCCGATTGCCCACAATCGGCCAATTGTGGTGGCTGGTTCCGATCATCGGTTGAACACTACTCTGTAGTAGCATGCCCTTTTTGGGCTCCACCCAAAATTTCTATTTCATGAACAGGTGTGCTAATTTGAACCAAATTTGGCATGTGGTATAATTGGGTCATAGGTACTTGATTTATGCTCTTCTTCATACCCACCAATCAGAATCTTTTGATATTTGGTATGTAACATCCTTATGGAAGTTAGATTCAAATTTGTTCCGATGAAGTTCCTGGATTTATATTTGGGCTCCCTATGAAAAGCCAAATTTTGACTTAGTGTAATATGAGAATATTCTTTAAAAATCACCTTCAGACTGACTTGTCAAAATCATTTGATGTTTGGTATAGAGCATCCTTAGGGGTCAAATTCATTTGTTCAAATCAAGTCCCTGGGTTCATTTTGGCTTTTTATGAGAGCCTGAATTTTCACTCGCAGCAATATGAGAAATGTTCTTGGAAAATTTTCTTCCTCAGATCTGCAAGTTGGAACTGTTTATATTGGTATGTAGCATCCTTAGGAGGGTTAGATTCAAATTTATATTGAGTAAAAACCCTGTGTTTCTATTTGGGCTTAACTTAGGGTAATATGATAAATATTCTTTGAAAATCTTCAGAGTCACCGGTCTGAACCCTCTGATATTTGGTGTACAAGCATTCTTAGGAGGATCAGATTTAAGTTTGTTCAAATCAAGACTCTGGTTCATATTTGGTTTCCCTATGATAGTCTGAATTTTAACCCTTTACCTAATACAAAAAGAAGATGACACTTGCAAATAAAATTCTTGAAACAGTATTTTTTTTTATTTATGTGCCAAAAACATAGTTTATGACCCCTCATTGGAACGAGATTGTTGGGATCATTCCAAAGAGGGGTCACATGATATGTTTTTGTTGATTTTTTTTTCAATATTTTTTCAGCTGCAGAATTTGCATATTATGTGGGGTGATGTTGCTGATTCTTTAGGTAAAGGGTTAAGCTGGACATATATTGCAATAATTGAGTTACTTTATCCCAGAACCCTGGGAAGTGTAATTGTGCTTGTTTACTGTAATAAATGCCTGGGATGATGTCATTAGGGCTGTCACGATTATTCGATTAAAACCCTTTACCCAACACAGACGATATCAAAATTTATTATTTTAAATATCATTTTTTTTAATTTTTCAAAAAATTTCAACAAAACCATATCATGTGACCCCTCGTTGGAATGAGCTCGCCGAGTCTCGTTCCAATGAGGGGTCACATGATATGGTTTTGTTGAATTTTTTGGAAAAATAATATTTTTTCAGCTGCTGAATTTGCATATTACGCGGGCGGATGCGGCTGATTCGTTGGGTAAAGAGTTAATCGATTGTTGATCGGTCACACCAAAATCAATTAGTATTTTCCTTTGTCGAAGAATCGGTAAATTTTACCCCGTTTTAGACGTTTAATAATTTTAAAAAATTGCATGAAAAAACTATTGTTTCTAAAGGTAAAAGGTCAAGAACGTTGAAGTTAAATCTCAAGAATCCGTTAGAAGCATTTGTCTTTTAGGTACATTCAATGCTTTGATGTTCTGAACTATTGAACCGTCTGTGTAATATTCAAGACCGGTCGGCAGTTGCGAACTTGCAAAATTCGCAACTGATGGCTGGTCTTGATTATTACACTGCCGGTTCAAAAGTTCAGAACATCAAAACTTTGAATGTACCTGAAAGAGGATCGTCTTCGTTGTTTACTCGAGGTAGGTCAACTGACTTGAACTTCATTTTTAACGACTTCAAAGAGAGGGAAATGTGGGGCGGGGGTCATCTATGTACGATTAATTGATTATTATCGATTATTTGCGATGATTAATCGATTCCTAAATTCAAAAATCGTGACAGCCCTAGATGTCATCTGAAATGGGGAACATTCATGTAGGTGTAAACAATTGGCTAAACTTTACTTCATACTTTTGTTGCGACAGGATCTATCCATATGTGTTTGAGGTAACCTGAAACACCAATAAATAATTACGTTAGCTTATTCAAATCCAAACTGTCGGCATAGTCTTAAAGGCATTAAACCCAGACAGTAGGTGCTTAGTGTAATCTTATATACTAACCACCGACTCTTTTGTACAACCATCTGTTGAGAGTCTGCTAATGGAACTTGATACGTGGCATTAAGCAGCCCAGTTGTGGAACTTCCTAGTTCAAGAATTTTCTTCTGCAGACACTGCAACCACATACATTACGCGTATAAGGGCTGCGGAAAAGTGGGAGTTTTAATCCACTTCACTTGGAATTATATATTATTCTAAAAAAGAAGGGGATATTTGATAAAAGTGAAATATATGTCGAAATATATTTATATTTTAATCAAAAAGACAGGTGAGGCATTGCACTGTGACATTTGGTGAATGATTTCAGTGATAGTTGGGTGTCTGACACGCACACATTCCACGTACTGAGCTGTAGAAGACATGGATGGTCAGTCAGATAATTTACCACATTCAGTCTGAGACCTCAATAACTTGTAAATCCTCAGTTCGCGAGAGAAGCGCGGATCCAAAGTGGCATACTCCTCACCAAACGTCCAATATCAGCTTGACTGATGTTATTCCATTCTTCCTGCAGTGCAACCAACATCGAGTTCCTGGACATTGGTTGGGAGCTGTTGGCGTTGTCGTAGGCGCTTGCAAGCATATCCCAGACCTGGTCGATTGGTGAAAAGTCTGGACTTAGTGCTGGCCAAGACAGTGTAGTGATGTTCTGCTCCTGGAGGAACTCTGTAGCGACACGTGCCCTGTGTGCTCTTGCATTGCATCTTGGAAAATGAATCGACGACTGTGACGTCACGCAAATGGCACCACATGGGTAGTTTTGCCCTGTGACACCCACTTGGATGACATGTAATCTTGCTCTGCTTGTCATGGTTATGCTTCCCCATGGTTACGGATCGTTTCGTCCCCAAATTACAACCGGGACGTTTCGTCCCAAATATCGGAATGATTCGTCCCACTAAGTTTCTTTCGGAGTTTTGAGATGCACGTCCCAAATTATTTTTTTTGAATATCTACGATCCGTCCCAACAATTATTTTCATGTTATCGGGGCAAAAATATATACTTTGATTTATATAGATATAAATTTTTTATCATTTACTAATCATTTCCGGAAATCCAGCCCGTGAAAGTCGGCAATTTCTGGAGATAAATGGACAAAAATATCTCTAATTGTGGAGAAATATTTAGTATTCAAGCTTCCTTTACACGTTCCACTTGAACATTAATTTATTCATTGGTACTAAATGCCTGTTATTTTGGCCGACAATAAAGTGTATATCACAGGACATTACTGTGATTTACACTTTATTAACGGCCGAAATATCAGACAAAGGCACTTGGTGATATTTTTCCGCTTGACTGATCCTCCAAAATAGTTGATTTTTGTGATAATTCATTTTTAAAATAACTATACGTGTATGATCATTTATCTCACCTAATTACTTTTCGGGACGAACCGTCCTGGTTTGATAATGTATTTAGGACGAATCGTCCCGGGACGAACTGGTTCTGGGACAAAACATCCCAGAGCCCTCCCCACACCATAACCGATCCACCACCCAAACGGTTGTGCTGCCTAACAGTTACGTCATGGTATCGTTCATTCTGCCACCACACTCTGTTTTGCCTGTCGTAAAAGTCGAGAGTGAATCTCGATTCATCGGAAAACATGACGTTGCTCCACCGAAAATTGTCCCAGCACTGTTGTGCTCCATACCAATTACACCTTGCTGCGATGTGACGTTCAGTCAAACGTGGAATTATTTGAGGTCGTCGAGCGTACAAATTCCATCTGTGTAGGCGATTTCGGATAGTCTGACCACTGACTCACACATCTGTCGCTCGGTGCAGCTGCTATCCAAATTCTGAGGTACTTTGATGGCGGTTACTTAGTGCTGTGGTTTGGGTATCACTGAACTAAATATTTGAATTTGAAATACCCGCCTTGAAATGTTGCACTCGGAAGTGATGTATCTCTAAAAATAAACAGACTTGGGAAAATAAATTGTTTCAATAAATGTTTGAAGCATTCTATTGACATCTTGCATTATTGAAGAATATTCCACATAAAAAAGATCTTGCATTATTGATGAATATTCCACATGAAAAATATGTGCATGTGACCAGTACTGGTACTTCCCTTGCTGTCAATTTTTCTCTCTTATTTGTTGCATGACCCCCTGTTTTGGGGTCAGAAAAAATTGTCTGAAGGGCTATACTTGACAAAGATATTTGAATGCCAAAATTAAAGTGATGCGATCATATTTTGTTTTGCCTGAACATTATAATGGTCGCCTATGGGGAAATATTTAGTTCTGTGATACCTATAGGAAAAATGTTTTTTGCTTCCAAACCAGATTGAATTATTATTTTGGGGGATTATTTCAACATTAAATGTTCATTGATGACCCACACACCGTAGAGAATTGTTTTGAAAAGTTGCATTTTTGTCACAGTCAGCAACAAAGGATATATATTGCCAAAACTAAGGCTGTTAATGCAAGCAAATTCACATCTTGAGCAAGTGTATTCCCCAGGAGCACAATATAACCTCTGGCAGCTGCAAACTAACAGCCTACCTTACCCTATTAACACATTTATTTAAACCATGGTTCCTCTCCATAGTACTAGGGGCAGGATGATTCCAACGTTCACCCACTCCCCCCCCCCCCCCCCCCAAAAAAAAAAAACACCATTCAAACACACAGCCAAACAACCTATACTGCACTTCTGTTGACTGATATTCAGAAGTTTTTCTCTTCTACATTATG
Source organism: Pictodentalium vernedei (assembly GCA_031216915.1). Taxonomy (NCBI): domain Eukaryota; kingdom Metazoa; phylum Mollusca; class Scaphopoda; order Dentaliida; family Dentaliidae; genus Pictodentalium; species Pictodentalium vernedei. Next base: position 49,373,410 of record CM062291.1, on the reverse strand, counting down.
CTCTTTAAAATGTATGAAAGCAAGTCCTTCAATGAAAGAGTATTCTGGGACACAAAGTTGGGGAGGGGAGAGGGCTACAGTGAAAGAATAACATAATAAAATGACAAATGTGAATGAATGACATTTGTGCATAGCTACCAATATAATAGTCCGGTACTTGTGCTGTCAAAGTTCCCATGGTACAGCACAGATTTCCAGTGACAGTTGTCAAATATGGCTCTCTCCTTGAACCAAGTCCACCCTCCCATACACACTTAACCCTTCTGCTGGTGATAAACATTTGGAATGACTGTACAACATGTTTTTAGAGGCTTAAGTTAATATCACAACTTTCAGTTTCTTATAATTTACTTTGAGACTGCAGCACTCATGGTCCACTGTTTTATTTTTAGCTCACCTGACTTTCAGTCAGGAGAGCAAAAGTGATCACTCACCGTCCGTCGTCTGTGAACATGGTGTTTGCGCCTTCTCCTCCCAAACCGCTGAACCAATTTAATTGATATTTGAGATAATAGTTTGTTATGACATCGAAATTTGATTTTGTTCAAATCAAGTTGCCTCGCCCGTGGGTAGGGCCACACCCAAAAAGTGTGCTGAAATCTTAAAAAATCTTCTTCTCATGAACCAGCAGTAGCAGAGACTTGATATTTCGTGTGCAGCTTCCTTTTGAGGTGTAGACTCAGATTTGTTTAAGAGAAGTTTGTGGGGCTATACTTGGCGTCGTAATGAAAGGGGAAAGAATATTTGCCCCTCCCAAAATTTCTATTTTCCAAACCGAGAGGCAAATTTTGACCAAATTTGATATGAGGGCTTATTGGGTCATAAGTACTTAATTTATGCCAAAACATTTTTTCCCGTCGCCCCATGGGGACCGCAGGAGCTAAAAATAGAAAAAAATTTCTCCAAAACTACACGGCACTGAGAATTCTTATTTGTTGTGAAGCTTCCTTAGGACCAACAGAATGGAATGGTAAAAAAAAATTGCCATCGGTTTTATCATGGGGTACTTTTTGGGGACTTTTGAAAAAGTGCTGAGTCAGCATTTTTTAACACTGTGGGTAATGGGAAAAACATATAAGACTACTTTTCTCCCAAACCACTGCTCCAAAAGCTTTCAAATTTCACATATAACATCTTTGGAAGATTGTTTCACATGTTTATTGAAATCAATTGCCTGGGTCGATATTTGGGCTCTCTATGGGAGCCCAAATGTTTAAATTAGTGCAGTATGAGGAGTATTTTTGAAAAATCTTCTTCAGATCTAGCAATAAGAATGTTTTGATATTTGGTATGAAGCATCCTTAGGGGGGGTGAGATTCAAGTTTGTTGAAGCCAAGTCCCTAGGTTCATATTCAGGCTGAAAATTTGGGGGTCCCGTTGCGGACTTAGAAATTTTGGACCAAAATCCGAAAAAATTTTTTTTTTTTTTTTTTTCTGCGTTTTGGTCAATTTTAAGACCAAAAAAAATTTTTTTTTTTCCCCTGAAAATTTGGGGTCCGGGTGGGACTCAGAAAATTTTGGACCAAAATCCGAAAAAAAATTTTTTTTGTTTTTTCTGCATTTTGGTCAATTTTAAGACAAAAAAAAATTTTCTTTTTTACCCTGAAAATTTGGGGTCCGGGTGGGACTTAGAAAATTTTTGGACCAAAATCCGGAATTTTTTTTTTTTGGGAGGGGGGGGGTATGCGTTTCTGTCAATTTTAAGACCAAAAAAAAAAAGATTTTTCCCCCAAAAATTTTGGGTCCGGGTGGGACTCAGAAAATTTTGGACCAAAATCCAAAAAAAAAATTTTTTTTGTTTTTTCTGCGTTTTGGTCAATTTTAAGACAAAAAATTTTTTTTTTTTTACCCTGAAAATTTGGGGTCCGGGTGGGACTTAGAAAATTTTGGACCAAAATCCGGAATTTTTTTTTTTTTTTGTCTTTTATGCGTTTCTGTCAATTTTAAGACAAAAAAAAAAAATAAAAATTTTCCCTTGAAAATTTAGGGTCTGGGTGGGACTATTTAGACTACCATGTCAAGTGAGCGCCCTCAGGCCCCCTGGGGCCTCTTGTTCTATTTGACTATCCTGTCCTGACTCCTCCACTATATTTGTCATTATATGTCATTCAGTACTCTAATGTAGACTTCCTAAATGTGTGACTAAAATTCTATTTGTCTGTCTGTCCCCTGTCTGTCTATCTGTCTGTCTCATCATCAGATAAGTTGTTTCTTTGTTTTTCATTTACCTGTGTCTGTCTGCATTTTCAAAAATTGGCAGCTGACCGTCTTTCACCCCCCCCCCCCCCTCCCCCAGCACCACCCACACACACAAATACATTGAACATCAAATACCACTATAATCTTGTTGCAAATCCCAGATTCATCCTCTTTGGAAACATATTTTCTAGAATTTCTCTCTTTTTGTCAGAATGGGTGTCTGTGGGAATTGAAACAAAAGTTGTGAAAGTGCACTGATGGGTACTTGCAGCACAAGCATAGCACTTTAGAATCAATATTTGATGGTTTTAGACATTTAACATTGTTATGAGTTACCACAGTAGCAAGTACTGGGTACAACCTGGTGCTTCATTAATTAAAACGGTTAAATGAGACAGATTTTGTCCCAAAATATAGTGTGCTGTTGCAGATTTTAGTTTTATTTTGGGGTCAGGGTAGTTTTTAAAGAAAGTTATAAATTTTCATCCCTCTCAGCTAATCTATTAGGTAATGGGCTAGAAAAATCTTTTGGAGGCAATACCAGTTTTTAAGCTCATTTGACACAGTTTGGTAACTTTTTCTTAAAAGAGCAAATTTCCCATGTTTTTGACTCAGTAGAACCCAAATGTTGGATTCTAATGCAGAAATGATTCTTTGATCTCATGAAAGTGGTAAAATGTCTCTTTGCTAGGGTTGGGGTTGGTTATAGGTATCACTGAACTAAATATTTGAATTTGAAATACCCGCCTTGAAGTGATGTAATCTCTAAAAATAAACAGCCTTGGGAAAATAAATTGTTTCAATAAATGTCTGAAGCATTCAATTGACTTCTTGCATTATTGATGAATATTCCACATAAAAAAGAGAGTGATTTGATGACTTTTGTTGAAATGGCCATCGTTAACAATTCTCCTCGGCTGAAGGGTATGAGCGGCGATCGATTCAACCTGACAATAGTTCCTTTCTTGGTCCGAGTCATCTGTGTGTCCGCCGGTAGGACACTTAATCCCAATTTGGAAAACACGGCGGTGTTACAGCACGGATGCTCCCGTTGTTCAGTTCATGAATACTAGTCAGTGTCGAAGCTGGGGAGGGGGGGGGGCGGACCTAAAACTTTCGCCCCCCCCCCCCCCCCCAAATGGCCCTATGCAACACAAAGCCCCAAAATTGTTTCCAATATATGCGCCACATACGCTACAAATGCCTCAGATGCGCTCTTAGGGCACTACATTTTGGAGAATTTCCTCGGGGTGGGAGAGCTAGTGTGCTAAAGAGGACCGCCCATCTGTGGTAAGCATGTCTTCTGCGGATGCTATCACTGCTTGCGCGTCTGTGTGGGTGGTTTGGGAGGGGGGGGGGGGGGGTAGAGAGTCTGACAGTCATTCGATTGCCGCTGCTCGGTGGTTGTCCTTGGGTATTTCTACTTTCCCCACCCATAAAACTGTTGTACACGATATGATCCTGCTTGTTGAAAGTGTTTTTGAACTCCATAAATAGATAGATAAAGAAATTACTATTTGTCAGAAAGAAAATGTCGTCAATTTCATTTACTCCGATTCGATAGAGAATTGTATAAAATTGTTAAACACATTAACCCTTTGAACTCTAGTGGTATCTTCCATGTCAGTTCAGTGGCAGCAATTAGAGGAGTCCATGTTCATTATTAGGGGCAGACCAATCAATTTTTTCAACGTGCAGCTTCGGAGCTGCACGTTCAAAATATTGATTGATCCACCCACACATTTACTTGAACAGCGATCCTATTTAATGGCGTTATGACGTATCATGTTCCTGGCCGAGAAAGCGGTCGCTCGTGTTCAAAGGTTTTAAGTGAGAAATAAAAATGGTCAGTGATAGAAATTAAATGTGAACGAAGGTAAAAAAATAAATAAAACTAAGTATCTGTTTAAAACCAGGACCAAGTGAACAGTTTTCCTTTCAAAAACAGCAACACAACAAAACACTACCATTATATGTATGATTGGGTGTGCAAGAGAAAGTAATGGGACAAAACAGAAATAAAGCGTTCAGTTAACTGTCATATCTGGTCTCACTAGAGGAAATCGCAATTTAAGTCTTGAAAGTAAACCAGCTGTTGCTGAAATCGGTCTGCATTCTGTACAGCAGTTCTGGAGTAAAACTAACTATGTCGGATATTCAAATATTTTACAAGGAGGTGATTTCGGATCTGGAGACCCCCCCCCCCCCCCCCCCCTCCCCCAGCACTAGTTTACACGCGAGAAGTTGATGCATCGCCTGTGCTTCAATACCGAAATGCGACACCCACCAACACACTCACATAGATAGAACTTTCAGTCGGCGTATTCTTCCGACGCCCACAACAGTCCAAAGGTACTGACAACAAGGAGTAAGAAAGATGGTTCCGTGTGTACCAATGACGGTCTGCTGTGCGAGACCTTCTTATGTATTATTCGATTGAGTTAAATACAATTTGTTTTATTTCATTGGTCATCAGGCTTCGGCCTTGCACAGCAAGGGTTATTATTTTACATATCCACATTCACTCAAAGAGAGGCCACAGAGCAAAGTAACTATTTTCAAACCACTTCACCGAGAACAAGTTTGATCACATCTAAATCTGCAAGACCTTTGAAATCCAACGCAGTAGAAGCGAATGATTGGATAATCTCTCTTCATAGCAGGGGTCACACTCAATACAAGCCGAAAAGTAGATGACAAGGTAAGCTGGTGGGAAAGTTCAACACCGACCACGCCGGAGATCAAATTACTTATTATTTGTATCGCTTTACTAGTACATGGGCTCTAACACGGACCCCTGCAGGAAACTAAGGGTGGCACTATAAAGAAGGAAAGAAAATAAATCCATGAATCACTACCCTGTCTTTTTGAAAATCGAGATAAGACGAATAGCTAAACAACAGACACAATAAAGTTAGCAAGGTAGATGCACGCAATGATCCTACCCTGAGACAAACAGATATGTCAGGTCCAGACTCCAGTGTACCAACCCATAAACATAAATTCATAAAATGAGACAGAGACAACAACAGGGCCACACAATGCGAGTGAGCTGTATGAAACAACTAGACAGCACTGTCGAGGAAGTTCTAGCAGATCATGTCCCGGATTAGAGACCTCAACTTCATAGAAGTATCACCGAGCTGATAAGCAACAGATGAACGAATGCAATGGGTGGATAGTGGACGTAAACCATCAGAACATCGGGTTGACATTAATCGTGATCCAAAAAATAAGTAAGGCTATTTTATCAATTATATGCACATGACCCCACTCGTCAGCGCAAGAAAAGCGAAAGTTGATATCAACTCATTCATTAATATGGCTGCTAGTCTCTTGTGGATACCTGGGGCAAAAAAGGATAGAATGGGGAAAGGATAATATAAGCCCCTTAACCCTTTACCTAACAAAAAAACATAGCTTATGGCCCCAAATCAGCTGACGGCAAAGTGCTATTATTGTTATCGACCAACAATGCTCCCAACTTCCCCCAACTGAAATGAACTGGATAGAGCCTTCTCAATAAAGACCTGAAGACGTATTTTTGGAAAATACATTCAAGAACAAACTGGACGTGGAAGATAAAATACTTCTGGACAAATTTAACTTTTACTAAAACGAGTTTGGGCAATCGTTGGTTTAATTGGGAGACTAGTGGAAGTTGTCGGAGTTAATGAATTCTTGGGTAAATCTTAAATCCGCCATTTATGAACGTGAACAACCTGTCCACTTGCATCGAGGCTGCCCAGCCGTGTAGCGGGCGGTGTTACAGCACGGATGCTCCCGTTGTTCAGTTCATGAATACTAGTCAGTGGCGAAGCTGGGGAGGGGGGGGGGGGGGGGCGGACCTAAAACTTTCACTGCCCCCCCCCCCCCCCCAATGGCCCTATGCAACACAGAGCCCCAAATGGTTTCCAATATATGGGCCACATGCGCTACAAATGCCTCAGATGCGCTCTTAGGGCACTACATTTTGGAGAATTTCCTCGGGGTGGGAGAGCTAGTCTTAACTAGGACGCTCTGGTTGTTCTTCCTCCTGGAGGGGGGCAACTACCGGAGTGTCCTAATTAAAACTAGGGGTTGCCCCGAAACCCCACACAACGGCCTTGCAAATGTCATCTTTCCCCGCCGCCACCCCCCCCCCCCTCAAGAAAAAAAACAAAATCCAACAAAATGGCTAGGACATCCCTATAAAAGAAACCTGGCTACGCGTCTGATGAATACCGACAGCGATCGAAGTTCATAGCTGACCTACACAACGATTCTCTCAAAACGAAGTATCTTTTGTTCAATCAACCACAACCAAAAGCCCTGACAAGTAAAATGGGTGTTGGTCCACGGAAGGTATTCACATGACGTCACTTGCCCAGCCCCGTATTCTGTCGAGTATTTCGGATTGATTGTGACCCCCGGAAAGACTAAAAACTCGGGGTGTTAGGAATGTTTCCACAAAAGGAAGAGTCTGGTCATCTCTTCGCACTTTGCTGGTGATAGAATAAATCAGAGTCACAAAAGGAAAGGGCGTTGGCAGGGGTTTCGCGAAGATGACCAATTGATTGGCTAGATGTGTGCGTAAAATAAATCCAAGTAAAGAAGGTAGTCCTACATGCAAGTGAGAATCAGAGCCTACACTCCAATCCCGACGAAATGCCCCTACTGGGGGAATTATTGGGGCGTCACACCCCTCAATACATATCCCTTAGCGACACCCTTGGGCGTTGATGGAATTTCTGGATTTTAAAAAGCGTATGTATATATGACCATGTATTGATGGGGCATGTTGCTGAAGCTTGAGATCATGGGCGTGGGGGTACACGTACCCCCACGCCCATGATGTCAAGCTTCAGAAAATGCCCCATCAATATATACATACGCTTTTTGCGTACGTGTGCGTTTGTTTTTATTATTATTATTATTATTATTATTATTATTATTATTATTTCAAGCACTGGGGTAAAGTTATGTGCTTGTTAAAAGCGAAATCTGTCTATGTTTTGTTATAAAAAGGGTTGTTAAGGCGATAAACCTTGGGCAGGATGAAATCATTTCGCCAATTCTATTTGCAATACGTGTACGAAATTTGTGAGATCACTTCATGTAATGAGTCAAACAGTGATGGGGAAATTAATGGAGACCAACTTGGTTGCCTATAGGCCACGGGCCTGGGAGAAGAATGAAACTGAGAAAGTCGCCCGGGAGAGAGACATGAACTGCTGTCGAAGCTGGAGAAAAGGGGAATAGTGGTTTGGGGTTTGGAAAAAAGACAAGCTGGACTAAATTTAAGTGTACGTGTAAGTGGGTGTGTGATTGTGTGTTGAAATGGGCTGATCGAAATATCTGAGAACGGTTATTGAGACACATTTGGAATTTTTTTATCTTCTAATCCGTCGTATGTCCCCGTTGTGACACACAGACAGAAAAGGGTGCCCGAAGTTTGCTGGGGGGGAGGGGGGGGGGGGGGGGGGCTTATGTGTTTTATTTTTTGCCTAAAAAATATAACCCTTTTAGGGGTAATACTTTTTGCCGGTAAAAAGGACGGTATCCGGTAAAAAGGACGGTAAGTGTATAAAACTACGTTTTTTTTTAAATGTACATCTGAATGTGTGAAAAGTGATTATTTAAGGAAGCTTACGCAATAATAAATATACACAAGGAAGATTAAGTATTGTTTGTTTTATTATAGACTATTTTCAAGACAAAATAGATCATTTCGCCATCGAAACTGATCGACACGCCATTTTGTTCAAGGAAAACAACGATTTCGCTGAGGTGCACAACGGGGTGAATATTATCATACTTGCTCGATGGAGGTTCGGGTGCGTAACATTTGGATGTTTCTGTTCACTACAAGGGGATTTAACAGAATGGTTTTGGGAGAGAAACCATTTATAATTTTAAAATAGTCTGCAATAAAATAAACAATACTTAATCTTCGTTATATATATATGTATTATTGCGTTCGCTTCTTTAAATTGTCACTTTTTTGTACATTCAGCTGTACATTTAGTATTTTAAAACATAGTTTTTATACGCTTACCGTCCTTTTCACCGGCAAAAAGTTGTGTTCAAGCTATTTTTTTTAAACGGGAGTTCATAACTTATTTTTTTTTTCAGTTAGCTTTTCGCCAAACACATGCCGAGGTGATAATAAATATTAAAACCAACAACATGTGGTTGGCCCCCGAGGGGGGGGGGGGGGTGGAACTGACGGCCCCCCCAAATGCAAACCATAATTAACTGTTTTTAACCCCCAATTTCCCCAGGAGGCACCAGAATCGATCTCAAGAGATTCAGAATTTGAAGAAAAAAATATTCTGGGAAGAGCTCATAATCGTGGGAGGGAATATATGCACAATTCCACAGTTCATGCGTTATATCGATCTAGTCCCCCCCCCCCCCCCCCCCCCCATTTTCGAAAATATGAAATGGATTTTTTTATCTAGTAGGCGCGTAGCCAGGATTCTATAATGGGGGGGGGGGGGATGGGTTAGCCATTTTTTTTGGGGGGGGGGGCAATCATGATATTTAGAAGGTCGTTGTGGGGTTTCCCCCCCCCCCTCCCCCAAATGCAAACTGTCACATACTGTTTTTAACCCCTACCTTTCTTCAGGAGGCACCAGGATCGATCTCCCCAAGAGTCTAGCAACTTAACCTTCTACCCAGTGGGGTTGGGTCTCCCAAATGCAAACTGTCACTTATTGTTTTTAACCCAGGAAGCACATACGATTACATTGAAAATGGCATCTGAACACAATCCCTACTGCTTTTCCCTGACACATACTGGCGCTTTATGCTATCTTGAACTTGCACTCCAAGATTGGGTATCAAGTAATTGGCAGCAATCCAAATCTATTGCTTGTTAATTCTAGTCGCCCGCTATATATATTGAATATGATAGACACTAATGTGTATAGCGGGTGATTGGAATTAATAACTAATGAATTGTTTACGATAATTTGTTCATGTGGAGGTGTAGCCCTAGTTAGGCCTGGGCGGGGGGGGGGCCTCACAACGACCTTCCAAATATCATGATCCCCCCCCCCCCCCCATTACAGCATCCCGGCTACGCCCCCGCTAGATATATAATCCGTTTCCCATATTTTCGAAAGTGTGGGGGGGGGGGGGGGGGGACAAGATCGAGATAACTCTGGCATATTTCAATGCCTTGAACTATGGAATTGGGCGTATTCCCTCCCACGGTTGTGGGCCCTTTCCCGTACATTTTTTTCTTCAAATTCTGAATCTCTGAGATCGATTCTGGTGCCTCCTGAGGAAACGTGGGGGTTAAAAACAGTAAGTTACGGTTTGCATTTGGGGCCCCACTATGAACTCACACACTGGGATTGGTGGAGTGAGCACAAGGGGGCCCTAGTCTTAATAGGCTCATGTGGGTATCACTGAGGTGGGACTTACAGGAATCTAGAACTAGTATCCACTGATGTATGGTTGGTTTTAATATTTATTATCACCTCGACATGTGTTTGTTGAAACGCTACCTGAAAATAAAATATGAGCCCCCGTTTAAAAACAAAAAGCTTCAACACAACTTTTTGCCGGTAAAAGGACGGTAAGCGTATAAAAAAACTGTTTTAAAGTACTAAATGTAGTCTACCTCTGAAAGTGTGAAGTGACAATTTAATGAAGTGTGCGCAACATAAAACGAAGATTAAGTATTGTTTGTTTTATTGTAGACTATTTTCAAATTATAAATGGTTTCTCTCCAAAAAAACTTTCTGTTAAATCCCCTCGTAGTGAACAGAAACATCTAAAATTAGCTACTCCTCCGTCGAGCAAGTATGATATTATTCACCCCGTCGTGCACCTCAGCGAATTCGTTTTTTTCTTTGCACAAAATGGCGTGTCGATCAATTTCGATGGCGAAATGATCTATTTTGTCTTGAAAATAGTCTACATTAAAAGAAACAATACTTAATCTTCCTTCTATATATTTATTATTGCGTAAGCTTCCTTAAATAATCACTTTTCACACATTCAGAGGTAAATTTAGTACTTTAAAACGTAGTTTTTATACACTTACCGTCCTTTTTACCGGATACCGTCCTTTTTACCGGCAAAAAGTATTACCCCCTTTTAGACCTCGCCAGAACCTGCTCGGCAAGCACTACTTGTTCCAATTCCAATGAATCGGTCATCCCTTATAAAAAAAAGTACCATGGTAAACCATGGTAAATCCGAAAATACCCTGGTAATACCCTGGTATTACCATGGTAATACCATGGTATTTTGGGACGTACCATGGTTTACCATGGTACATTTTTATAAGGGATAATTACACTCTGCTTTTGAGGCGAAAAAAATGATCTGAAAAGTGAAAGTGAACACAACCCCTTAGAAAAAAAGCACTACCAAATTTCCAGCTCGTTAACCACTGAGTACAACCCCAATATATCCGTGGTCCATTCATGAGCGGATTTTGTTCGTTTCAGTGTTTCTTGCACTCAGTTCTTCAAAATTTAGCACTTTGCGGGGAAATCTAGAATCTCACTTTGTTTAGTAATAACAATTCCCCACCCACTTTTTCATTCAATCTTAAGACTGGTGTTTTGCTTTTCATTCAAACATCAAGGTTGGGATTTTGTTGACCTGTGCAAACACGGATTATTTCTGAAAATGGAGGGACGAGTCCTCCAGGATTTGAGTTGGGGATGAATTGTCCCGTAACCGCCAAGACCGATAACTCGTTCTGAAAAGGCATAAACAAGAATGGCGTGGTCGAGAAAGCCAGAGACTTCGGAATCAATATTCCTCTTTATTTCCAAGTGGCGGCCACATACACATATTTGTAGGTAATTAAACGTGACCAAGTTTATATTTAAAATAAAAATTCATGTCCCATTGTATTTTTCTTTTTACAGAACTGGACGTGTGGGTCCATTGGATTTGGATATTTTCGCGCGTTTTTTTCACTGTTGCCTGCTGGCAGGTATGTTGAGTTGAAGCCGCAGTCATGAAAAGTGTTGGTAGTGCAATGTACAAAACACTGAACCAGCAGTTTTGGGGGAAATATGAAAATGGGGTACCCAATAAATTTGTAAATTATTAAAAAATAAATTACACACGGGCGTAACTTCTGAAAGGTACACCACCCTTCTCCGGGACGTTTCGTCCCAAAACCAGTTCGTCCCAGGACGATTCGTCCAAAATACATTATCAGACAGGACGGTGGCCTATTTTTGTAAACTGGTTAACCATCTGTCTAGTTCAGCTCTTTCATGCAAAGAAGGTCATCAAACTCTGTTGCATTTGCGCAGAGCAGCTTATCAACCCCCCCACCCTCACTGCGCAATTGCGATCGAATTTCCGATTCCGCATCGATAAAAAGGTCTATTCGTTTCGGCGCCATTACCGGATTATTGTTTCTACTGTTTTATATTTATAGAAAAACATGGCCGTTATCGAAATCTCCGTTGACGCCTCACGATTACTCAAATGACGATAATTAAAGAATAAACATAGTTTGGATCAATAAACTCTGCCCAAATGTAAGGAAATACATGTACTATCGATTGCAGCCGGTAATATGGGAAAAAGCTTGATATATATTCCTAATTTCGAGTTTTGAGTTCCCATAAAAACTTGATGGGAACCTTTTCTATAGGATTGAATGGTAAGAATCTGAACGTAGAAGGGTAGCCACTACGTTCGGATCGTTGAACTAACCGTCGGGCCTAACCAGATTTTGACCGGATATCCATTAAGGGGCTATATAAGTAATGGAATCTTGTTTATTTTGAAATTCACATCTCTCATGTTCCTTTAGGACCATGTTACCCCAAATTTCTGTATTATTTAAGGGCCTATATAAGTAAGAAATTTTGTTTATTTTGATATATCTCACCTCCTCTGATATTCCTTCATTTCAAATTAAATATACACAAAATGTACATCAAAATGAAGGTTGTGATGTATAGAACACGGAACAAGTGCAATCAACTCATAGAGTTGACTGTAGGCACCACTGGTTCCTGGAAGTCTGCTGCCGTATTCGCACCAGAACTGATAATTTAATAATATTTCACGAAAACAACTTGTGGCCAAATGTGCTTTACATATCCAAGAACAAAGCTAGGGGATCAAAATTCTTCATATCACGGTGACAGAGCTGCATGGGGGAAAATTCGAAATCCTTTGCTTTTGTTTACGTATGAGAAAACTTTCGATATTTTTATACTGTACCAATGACCCAGACTTAGCTGGTGCTAATCTCCATAATTCAGGGCCAAACACAAATTTTGCCCTCCCAATCCCCAAAATTTGCATCAGAAACCGAAAAATACATGTCCTATATGGCCCTCCATACATCGACTCCTCTGCGCATGCGCAGTGTCGAGGAGGTCCCGAAATTGGCGCCAATTATCATTCTTAGTTTGGCCCTCAAAACAGTCACACTTCTCTGTTATTTGTGCTTTCAAATCTCAGTTTTTATGATGCCAGACACATATTCATGAGTGAAATGGTGGAAATAAAGAGGATACATTAGGAGGAGAGGAAAATATTTAATGCAAGAAAATGTTCAGGGCTGTAACTTAAAATTATTTTATGAAATTATTTCTAGTTGCCTTTTTTCAAGGCATAGCCCTGATGTTGTCATTCTTGCTATGAAGTACCATTGTTTGATCAGTGTTTCCTCTCTACCTTCCTTATTCCCCCCTAGCTATTCTCCCATGTTTTGGCTTAATTTTGTGTAATGTTTATTACTAAAATTTCTTGGGAGTTTTGGCTTCGTAACAGATTTATTTCTGTTTTTTCCCCCATGTTTACGTCCTCACCCTAGGGGTGTTTAGGCGTTTTGGTCTGCATCTACCATCTGATGTTCTACAGTTTCTTCTGTGGAAGCCTCTGTTTTGCATCAGATAGTGTTTTAATTGGTGACTGATTTCGGGCCATGTTGTTTCAGTGCCTGGAGTCAAGTTTCCGGTTTGTTGACACTTTTGCTTAGGTTGACAACAGTTACTGCTGATAGTGATTTTTTGTCTTCTGCATCTCTTATTCATAGTAAGATACATTATTATTGTCCGTAAGTGTCTTATTAATTTTTTCAAAATGAATTTAAATTTTTGTCCACACTTAGGCTTTTTTGGGATCCATTGGGCTCAGGGTTCCCTTTGGGAACTTGGGCTCTTCTGAAAAAATTTTTTTTTTTAAATTTTTTCTTTTCAATCATTATTTATTAATGAATATAATGGATTGTTGTATTATGTATCTTTATTTTCAAGGATTAGTGCGAGTACTTTGATTGTTTACATTTCAACTATGAATGATTATTGTTCAAATTGTAATAGGAGGAAGTCTTCCTATGATTCTCATGATCTCTGTATTAATTGTTCTCTCTGTACTCGCACTGATCTTTGTTCTGTGTGTTTCAAATGGGATGAAAAACGTTGGAAACGTGTGTCACGGTATGTTGTTCCTGGAGAAAGATCCATTCCGGTTCTTTCTCCTCAGAGTCACTCTAGTGTTTCACTCTCTTTTTCAGAGGAACAAGAACAGGGTGATGTTTCCGTGATGTCGTCCAGAAGTGTGCCTCCGTCGTCACAAGTGAAGAGCTAGCGGCAAAAGTGCTCATGGAGATTCGTCAATTCCCTGAAAGGAACCCGAAGGGGTTGACGTCCGCTAGCTCGACCGGGGTTGCGTCCATTCACCGAATGGGGCAGCATTCTGGTTCATCCGTTGCGGTCCAGCAGAGAGAGTCGGGTGTTGCGAGCACTATAAAACATCCACGTGCACACCCAGTGACGACGGAAAGGAGGATGGATCGGAGGAAGCCTGACAGTCCGGTGTTTAGCTTGTCTAGTTCGACACGGGCTGCAAGCGAGAGAGGTCCCTCTCTCAGACAACAGCATATGGGACCAGATGTTGTAGTCCGTAGTGTTACGCAGTCGGAGCATACGTCCGCTGCTCGGGATGCTCCGGTATATAGGCAGTCCGCCGAGGCTACCTATAAGGCTTCCATATCCTCTCGGCAGCACACTCGACCGCACCTTGGGTATGTGACCAGTGAATTACAGTCAGCTTCGCCGACCAGGGATTCCTCGGCGATCAGGTCACGCCATCCGGTAGCCAGGGATTCGAGGCCTTCTTCATCCGGACGTTCGCATAAAAGATGTATGCAGGATGCAACGTCCAGGGAGCTTCCGGCGGCTAAATCCAGTAAGACCGCCGCTCCCCAGGCCTCTGTAACGGATGTGCTATCACAGATAGCAAAGTTAATCGCAGCATCCCAGCAACCGTCAGAACCTCTGTCGGAACATGAAATGTCAGAAGATGCTGGGTCGGTAGGTTCCGCCGCTGGATCCGGTGCGGACGACCAAGATTTACATGATTTACATGAGGTCCGTCAGGATGGCGAAAGGGATTTTGATGAATTAGATATTTCCCTTTCGGAACAACATAAAATAGCCGTAGAATTCATCCGGTATTATCTTCCAGAAGTTGTTCCGCCAGACCAAAATGCTGTGCAGCCGGATAGGAGGGTGATAGCGCCACTGGACACCGAGTTTTTTAATCGGTTTAGGGACATTGTCCCGGAATTTCCGTCACAATCCAAGAATGTCTCTCGGATTTTTGAGTTATTGAATGACGCTATTGATGAACTTGCCAACAAGACGGGCAGGTCAGCCTTCCTACCGGCATCTGCTCTACAGCTGCCGTTTATTAATCAAAGGAACAAGTTTGATACGGCAGGTCAGGGCATCCAGAGAGTTCCTCTGCGTTTAGACGACCAGGCTGAAGACCTTGATATATCCATGCCGTCGTCTATGTCACTTCCGTCGTCTACGATGGAAACGACAATATCGTCTTAACAGAGCTAGTTTAGACGCTCTTTCCTACGCAGATCACCTTACTAGAGCGTTGTCATTACGCTTTGAAGGACCTGAATTTCAAGACGTACAAACGTCTTTAAGAGTTCTGTCCAGGGCCATAGCATTTTCCACTTATAACTCCGCCCTTTCAGTGGCAAATCTGGAGTTAGCTCGACGTGACGCGGCCTTGGCTACTTCCACACGCGTGGACAGTAAGGTGAAAAACTCTCTTAGAGTCGCTCCGGTCTCTGGAGAGTTTCTCTTCAGTGGCAAGCTTTCTGATATATATGATAAATTAACAAAGAAAGCTTCGGACTCTCTGTTGTTTAAGTCTGCTTCCAAGAAATCGGAACCAGCACACAGGAGTAGGCCAGGCACTTCCGGGACGAGTTCGTCCAGGGGAAGTTCCTATAGAGGTTCCTATGCGTCCTCTAGGTCTTACTCTAGAGACCGGCAGAGTAGCGACTCGACTAGGGGCCGTTATGCTGGCCGAAATAACCGGTCAGACGCCCCTAGGCCGACGGGGCGAGGTGCGGGTCGCGGAGGACGTGGTTTCTCCTACCGCAAGCCTCGCGGATCCAGGAAGTGATGGTCTAGACCTCTGTCGCGTTACGGTGGGCGGAAGACTGTCGAGTTTCTCAAGCAATTGGGAATCAATTACGGAGGACCCTTGGGTTCTAGGGGTTATTTCAGAAGGACTAAAACTGTCCTTCAAAGGCAAGCCTCCGTTAACTCGAAGTCCAAGATGGACTCAGCTTCCGTCAAATTGTCAGAAAAGAACGGCACTTCTATCAGAAGTCCAGTCTCTTTTAACGAAGAACGCGATAGAGGTCGTAGAAAACCAGGAATCTCCAGGTTTCTACAGCCGTCTTTTTCTGGTTCCGAAGCCAGACGGCTCGTTCCGTCCAGTGATCGACTTAAGCTGGATAAACAAGCTGATCGTGGCTCCAAAGTTTTATATGGAGACCATTCGATCGGTCAGAGCGAGCATTCGAGTGAACGACTATGCTGCGAGCATAGACCTCAAGGATGCATACTTTCACGTCATGGTACATCCGGCGTTCAGAAAGTATCTTCGCTTCGCTGTCCTAGGTGTTGTTTATCAGTTCCGAGCGATGTGCTTTGGTCTGAATCTAGCGCCCTGGGCATTCACTCGAGTAATGAACTCGGTAATGACTCATTTCCGAGCTCATTCGTCTGCGGTAACGTCGGCTTACCTGGACGATATTCTTCAGAGATACGGCAACGAGTTAACGCTTCAGAACGACATGCACAATCTGCTTCTATTGCTCCGACGTCTCGGTTTCATAGTAAACGAAGAGAAGTCGGATCTGGTGCCGTCCAAGTCATTTACCCACCTGGGAATGAGCTTCGAGATGCACAACAATCTCGTTCGTCTGCCGTTAACCAGAGCGAAATTAGTCAGTTGTTATGCTCGCTATTGTCTTCACTCAGACAAAGTGTCAGCGAGGGAATTCATGAGACTAAAAGGTCTGTGCGGAGCTGCCTCGGATCTCATTCCGATGGGGCGGCTACGCACTCGTCCTCTCCAGGTCTATCTGACTCAGAATTGGAGAGTGAAGATTCATTCGCTCGAAACGGACATACTCTTGTCAAGCCAAGTGAAACAAGAGATTCAGACTTGGGCAGACATACAGTGGTTAACTCAGGGAGTTCCACTGCAGTTGCCAGATCCAAGCTTTACGATTATGACGGATGCCAGCCAAACAGGCTGGGGCGCGACACTGAGCCCATCGGATTTGAAGTGCCAGGGTCTTTGGGATCCGCAGTTTCTGAGCAAGCACATCAACATCAAAGAGATGATGTCGATTTGGCTTGCTCTACGTCATTGGATAGACGTGATTCAGAATGCACATGTGCAAATTATGTCCGACAATACGACAGTAGTTGCGTATATTCGGAACCAAGGCGGCACTCATTCCATTCCGTTGCTCAATCTAACGGAAAGAATTCTTCTGATTGTACTAGAACATCAGATTCTTCTCTCCGTCCGTCATATTCCGGGTCGTCTGAACGTCTTGGCAGACTCCCTTTCACGGAGGGGTCGCCTGTTGCCGTCAGAATGGACTCTCAACAAGCAAGTATTCAATCAGATTTGCTACCAATGGGAACGGCCAATGATAGATTTATTTGCGACACATCTCAACAATCAGTTGCAGACGTATGTGTCACCTTGTCCGGATCCTCGAGCGTTTGCAGTAGACGCTCTCTCGATCTCTTGGGACGGAATGATAGGATATGCGTATCCTCCAGTGCCGTTGATTCAGCAGATATTGCTCAAGATAAAACAATCGCAATGCAAGATTCTGTTGGTAGCATCTCTGTCTCCACAGAGACCGTGGATAAATCTACTCAGGTGTCTGTTGTGGGACATGCCGAGGAAGCTTCCTCAACGGGAAGATCTTCTTTCGCAAGGGAAATCGCGCATCCTCCATCACAATCCGCAAGGTCGAAACCTTCACGTATTTCCATTGTGCGGTCCTTCTTGCACGGAAAACATTTTACAGGACGAGCAGTGGACGCGATTTCTAACTGCAGGAGGACCTCCTCTTCGCTAAACTATGCTGCTAAGTGGAGGGTCTTTTGTCAGTGGTGTGAGGATCATTCAGTAGATATTTATGATCCCTCCATTCCAGACATAGCAAACTTTCTAGTATACTTGTTTGATGAGATTAATCTGCAGCCTATCACCATTAAGGGTTATAGGTCTATGCTATCTGATACATATGCACATCATGATAGCTTGAGGATTGGAACTAATGTCTCTTTATCAAAGTTAGTTAGAAATTTTTCGATAAATAGACCTAGAACCCTTAGATTAATTCCGAAGTGGAATTTGGCCTGGGTTCTTCTTAAGCTAAAAGAAGCGCCTTTTGAGCCTCTTGACACAGTTGACTTCAAATTCTTAACATATAAGACAGCTTTTCTCTTAGCTTTCTCTTCTGCTAGAAGAGTTAGTGAGCTTCATGCACTATCTGTGGAGGATTCTCACTACCGTAGTGTCGGTAATACTATTACCTTTACCACTAATGTTGGATTTTTGGCTAAGAATCAGGCTCCTAATAAGTATCCTGAACCTATTATTATTAAGGCCCTTCCATCATCTGATGGGCGTAGGCCTCTACTGTCTCCTGTTAGAGCAATACGTATTTACAGACGTAGGTCTGAGTTTATCAGAAAGGGACGTAAACGTTTCTTTCTGTCTTTGATGCCTAATAGAAAGGATATTATGGTCCATTCTATTGCTAGATGGATTCAATTAACTATTCGAACTGCTTATGAAAAATTATCTTCTTCTTAGCAGTCGGCACTCAAGATCTCAGCCCATGAAGTAAGAGCTCTTTCTACTTCTTGGGCCTATGCTAATTGTATTGCTATTACTGATCTAATGAAGGCTGCATATTGGTCTCAACCTTCCACATTCACTAATTTTTATCTCAGAAATATTGAGTCCATTTCTGGAGACCTCCATTGTTTAGGTCCGTTATCAGTTGCTCAGAATATCGTCCACTAATCAGTTGCAACTATAGTTATGTAGGCTTTCTGTTCCGGCAGTGACTCTGTCCTGCTGCCCTCTTCGCTCTAGGGTATTTGACCAAGGGGAAGGGGGGGGGGGGGGGGCGGTTGTTCCCTTAGGTCACCTGCTTTATAGTGAAAAGCAAGGGAATACCTCCCCCAGAGTCAGTAATTCTGAGTCGGTACCGGGATGGTTTTAAAGTGTAAAGATAATGTTTAATCATCCATGTCATATTTTTAAAGTGTAGCTCGGTGTGAAGCATTTGTATAGGTCGTGTCAAACGAGCGTTAATATACAATCCTCGGACACTTTTAATGAAAATAAAGAGTCTCATTTCTCTGGACTTCCTTTATTTATTGGCTTACCTATAAAAATATTAGTATAAAGGGTTATACTGGATGTTAATAGAGATCATTGATTATTATGCTCAATTACTGATCGGTGTTGTGTCTTTCTTCTTTATTATAAATAGGAAAGATACATGTAAAGCCTATCTCTTCTTTTCTCCTGGAGAGGATATTCTATTATACATAATTGAGCTTATTGGATTTTCCTTTATGTCCTAGGCCCTCCAGCCTATTTACTATTCAGCTAAGTCTGGGTCATTGGTACAGTATAAAAATGTTAAAAAATTTATAGTAATTTATATATTTTTTATACTTACCAATGACCCAGACGGGGATGGCCCTCCCAGGAGTTGGGAACTCATACCTCCCCGCTGAGTACATAACGCTTACCAGGCACTGGTTGTAAGAATGATAATTGGCGCCAATTTCGGGACCTCCTCGACACTGCGCATGCGCAGAGGAGTCGATGTATGGAGGGCCATATAGGACATGTATTTTTCGGTTTCTGATGCAAATTTTGGGGATTGGGGGGGCAAAATTTGTGTTTGGCCCTGAATTATGGAGATTAGCACCAGCTAAGTCTGGGTCATTGGTAAGTATAAAAAATATATAAATTACTATAATTTTTTTAACTTTTCAAAAATTTTCAACAAAACCATATCATGTGACCCCTCTTTGGAACGAGCTCGTCGAGCTCGTTCCAAAGAGAGGTCACATGATATGGTTTTGTTGAAATTTTTTGAGAAATTTAAAAAATGATATTTAAAATAATAAATTTTGAAATCGTCTGTGTTGTGTAAAGGGTTAAACACCAATAAATAAATTGACTTCCTAGGATATCATATAGTGAATGTCAATAAAAAAATAAACCAACATTTTCACTACAAGTAATCAAGGTTTTCATTATATATTTTATTCTTTTTGCCTGGCAGCACTCTAATGTATTTTTTACTTTCAGCTTGGCAGTTTCAGAATGCTAACTTTTATTCATTTTCAGCTTAGCAGTTTGGTTATTCTGTTTGTTCTTTTAGCTGTAATAATGTGGATAACAGAGATTGATGATTTGCTGTTTCAGAGGTAGTGTTATTTAAATAACCTTTCTTTCATCTATTACAGTACTCTGCTTCAGTCCCACCAATCAGGAGACAGCATAGATTACCTGCAGCCACAGCCACACAGACCACACCATCACCAAGTTCAACTTCAACTGTTGCATCTTCTGATCAGCGATTGTCTCGACAGCATAGACAGACCTTCCTTGGGAGATATATTTCTCATGAATGGCTTGATGATTTTGGCCGTGGTCAGTGGTATCCTGGTTATGTCACAAAGGTCCTAGATGGTACAGGCGGGGAGAGGCCAGCTGTGTAGGAAGTGATGTATGACAATTATGAAGACGCACATGAGGTTGACCATTTAGTGAAGGAATACGAATCCAACTCTGTTATTTTCTTAGATCTCTAAGTAGAGGTGAGTTACATGCATAGAGCTGTTTATGTTTTATCTGTTTCATTGGAAGGTGTCTGGTTATTTGCACAATGACTTGTACAAGAAGTCACTTTTATTGAAAAATTTGTGATCATTGAATATTCTCCATTATACGTGTAGGTAGGCAGGTTTAAATTTTCCACTCCTAACAAGCGCCATGCCAAACTTACAAATGGTCAAACAACAAATAAATTAAGCTTTCTGTTGAGTGTGTATTGTTTTATGTCATTTAATAGCATTGGAATGCTATCATCATTTATATTTTGGAGACCAGCAGAAGTTGCAAAACACATGTTATGACTCATTTGTGTTTCCATACTTATGTAAATAGTTCCAAGGTTACAAATAAGATATTAATGATAAATTATTTCTTTTAATTTCATTGTTTGGAACAATTATTTCCATATTATATCTCTTAACTTGCCCTTCTTTGTCATTAACTGTGTCTGATCTTGCATCATTGTTTCACACTTGACTTGTCATTTTCATGTTTTGTGGTTTATAAGCTTTCCAGTTACAAAGCCCAATAAAGATCAGAAAAATCTTGCTCCAAAAATTTTCATATTTTACATACATCTTTGGAACATTGATTCACATAATTGTTGAAATCAAATCCCTCTGTCCATATTTGGGTTCCCTATGGGAGCCCAAATGTTTAAATTAGTGCAGTATGAGGAATATTCTTTAAAAATCCTCTTCTTCAAATCTACCAATAAAAATCTTTTGATATTTGGTATGCAGCATGCTTAGGGGGGTGGGGTGGGGTGAGATTCAAGTTTGTTCAAGCCAAGTCCCTGGGTTCATATTTAGGCTGAAAATTTGGGGTCCGGTCCAGACTTCGAAATTTTGGACCCAAATCCGGAAATGAGTTTTTTGGTTTTTTACGCGTTTCAGTCAATTTTAAGACAAAAAAATTTTTTTTTTACACTGAAAATTTGGGGTCCGGGTGGGAAATTAGTTTTTTTGATTTTTATGCATTTTGGTAAATTTTAAGAAAAAAAATTTTAGTCTGAAAATATTTTTTATGCAACAACTGGGAAGTAAAATAACTTTAACATAACTCAGAATTTCCAGTGTGGACAACCCAAAGGTTGCCAATTTATTAAGCATTCACTGGTATAACTATAAAAATACAATTAAGAACTAGGAATGTCTATAAATAACAAAATTACTGAACTTAAAAACATGTCATGATAGTGAAAGTGGGTGTAAACCGCCACAATGACCTTTCCCTATGCTATCCTCCAAATGATGCAGGAAGCATAAGGAAAGGGCATACACCCACAACAAGGAAAGAGAGTTTTGAAAATTTCCGAACAAAAATAAAAAAAATCTGTTTTTTTATGCGTTTATCTCAATTTTGGGACGTAAACATGCAGGAACTGAAAATAGAAGGAAAATCCTGTGTATTGTGTGGGCACGATCGCTTCATCTAGTTGGTATATGCTTTTTTTAGGAGGGGCGTATGCAGCTTATTCAAGTCCCTGGTTTGATATTTAGACTACCATGTCAGGTGAGCGCCCTCAGGCTCCCTGGGGCCTATTAATCCTTTCATAAACATTGAACATTATCCTCATCAAACACAAGACAGACAAGTTAAGCTACAGTGTCATTGACACTTTCATAATCAATGCCAACTTGAAAAAGTAAAAATTTTATACCCAAGTTAATAAAATTGACAAATTTGGCCCTTGAGTGCAAGAAAGCTTTGCAAGACTTCAGCATTGCAAAGCCTTCTGGAACTCAAGGGACAAAATACACCACTAAGCATTCTAATCTGTTGATTATGAGGCCTAAAACATAAAACAAACCAAGCATATGAAGTTTTGATGGCAAAGAATTAATTATAAAAACTAAATTTAAAAAAAAAAGTCAAAGTGTGGTACAAGTTTTTGGAATCATGGAAAATTGTCGAAGGAGCCTTGAAAATACTTGAAGTTTGGGGAAATGAAAATGTGCCGACGATATCGGTAATTAAAAGCCCCCACTGTTGGGTACAAGCCCTTGAAAAATGCTACAAAATATCTAGAAACAGCCTTGAATAGCCTTAAATTTAATCAGTCCTTGCCTGCTGGAACCCTGGTTTAAATAACAAGGAATAAAACCTGACCAAGACTCTGCTCTTTTATCGCAGTTGACTCAAACTGAAACCAAGGCTAAATTGCACAACCAAATGGCTCCAATTTCTGTTCTGGGTTGGAAAATCAGTCTGCAGCAGGGAGAGAGTTAAGAATTGAAACTTTATTTATTTCAGATGATATTTGTCAGAAAGTTATGGAGTGGATGGGATTGTAGAATGTGAAAGGAGTTGGGACTTTGGCTGAATAAAGATGGGAGACCGATAACATTAGACTGAAGAAAAGTGATAATCAAGGTATTTGTATATTCTTTATACCCTTTTCTGGGTAATAACAACACAAAAGAATCTGATTAATTCTATAATTCATTTTATCCACCAGATTTCTACAAATATATTACCAGTATCTCTATCGGGTCTGCAGAAAATTGGTGATTGATCATTTTGTTCACCTCAACAGAAATATGTTGACCAAACTTCTGTTCACCAACATTACAAGACCTTGGACAAATAACTGAATTGCTCTCCATACCTTAACTTTTCCAGACTATCATCTATTTTGGGGGACTATTCGGTTGCACTTCATCTCTGTCCATCCGCCTGTCTGTCTCCTCATTTATGTTACCACCTGTATCTCATATATGCTTCAATGCTGTACTTTCATTTTTATACCATTGGTGACACACAATAGGAGGATGATGCACGTCCAAAAGTTTTGAAAAAAAAAATCAAGCTGGCCGCCTGGTGGCCATTTTTGTTGGAAATTGCGTGCATTTCGTTATACACATAGAACTTCTGAACGACATTTGCGATTTCAGTAATTTTTGGTATGGAGGTCTATCAGCATAAGATAAATAACATATCATACGTTTTTTTTTCTTCGTGCATATATTATGCAAATTAACCTTAACCTTTTTTGGGGTAATATTTTTATGCGTATTATGTTGTGTTTTGTTACCACTCGTATCTCAGAGATGCTTTAACGCTTTTCTTAAAAATTTTCAGATTTGATGGGGCATTAGGACAAATTGATGCACGTCAATTTTTTTTGCAAAAAATATTCAGGATATCTGACTGGCGGCCATTTTTGTTGGAAATTGCGTGTAATTCGTTATACGCTCAGAATTTCTGAACGACATTTCTGATTTCAGTAAATTTTGGTATGGAGGTCTAGCAGCGTAAGATAAATAACATATCATACAGGTTTTTTCTTTGTGCATAAATTATGCAAATTAGCCTTACTTAACCTGTTTCTCAGGTAATATTTTTGTGCGTATTATGTTGTGCACTGTACCACCTGTATCCAAAAGATGCTTTCATGCTTTTGTTTCAAATTTTCAGATTTGAAAGGAAGGAACATAAGATAAATAACATATTATACAGGGTTTTTTTTTTCTTGTGCATACATTATGCAAGTTAACATTTCTTAACTTTTTACACGTATTTGGATGCTTCCAGTACAACCACGGTAATATGGGTAATATTGGGACTAGTTTGTTGAGTTGTTCCTTTGATATCTATATTTGTTTGGGTTTTATTGAGGAAATATCAATATATTTCACAGTAATCCACCTACCATGGGGGGACGATTGTCGGATCACTGGCAATCGGTGTTGCACTTGTTGTACTTGAACTTTAGTGATGTGAGACACTGTTGGAAAGGGTTCTCACATCATAGTGTGTCATCAGCATAATAAATGGAAGTAAAATAAGTACAGTAGAACCTGTCTTGGGAGACCGCCCTTTGGGCCACACAAAAGTGGTCTCTCAAGACAGGTGGTCTCTCTCATAACAGGTTTCAGGTTTTCTCAAGTCGGTGAATAACCAACCACAAAATTCAGAAATGGAGAAGAATGGATTTTTAGCTCAACTTGACAAAGTCAAGCTGAGCTATTGCCATCTCTTCTCGTCCGTCGGCGTACGTACGTACGTACGTATGTACACAATTTCCTTTGGCACACCTCACAGGTCGCATTTATGATCAGATTACTTTGAAACTTGGTATGCTTGTTTGGGGTGACCTCCAGATGGGAGCTATCGATTTTCTTCAATTTCCATCAAAAAATGTTGCAGCGGCCAACATTCTTAGAACTTAGTTTAGTCAAACCACAATATTTCCCTTCGGCACACCCTTCAGGGCACATTTATGATTTGATTGCTTTGAAACCTGGTATGCTTGTTTGGGGAGACCTCTAGATGGGAGCTATCGATTTTCTTGAATTTCCGTCAAAAAATGTTGCTGCGGCCAACATTCTTAGAACTTAGTTTAGTCAGAAGACTCAGTATTTCCCTTTGGTACACCCTACAGGGCACATTTATGATCGGATTGCTTTGTAACCTGGCATGCTTGTTTGGGGTGACCTCTAGATGGGAGCTATCGATTTTCTTCAATTTCCATCAAAAAATGTTGCCGCAGCCAACATTCTTAGAACTTAGTTTAGTCAGACCACAATATTTCCCTTTGGCTCACCCTACAGGGCACATTTATGATTAGATTGCTTTGAAACCTGGCATGCTTGTTTTGGGTGACCTCTAGATGGAAGCTATCGATTTTCTTCCATTTCCGTCAAAAAATGTTGCCACGGCCGACGTTCTTAGAACTTCGTCTAGTCAGACCACAATATTTCCCTCCACAATATTTCCCTTTTGTACACCCTACAGGGCACATTTATGATTGGATTGCTTTGAAACCTGGCATGCTTGTTTTGGGTGACCTCTAGATGGGAGCTATCGATTTTCTTCCATTTCTGTCAAAAAATGTTGCCGCGGCCAACGTTCTTAGAACTTAGTTTAGTCAGACCTCAATATTTCCTTTTGGCACACCCTACAGGGCACATTTATGATCGGATAGCTTTGAAAACCTGGCATGCTTGTTTGGGGTGACCTCTAGGTAGGAGCTATCAATTTTTTTTCCATTTCTATCCGTCAAAATATGTTGCCGCTGGCAACGATCTTTGAACTTAGTTTAGTCAGGCATCAATATATTCCTTTGGCATGCCATAAAGGGCACATTAATGATCAGATCAGTTTGAAACTTTGTATGCTTGTTTGGGGTTTCCTCTAGTTGGGAGCTATCGATTTTCTGCGATTTCCATCAAAAAATGTTGCAATGACCTTCGATGAACTTAGTTTAGTCAGACCACAATATTTCCCTTTGGCACACCCTACAGGGCACATTTATGATTGGATTGCTTTGAAAACCTGGCATGCTTGTTTGGGGTTACCTCTAGATTGGAGCTATCGATTTTCGTCAAAAAATGTTACCACTGGCAATGACCTTCGATGAACTCAGTAAAAACTTAGTGCAGTTAAGCATCAATATTTCCCTTTGACACACCCTGCAGGTCACATTTATGATTGGATCGCTTGCAAACTCGGTGTGTTTGTGTGGGGTGACATCTATATGGGAGTTGTCGATTTTCTTCCATTTCTGTAAAAAAATGTTGCCGCTGACCTTTGAACTTAGTTTAGTCAGACCTCGTAATTTCCCTTTAACATACCCTTTAAGGCACATTTATGATCGTATCACTTTGAAACTTGGTATGTGTGTTCGGGGTGACCTCTATATGTGAGCTACTGCTCTTTTTTCATTTCCATAAAAAATTATTGTCGTTATCACCAGCCTTTAAACTTACTGCATTTGTGCATCAACTTAATCCCTTTTGCACTCTGCAGGGTATATTTCTGAATTCCCCCCCCCCCCCCCCCCTCCTTCCTCCCCCCCCCCCCCCCCCCCCAAAAAAAAAAACCATTGCCACAAGCAGTGACCTTCTACTTAGTGCATTTGTGCATTAACATCTTCCTTTGGCATGCCTCCGAGGGCACATTCAGTATCAGGTTGTTTTGAAACTTTGTAAGCTTATGCAGGGTGACAAAGATAGGAGCTATTGATTTTCTTTTCATTTCCATCAAAAACTGTTGCTGTTAGCAACAATGTTTGAATTTATTGCATTTGTGCATCAACATTCTTTGACATGGCCTGCAGGTCACATTTATCATAGGATTGTTTTTGAACTTGGTGTGCTCATTAGGCAAGACCTTTAGATAAGAGCTATTGATTAGCATTCATTTCTGTGAAAAATGTTGCCATTTACAATAACCTCTGAACATACTGCATTTGTGTATCAACATTCTTCCTTAAGCCAGTCTTACAGTTTACATTTAAAAATGCATGGATTACTCTGACGTTGTGCACACACAATACTGTTATGTTGAAATTTCATCAAATAACATTGGTACCAAGGATCTTAAGGATCTTCAATTTTGCCATTTCATTTTTAACTTAACAAGTTCAAGTTTGTCAAGTTGAGCTACAGTATCATTGACACTTTCATTTCCTTTTTATTATTATTATGGTTATTAGTCAGTCCCAGAAAGAGACAGTTGTGAGTGCAATCGCTCCCGTCAGCACCCATGTTTTCTATTTTACGGGAGCTAAAAAATGCACTTGCTGAAAAATATTGTGGAACACTAATATCCTGTCAAGGCATATAAATGGGTGTTGTTTTGAGAAAGCTGCACCCTGTGGCCAATGGGAGATTACTCTCATAGTTCAGCAGGTCTGTATACATTCAACCCTTTACCCAACATAATGGTCAAAACTGGCCAGTGCTATTCACAAAAATCACCAATTAATTTTCATTATTTTGTAAATTTTTTGTCTCAAAAACATAGGTTATGACCCCTCTTTGGAACAAGCTCATTCCAAAGAGGGGTCATAACCTATGTTTTTGAGATAAAAAATGAACAAAAATTAGTTATTCAAGAATTTTGTTTTTCAAGGGGTCCTCTGCTTTTCATGTTAGGTAAAAGGTTAAAGTTTCTGGTGTTTGGTGAAAGTATTCCCTCAAAATTCATATACCAACATTTTAAAAACTGCGCCCATCAATTAGAGATGGGGAATATACCGAAAAACTGAACTGATACCTATGTCACGTTGATACCAAAAAAACGAACGAAGCAATCATTGAATACTGGAACCGTCTTAATTTTCAAATGTTCCTACATTCACTATTTATAAGGCGTCATTGAGGCTTGATAGCAATTGAAGGCAGGCCTTGCATTTTAAAATAGCAACGAGGCCTAAAAATCGGCTCTGTAAAAACACTTACGGGGCCTATTTTTATAGGTAAGGGCTGATTTCTCCAAAATACCTTATATTCAGCACGACATGTAGTTTTTTATACGGTATTTATATGACATATATTATCAGATCATTCAATATATATGTTGGAAATGATATGGTAAATTATATGTAATATAAATACCATATAAAAAAGGACCAAGACATATAAAAAGGTAATGATGGGGTGGGGGGGTGGGGGGGGGGGGTAGAGGGTGCCATAATGACAAACAAGACAAGAGTCAAATAATACTATCAAAAGTTTATAACAAAACTTCCCCTTTCTGGAAGTTGGGCGAAATGAACAGGTGCAAGAAATTGGGATGAATCGACTTCGGGGCGAGTTGAACACCGAGCGAAACAACCTATGCTCGGTTTCCCTGACAACCAGTGAACTGTTTGGTAAGATCAACAGTGCATGCACAATTTGAATTTTCCTTACAAAGATTTTGTTAACCTGGGGAGGTGGGGTCATTACCGCAACTGCACAGAAATACTGGTCCCAAAAATCATATTTGTCATTTGTGATTGCAGTTACTTCAGAAACTAAATTTAATTGAAAGAATAAAACGTATTTTCCATTTAAGAGCTGCCCGCATATGTCTGCTGCAAAGTTTGCAGGTAACTTTTGAAACATATAATTTCCCATCACCATCCTGTTCGCATTTCAACTTCATACTGATTTGCGAATGAAAATTTATTGAATGTACTGACAAGAATTGTTTTATTTGCATTAAATTTCGACATTGATGACAGTCTCAAAGTTATCAATTTTTATGTACTCACGTCACGTTCCATCCGCTGCACAGACACCAGAGTTGTTAGAATTTCGCACCAATGTTACGTACAAACACCGAAATGGAGACAATTCGTTAAATTCGTCAACGTGTTTGGGATTCAACTTTTTTGCCAGGCTGATTATCGGCCCCGCAATTTTTTCAGGGGCCGTTTACGGGGCTGGGGCCGATCGGCCCCGTCAAAAATCAAGCACTGTGAAGGGTTAATTTCATGAAAAAAGTGGCTGATTTTATTTTCAGTTTTGTTAGCCCTCAGGGGTCTGGACAATTGTCCTGAATTCTCAGTGACTACAACCTGCACATGTCCAGCTGCTTACAGCCTCTGGAATTTACAATGGCTTTCGGCAGTGCCGCCGCAATTGGCATCGTATGTGCAGAATGCGGCGGCATATTTTTGCTATCGTAGTTTTTTAGCTCACCGAAGGGAGCCCAACTTAACACTTGTCCTTCATCGTGAACATTTTTCAAACGACTTCTCTGAAACTACTGGTCCGATTTTCACGAAACTTCATGTGGATGTTCATTGCTATATGACAATTCATATTTGTTCAAATGAAATGGCCATGTCCCTTGGGGGCTCTGTATGGGGCATAACTCTGATATCACCATATGAGTTATAGAAAAATTATAAAAATCTTCTCCAGAACCAGTAGCAGAATCTTTTGATACTTGGTATGCAGCATCTTGGTATGGGTCTGATTCAAGTTTGTTCAAATCGGCCCCCCTGGATTCATATTCGGGCTCACTATAGAAACCCAAACTCGAACTTAGTGAATTTCATGTAAATTTCTTAAAAAATCTTCTCCAGATCCAGCAGGCAGAATCTTTTGATATTTGGTTTGCAACATTGTGGGGTGGATCTGATTCAAGTTTGTTCAAATCGGCCCCCTGGGTTCATATTTTGTCTCACTAGATAGGGGTGAGGTGGCTCAGTTGGTAGAGGTGCAGGCTGCAAGCCGAGAGGTCCTCGGTTCGAATCCACCTGCGGCAACCGCGTTGTGTCCTTTGGCAAGACACTTCACCCCCGTTGCCCATGTGGGGGCATGCTGACGCTCTGTACTAAGGCGTACTGCACTCGATGGTGCACCTGTCTTCACCAATGCTAACCCTGCCTGTGTGGAGTTCGTATATTGGGGAGCTGAGAGTAGCTCGCCATTGCTCGGTGGTTCTCTCCGGATACACCGGCTTCCTCCACCCGTAAAACTGTCATGGTCATGATTAGCCATTGTGCAGAAATATGTGACCTTAAACACCAATAAATAAATAAATTCTTCTCCAGATCCGGCAGGCAGAATCTTTTGATATTTGGTATGCAACTTTGTGGGGTGGATCTGATTCAAGTTTGTTCAAATCGGCCCCCCTGGATTCATATTTAGGCTCAGTATAGATAAAGCCCTGAAGAAGTTTTCACATCTACAAAGGAAAATGAATCATTGAATTGCAAACTTAACATTTAATTTCTCTTATACAAATGTTAAAAGAAAGTAATAAATTTTGAAAAATGTATTCATAATGGTATGTAGACCCGTAGGTACCCGGGTAGTGGAGCCAAAATTATCTGTTCACATTTCCTCTGAATGGACCAAGTCAGTAGATAGTTTCTGCTCTAAATAATAGAACCTGGAAGCCAAGGCCTAAAGTGGACAGCAGGGATTTTCTGTTTGGAAAAATTGATCCTGTTGTTATGATTAACCGCTGCACCAGCAACTCATGACACAAAATTCTGCCAAGCACATTGTGGCTTGATAATATGAAATTTTCTGAATAAGATTTTTGCATGTGCAAAGGAAAAAGATAATTGAATTACGAACTGAACATTTAATTTCTCTTATACAAATATAAAAAGAAACTATTAAATTTTGAAAATGTATTCATATTGATATATAGACCCATAGGTACCCGGGTAGCAGAGCCAGAATTATCAGTTCACACTTCCTCTGAATGGACCAAGACAGTAGATAGTTTCTGCTCTAAATAATAGGACCTGGAAGCCAATGCCTAAAGTGGACAGCAGGGATTTTCTGTTTGGCAAAATTGATCCTGTTGTTGTCATGATTAACCGCCGCACCAGCAACTCATGACACTAAATTCTGTCAAGCCAGCTGTGGCTCGATAATATGAAATTTTCTGAATAAGATTTTCACTTGTGCAAAGGAAAAAGATTATTGAATTATGAACTGAACATTTAATTTATCTCATACAAATATTAAAAGAAAGTAATAAATTTTGTAAAATGTATTCAGATTGGTATATAGACCCGTAGGTACCCGGGTAGTGAAGCCAAAATTATCTATTCACACTTCCTCTGAATGGAACAGGTCAATAGATGGTTACTGCTTTAAATAATAGGACCTGGAAGCCAACGCCTAAAGTGGACAGCAGGAATTTTCTGTTTTGGCAAAATTGATCCTGTTGTTGTCATGATTAACCGCTGAGCCAGCAACTCATGACACTAATTTCTGTCAAGCCAACTGTGGCTTGATGTTAATTTTCTGAAGAAGTTTTCACATCTACAAAGGAAAATGAATCATTGAATTGCAAACTTAACATTTAATTTCTCTTATACAAATGTTAAAAGAAAGTAATAAATTTTGAAAAATGTTTTCATAATGGTATGTAGACCCGTAGGTACCCGGGTAGTGGAGCCAAAATTATCTGTTCACACTTGCTCTGAATGGAGCAAGTCAGTAGACAGTTACTGCTCTAAATAATAGGACCTGGAAGCCAACGCCTAAAGTGGACAGCAGGGATTTTCTGTTTGGAAAAATTGATCCTGTTGTTGTCATGATTAACTGCCACACCAGCAACTTATGACACAAAACTCTGCCAAGCACACTGTTGCTTGATAATATAAAATTTTCTGAATAAGATTTTCGCATGTGCAAAGGAAAAAGATTATTGAATTACGAACTGAACATTTAATTTCTCTTACACAAATATAAAAAGAAACTATTAAATTTTGAAAATGTATTCATATTGGTATATAGACCCATAGGTACCCGGGTAGCAGAGCCAAAATTATCTGTTCACACTTCCTCTGAATGGACCAAGTCAGTAGATAGTTTCTGCTCTAAATAATAGGACCTGGAAGGCAATGCCTAAAGTGGACAGCAGGGATTTTCTGTTTGGCAAAATTGATCCTGTTGCTGTCATGATTAACCGCCGCACCAGCAACTCATGACACTAAATTCTGTCAAGCCAGCTGTGGCTCGATAATATAAAATTTTCTGAATAAGATTTTCACATGTGCAAAGGAAAAAGATTATTGAATTACGAACTGAACATTTAATTTCTCATATACAAATGTTAAAAGGAAGTAATAAATTTTGAAAAATGTATTCATAATGGTATATAGACCCATAGGTACCCAGAAATGGAGCCAAAATTATCTGTTCACACTTCCCCTGAATGGACCAAGTCAGTAGATAGTTTCTGCTCTAAATAATAGGACCTGGAAGCTAACGCCTAAAGTGGACATCAGGGATTTTCTGTTTGGCAAAATTGATCCTGTTGTTATGATTAACTGCCGCACCAGCAACTCATGACACCAAATTCTGCCAAGCACACTGTGGCTTGATAATATAAAATTTTCTGAATGAGATTTTCACATGTGCAAAGGAAAAAGATTATTGAATTACGAACTGAACATTTAATTTCCCTTATACAAATATAAAAAGAAAGTATTAAATTTTTTAAAATGTATTCATATTGGTATATAGACCCGTAGGTACCCGGGTGGTGGAGCCAAAATTATCTGTTCACACTTCCTCTGAATGGACCAAGTCAGTAGATAGTTTCTGCTGTAAATAATAGGACCTGGAAGCCAATGCCTAAAGTGGACAGCAGGGATTTTCTGTTAGGCAAAATTGATCCTGTTGTCATGATTAACCGCCACACCAGCAACTCATGACGCTAGATTCTGTCAAGCCAGCTGTGGCTCAATATTATAAACTTTTCTGAATAAGATTTTCACATGTGCAAAGGAAAAAGGTTATTGAATTACGAACTGAACATTTAATTTCTCTTATACAAATGTTAAAAGAAAGTAATAAATTTTGACAAATGTATTCATAATGGTATATAGACCCGTAGGTACCCGGGTAGTGGAGCCAAAATTATCTGTTCACACTTCCTCTGAATGGAGCAAGTCCGTAGATACTTACTACTCTAAATAATAGGACCAGGAAGCCAACGCTTAAAGTGGACATCAGGGATTTTCTGTTTGGAAAAATTGATCCTGTTGTTGTCATGATTAACCGCCACACCAGCAACTGATGACACTAAATTCTGTCAAGGCAGCTGTGGCTCGATAATATAAAATTTTCTGAATAAGATTTCCACAAATGCAAAGGAAAAAGATTATTGAATTATGAACTGAACATTTAATTTCTCTCATACAAATATTAAAAGAAAGTAATAAATTTTTTAAAATGTATTCATATTGGTATATAGACCCGTAGGTACCCAGAGATGGAGCCATAATTATCTGTTCACACTTCCTCTGAATGGACCAGGTCAGTAGATAGTTTCTGCTCTAAATAATAGGACCTGGAAGCCAACGCCTAAAGTGGACAGCAGGAAT
Source organism: Pictodentalium vernedei (assembly GCA_031216915.1). Classification (NCBI taxonomy): domain Eukaryota; kingdom Metazoa; phylum Mollusca; class Scaphopoda; order Dentaliida; family Dentaliidae; genus Pictodentalium; species Pictodentalium vernedei. Next base: position 49,340,436 of record CM062291.1, on the reverse strand, counting down.
TTTCTGTTTTGGCAAAATTGATCCTGTTGTTGTCATGATTAAACCGCTGAGCCAGCAACTCATGACACTAATTTCTGTCAAGCCAACTGTGGCTCGATAATGTTAATTTTCTGAAGAAGTTTTCACATCTACAAAGGAAAATGAATCATTGAATTGCAAACTTAACATTTAATTTCTCTTATACAAATGTTAAAAGAAAGTAATAAATTTTGAAAAATGTATTCATAATGGTATGTAGACCCGTAGGTACCCGGGTAGTGGAGCCAAAATTATCTGTTCACATTTCCTCTGAATGGACCAAGTCAGTAGATAGTTTCTGCTCTAAATAATAGAACCTGGAAGCCAACGCCTAAAGTGGACAGCAGGGATTTTCTGTTTGGAAAAATTGATCCTGTTGTTAAGATTAACCGCTGCACCAGCAACTCATGACACAAAATTCTGCCAAGCACATTGTGGCTTGATAATATGAAATTTTCTGAATAAGATTTTTGCATGTGCAAAGGAAAAAGATAATTGAATTACGAACTGAACATTTAATTTCTCTTATACAAATATAAAAAGAAACTATTAAATTTTGAAAATGTATTCATATTGATAAAAAGACCCATAGGACCCGGGTAGCAGAGCCAAAATTATCAGTTCACACTTCCTCTGAATGGACCAAGACAGTAGATAGTTTCTGCTCTAAATAATAGGACCTGGAAGCCAATGCCTAAAGTGGACAGCAGGGATTTTCTGTTTGGCAAAATTGATCCTGTTGTTGTCATGATTAACCGCCGCACCAGCAACTCATGACACTAAATTCTGTCAAGCCAGCTGTGGCTCGATAATATGAAATTTTCTGAATAAGATTTTCACTTGTGCAAAGGAAAAAGATTATTGAATTATGAACTGAACATTTAATTTATCTCATACAAATATTAAAAGAAAGTAATAAATTTTGTGAAATGTATTTATATTGGTATATAGACCCGTAGGTACCCGGGTAGTGAAGCCAAAATTATCTATTCACACTTCCTCTGAATGGAACAGGTCAATAGATGGTTACTGCTTTAAATAATAGGACCTGGAAGCCAACGCCTAAAGTGGACAGCAGGAATTTTCTGTTTTGGCAAAATTGATCCTGTTGTTGTCATGATTAACCGCTGAGCCAGCAACTCATGACACTAATTTCTGTCAAGCCAACTGTGGCTTGATAATGTTAATTTTCTGAAGAAGTTTTCACATCTACAAAGGAAAATGAATCATTGAATTGCAAACTTAACATTTAATTTCTCTTATACAAATGTTAAAAGAAAGTAATAAATTTTGAAAAATGTTTTCATAATGGTATGTAGACCCGTAGGTACCCGGGTAGTGGAGCCAAAATTATCTGTTCACACTTGCTCTGAATGGAGCAAGTCAGTAGATAGTTACTGCTCTAAATAATAGGACCTGGAAGCCAACGCCTAAAGTGGACAGCAGGGATTTTCTGTTTGGAAAAATTAATCCTGTTGTTGTCATGATTAACCGCCACACCAGCAACTCATGACACAAAACTCTGCCAAGCACACTGTTGCTTGATAATATAAAATTTTCTGAATAAGATTTTCGCATGTGCAAAGGAAAAAGATTATTGAATTACGAACTGAACATTTAATTTCTCTTATACAAATATAAAAAGAAACTATTAAATTTTGAAAATGTATTCATATTGGTATATAGACCCATAGGTACCCGGGTAGCAGAGCCAAAATTATCTGTTCACACTTCCTCTGAATGGACCAAGTCAGTAGATAGTTTCTGTTCTAAATAATAGGACCTGGAAGCCAATGCCTAAAGTGGACAGCAGGGATTTTCTGTTTGGCAAAATTGATCCTGTTGTTGTCATGATTAACCGCCGCACCAGCAACTCATGACACTAAATTCTGTCAAGCCAGCTGTGGCTCGATAATATAAAATTTTCTGAATAAGATTTTCACATGTGCAAAGGAAAAAGATTATTGAATTACGAACTGAACATTTAATTTCTCATATACAAATGTTAAAAGGAAGTAATAAATTTTGAAAAATGTATTCATAATGGTATATAGACCCATAGGTACCCAGAAATGGAGCCAAAATTATCTGTTCACACTTCCTCTGAATGGACCAAGTCAGTAGATAGTTTCTGCTCTAAATAATAGGACCTGGAAGCTAACGCCTGAAGTCGACATCAGGGATTTTCTGTTTGGCAAAATTGATCCTGTTGTTGTTATGATTAACTGCCGCACCAGCAACTCATGACACCAAATTCTGCCAAGCACACTGTGGCTTGATAATATAAAATTTTCTGAATGAGATTTTCACATGTGCAAAGGAAAAAGATTATTGAATTACGAACTGAACATTTAATTTCCCTTATACAAATATAAAAAGAAAGTATTAAATTTTTTAAAATGTATTCATATTGGTATATAGACCCGTAGGTACCCGGGTGGTGGAGCCAAAATTATCAGTTCACACTTCCTCTGAATGGACCAAGTCAGTAGATAGTTTCTGCTCTAAATAATAGGACCTGGAAGCCAATGCCTAAAGTGGACAGCAGGGATTTTCTGTTTGGCAAAATTGATCCTGTTGTTGTCATGATTAACCGCCGCAACAGCAACTCATGACACTAAATTCTGTCAAGCCAGCTGTGGCTCAATATTATAAAATTTTCTGAATAAGATTTTCACATGTGCAAAGGAAAAAGATTATTGAATTACGAACTGAACATTTAATTTCTCTTATACAAATGTTAAAAGAAAGTAATAAATTTTGAAAAATGTATTCATAATGGTATATAGACCCGTAGGTATCCGGGTAGTGGAGCCAAAATTATCTGTTCACACTTCCTCTGAATGGAGCAAGTCAGTAGATACTTACTACTCTAAATAATAGGACCAGGAAGCCAACGCTTAAAGTGGACATCAGGGATTTTCTGTTTGGAAAAATTGATCCTGTTGTTGTCATGATTAACCGCCACACCAGCAACTCATGACACTAAATTCTGTCAAGGCAGCTGTGGCTCGATAATATAAACTTTTCTGAATAAGATTTCCACAAATGCAAAGGAAAAAGATTATTGAATTATGAACTGAACATTTAATTTCTCTCATACAAATATTAAAAGAAAGTAATAAATTTTTAAAAATGTATTCATATTGGTATATAGACCCGTAGGTACCCAGAGATGGAGCCAAAATTATCTGTTCACACTTCCTCTGAATGGACCAAGTCAGTAGATAGTTTCTGCTCTAAATAATAGGACCTGGAAGCCAACGCCTAAAGTGGACAGCAGGAATTTTCTGTTTTGGCAAAATTGATCCTGTTGTTGTCATGATTAAACCGCTGAGCCAGCAACTCATGACACTAATTTCTGTCAAGCCAACTGTGGCTCGATAATGTTAATTTTCTGAAGAAGTTTTCACATCTACAAAGGAAAATGAATCATTGAATTGCAAACTTAACATTTAATTTCTCTTATACAAATGTTAAAAGAAAGTAATAAATTTTGAAAAATGTATTCATAATGGTATGTAGACCCGTAGGTACCCGGGTAGTGGAGCCAAAATTATCTGTTCACATTTCCTCTGAATGGACCAAGTCAGTAGATAGTTTCTGCTCTAAATAATAGAACCTGGAAGCCAACGCCTAAAGTGGACAGCAGGGATTTTCTGTTTGGAAAAATTGATCCTGTTGTTGTCATGATTAACCGCTGCACCAGCAACTCATGACACAAAATTCTGCCAAGCACATTGTGGCTTGATAATATGAAATTTTCTGAATAAGATTTTTGCATGTGCAAAGGAAAAAGATAATTGAATTACGAACTGAACATTTAATTTCTCTTATACAAATATAAAAAGAAACTATTAAATTTTGAAAATGTATTCATATTGATATATAGACCCATAGGTACCCGGGTAGCAGAGCCAAAATTATCAGTTCACACTTCCTCTGAATGGACCAAGACAGTAGATAGTTTCTGCTCTAAATAATAGGACCTGGAAGCCAATGCCTAAAGTGGACAGCAGGGATTTTCTGTTTGGCAAAATTGATCCTGTTGTTGTCATGATTAACCGCCGCACCAGCAACTCATGACACTAAATTCTGTCAAGCCAGCTGTGGCTCGATAATATGAAATTTTCTGAATAAGATTTTCACTTGTGCAAAGGAAAAAGATTATTGAATTATGAACTGAACATTTAATTTATCTCATACAAATATTAAAAGAAAGTAATAAATTTTGTAAAATGTATTCATATTGGTATATAGACCCGTAGGTACCCGGGTAGTGAAGCCAAAATTATCTATTCACACTTCCTCTGAATGGAACAGGTCAATAGATGGTTACTGCTTTAAATAATAGGACCTGGAAGCCAACGCCTAAAGTGGACAGCAGGAATTTTCTGTTTTGGCAAAATTGATCCTGTTGTTGTCATGATTAACCGCTGAGCCAGCAACTCATGACACTAATTTCTGTCAAGCCAACTGTGGCTTGATAATGTTAATTTTCTGAAGAAGTTTTCACATCTACAAAGGAAAATGAATCATTGAATTGCAAACTTAACATTTAATTTCTCTTATACAAATGTTAAAAGAAAGTAATAAATTTTGAAAAATGTTTTCATAATGGTATGTAGACCCGTAGGTACCCGGATGGTGGAGCCAAAATTATCTGTTCACACTTGCTCTGAATGGAGCAAGTCAGTAGATAGTTACTGCTCTAAATAATAGGACCTGGAAGCCAACGCCTAAAGTGGACAGCAGGGATTTTCTGTTTGGAAAAATTGATGCTGTTGTTGTCATGATTAACCGCCACACCAGCAACTCATGACACAAAACTCTGCCAAGCACACTGTTGCTTGATAATATAAAATTTTCTGAATAAGATTTTCGCATGTGCAAAGGAAAAAGATTATTGAATTACGAACTGAACATTTAATTTCTCTTATACAAATATAAAAAGAAACTATTAAATTTTGAAAATGTATTCATATTGGTATATAGACCCATAGGTACCCGGGTAGCAGAGCCAAAATTATCTGTTCACACTTCCTCTGAATGGACCAAGTCAGTAGATAGTTTCTGCTCTAAATAATAGGACCTGGAAGCCAATGCCTAAAGTGGACAGCAGGGATTTTCTGTTTGGCAAAATTGATCCTGTTGTTGTCATGATTAACCGCCGCACCAGCAACTCATGACACTAAATTCTGTCCAGCCAGCTGTGGCTCGATAATATAAAATTTTCTGAATAAGATTTTCACATGTGCAAAGGAAAAAGATTATTGAATTACAAACTGAACATTTAATTTCTCATATACAAATGTTAAAAGGAAGTAATAAATTTTGAAAAATGTATTCATAATGGTATATAGACCCATAGGTACCCAGAAATGGAGCCAAAATTATCTGTTCACACTTCCTCTGAATGGACCAAGTCAGTAGATAGTTTCTGCTCTAAATAATAGGACCTGGAAGCTAACGCCTAAAGTGGACATCAGGGATTTTCTGTTTGGCAAAATTGATCCTGTTGTTGTTATGATTAACTGCCACACCAGCAACTCATGACACCAAATTCTGCCAAGCACACTGTGGCTTGATAATATAAAATTTTCTGAATGAGATTTTCACATGTGCAAAGGAAAAAGATTATTGAATTACGAACTGAACATTTAATTTCCCTTATACAAATATAAAAAGAAAGTATTAAATTTTTTAAAATGTATTCATATTGGTATATAGACCCGTAGGTACCCGGGTGGTGGAGCCAAAATTATCTGTTCACACTTCCTCTGAATGGACCAAGTCAGTACATAGTTTCTGCTGTAAATAATAGGACCTGGAAGCCAATGCCTAAATTGGACAGCAGGGATTTTCTGTTTGGCAAAATTGATCCTGTTGTTGTCATGATTAACCGCCGCACCAGCAACTCATGACACTAAATTCTGTCAAGCCAGCTGTGGCTCAATATTATAAAATTTTCTGAATAAGATTTTCACATGTGCAAAGGAAAAAGATTATTGAATTACGAACTGAACATTTAATTTCTCTTACACAAATGTTAAAAGAAAGTAATAAATTTTGAAAAATGTATTCATAATGGTATATAGACCCGTAGATACCCGGGTAGTGGAGCCAAATTATCTGTTCACACTTCCTCTGAATGGAGCAAGTCAGTAGATACTTACTACTCTAAATAATAGGACCAGGAAGCCAACGCTTAAAGTGGACATCAGGGATTTTCTGTTTGGAAAAATTGATCCTGTTGTTGTCATGATTAACCGCCACACCAGCAACTCATGACACTAAATTCTGTCAAGGCAGCTGTGGCTCGATAATATAAAATTTTCTGAATAAGATTTCCACAAATGCAAAGGAAAAAGATTATTGAATTATGAACTGAACATTTAATTTCTCTCATACAAATATTAAAAGAAAGTAATAAATTTTTAAAAATGTATTCATATTGGTATATAGACTCGTAGGTACCCAGAGATGGAGCCAAAATTATCTGTTCACACTTCCTCTGAATGGACCAAGTCAGTAGATAGTTTCTGCTCTAAATAATAGGACCTGGAAGCAAATGCCTAAAGTGGACAGCAGGAATTTTCTGTTTTTGGCAAAATTGATCCTGTTGTTGTCATGATTAAACCGCTGAGCCAGCAACTCATGACACTAATTTCTTTCAAGCCAACTGTGGCTCGATAATGTTAATTTTCTGAAGAAGTTTTCACATCTACAAAGGAAAATGAATCATTGAATTGCAAACTTAACATTTAATTTCTCTCATACAAATATTAAAAGAAAGTAATAAATTTTGTAAAATGTATTCATATTGGTATATAGACCCGTAGGTACCCGGGTAGTGAAGCCAAAATTATCTATTCACACTTCAACTGAATGGACCAGGTCAATAGATGGTTACTGCTTTAAATAATAGGACCTGGAAGCCAACGCCTAAAGTGGACAGCAGGGATTTTCTGTTTGGAAAAATTGATCCTGTTGTTGTCATGATTAACCGCTGCACCAGCAACTCATGACACAAAATTCTGCCAAGCACATTGTGGCTTGATAATATGAAATTTTCTGAATAAGATTTTTGCATGTGCAAAGGAAAAAGATAATTGAATTACGAACTGAACGTTTAATTTCTCTTATACAAATATAAAAAGAAACTATTAAATTTTGAAAATGTATTCATATTGGTATATAGACCCATAGGTACCCGGGTAGCAGAGCCAAAATTATCAGTTCACACTTCCTCTGAATGGACCAAGTCAGTAGATAGTTTCTGCTCTAAATAATAGGACCTGGAAGCCAATGCCTAAAGTGGACAGCAGGGATTTTCTGTTTGGCAAAATTGATCCTGTTGTTGTCATGATTAACCGCCGCACCAGCAACTCATGACACTAAATTCTGTCAAGCCAGCTGTGGCTCGATAATATGAAATTTTCTGAATAAGATTTTCACTTGTGCAAAGGAAAAAGATTATTGAATTATGAACTGAACATTTAATTTCTCCCATACAAATATTAAAAGAAAGTAATAAATTTTGTAAAATGTATTCATATTGGTATATAGACCCGTAGGTACCCGGGTAGTGAAGCCACAATTATCTATTCACACTTCCTCTGAATGGACCAGTTCAATAGATGGTTACTGCTTTAAATAATAGGACCTGGAAGCCAACGCCTAAAGTGGACAGCAGGAATTTTCTATTTTTGGCAAAATTGATCCTGTTGTTGTCATGATTAAACCGCTGAGCCAGCAACTCATGACACTAATTTCTGTCAAGCCAACTGTGGCTCGATAATGTTAATTTTCTGAAGAAGTTTTCACATCTACAAAGGAAAATGAATCATTGAATTGCAAACTGAACATTTAATTTCTCTTATACCAATGTTAAAAGAAAGTAATAAATTTTAAAAAATGTATTCACAATGGTATATAGACCCATAGGTACCCAGAAATGGAGCCAAAATTATCCGTTCACACTTCCTCCGAATGGACCAAGTCAGTAGATAGTTTCTGCTCTAAATAATAGGACCTGAAAGCTAACGCCTAAAGTGGACATCAGGGATTTTCTGTTTGGCAAAATTGATCCTGTTGTTGTTATGATTAACTGCCGCACCAGCAACTCAAGACACCAAATTCTGCCAAGCACACTGTGGCTTGATAATATAAAATTTTCTGAATGAGATTTTCACATGTGCAAAGGAAAAAGATTATTGAATTACGAACTGAACATTTAATTTCCCTTATACAAATATAAAAAGAAAGTATTAAATTTTTTAAAATGTATTCATATTGGTATATAGACCCGTAGGTACCCGGGTGGTGGAGCCAAAATTATCTGTTCACACTTCCTCTGACTGGACCAAGTCAGTAGATAGTTTCTGCTCTAAATAATAGGACCTGGAAGCCAATGCCTAAAGTGGACAGCAGGGATTTTCTGTTTGGCAAAATTGATCCTGTTGTTGTCATGATTAACCGCCGCACCAGCAACTCATGACACTAAATTCTGTCAAGCCAGCTGTGGCTCAATATTATAAAATTTTCTGAATAAGATTTTCACATGTGCAAAGGAAAAAGATTATTGAATTACGAACTGAACATTTAATTTCTCTTACACAAATGTTAAAAGAAAGTAATAAATTTTGAAAAATGTATTCATAATGGTATATAGACCCGTAGATACCCGGGTAGTGGAGCCAAATTATCTGTTCACACTTCCTCTGAATGGAGCAAGTCAGTAGATACTTACTACTCTAAATAATAGGACCAGGAAGCCAACGCTTAAAGTGGACATCAGGGATTTTCTGTTTGGAAAAATTGATCCTGTTGTTGTCATGATTAACCGCCACACCAGCAACTCATGACACTAAATTCTGTCAAGGCAGCTGTGGCTCGATAATATAAAATTTTCTGAATAAGATTTCCACAAATGCAAAGGAAAAAGATTATTGAATTATGAACTGAACATTTAATTTCTCTCATACAAATATTAAAAGAAAGTAATAAATTTTTAAAAATGTATTCATATTGGTATATAGACCTGTAGGTACCCAGAGATGGAGCCAAAATTATCTGTTCACACTTCCTCTGAATGGACCAAGTCAGTAGATAGTTTCTGCTCTAAATAATAGGACCTGGAAGCAAATGCCTAAAGTGGACAGCAGGAATTTTCTGTTTTTGGCAAAATTGATCCTGTTGTTGTCATGATTAAACCGCTGAGCCAGCAACTCATGACACTAATTTCTGTCAAGCCAACTGTGGCTCGATAATGTTAATTTTCTGAAGAAGTTTTCACATCTACAAAGGAAAATGAATCATTGAATTGCAAACTTAACATTTAATTTCTCTCATACAAATATTAAAAGAAAGTAATAAATTTTGTAAAATGTATTCATATTGGTATATAGACCCGTAGGTACCCGGAGAGTGAAGCCAAAATTATCTATTCACACTTCAACTGAATGGACCAGGTCAATAGATGGTTACTGCTTTAAATAATAGGACCTGGAAGCCAACGCCTAAAGTGGACAGCAGGGATTTTCTGTTTGGAAAAATTGATCCTGTTGTTGTCATGATTAACCGCTGCACCAGCAACTCATGACACAAAATTCTGCCAAGCACATTGTGGCTTGATAATATGAAATTTTCTGAATAAGATTTTTGCATGTGCAAAGGAAAAAGATAATTGAATTACGAACTGAACGTTTAATTTCTCTTATACAAATATAAAAAGAAACTATTAAATTTTGAAAATGTATTCATATTGATATATAGACCCATAGGTACCCGGGTAGCAGAGCCAAAATTATCAGTTCACACTTCCTCTGAATGGACCAAGTCAGTAGATAGTTTCTGCTCTAAATAATAGGACCTGGAAGCCAATGCCTAAAGTGGACAGCAGGGATTTTCTGTTTGGCAAAATTGATCCTGTTGTTGTCATGATTAACCGCCGCACCAGCAACTCATGACACTAAATTCTGTCAAGCCAGCTGTGGCTCGATAATATGAAATTTTCTGAATAAGATTTTCACTTGTGCAAAGGAAAAAGATTATTGAATTATGAACTGAACATTTAATTTCTCCCATACAAATATTAAAAGAAAGTAATAAATTTTGTAAAATGTATTCATATTGGTATATAGACCCGTAGGTACCCGGGTAGTGAAGCCACAATTATCTATTCACACTTCCTCTGAATGGACCAGTTCAATAGATGGTTACTGCTTTAAATAATAGGACCTGGAAGCCAACGCCTAAAGTGGACAGCAGGAATTTTCTGTTTTTGGCAAAATTGATCCTGTTGTTGTCATGATTAAACCGCTGAGCCAGCAACTCATGACACTAATTTCTGTCAAGCCAACTGTGGCTCGATAATGTTAATTTTCTGAAGAAGTTTTCACATCTACAAAGGAAAATGAATCATTGAATTGCAAACTGAACATTTAATTTCTCTTATACCAATGTTAAAAGAAAGTAATAAATTTTAAAAAATGTATTCACAATGGTATATAGACCCATAGGTACCCAGAAATGGAGCCAAAATTATCTGTTCACACTTCCTCCGAATGGACCAAGTCAGTAGATAGTTTCTGCTCTAAATAATAGGACCTGAAAGCTAACGCCTAAAGTGGACATCAGGGATTTTCTGTTTGAAAAAATTGATCCTGTTGTTGTCATGATTAACCGCCACACCAGCAACTGATGACACTAAATTCTGTCAAGGCAGCTGTGGCTCGATAATATAAAATTTTCTGAATAAGATTTCCACAAATGCAAAGGAAAAAGATTATTGAATTATGAACTGAACATTTAATTTCTCTCATACAAATATTAAAAGAAAGTAATAAATTTTTTAAAATGTATTCATAATGGTATATAGACCTGTAGGTACCCAGAGATGGAGCCAAAATTATCTGTTCACACTTCCTCTGAATGGACCAAGTCAGTAGATAGTTTCTGCTCTAAATAATAGGACATGGAAGCCAACGCCTAAAGTGGACAGCACGGATTTTCTGTCTTGGCAAAATTGATCCTGTTGTTGTCATGATTAAACCGCTGAGCCTGCAACTCATGACACTAATTTCTGTCAAGCCAACCGTGGCTCGATAATGTTAATTTTCTGAAGAAGTTTTCACATCTACAAAGGAAAATGAATCATTGAATTGCAAACTTAACATTTAATTTCTCTTATACAAATGTTAAAAGAAAGTAATAAATTTTGAAACATGTATTCATAATGGTATATAGACACGTAGGTACCCGGGTAGTGAAGCCAAAATTAGCTGTTCACATTTCCTCTGAATGGACCAAGTCAGTAGATAGTTTCTGCTCTAAATAGTAGGACCTGGAAGCCAACGCCTAAAGTGGACAGCAGGGATTTTCTGTTTGGAAAAATTGATCCTGTTGTTGTCATGATTAACCGCCGCACCAGCAACTCATGACACAAAATTCTGCCAAGCACATTGTGGCTTGATAATATGAAATTTTCTGAATAAGATTTGTGCATGTGCAAAGGAAAAAGATAATTGAATTACGAACTGAACATTTAATTTCTCTTATACAAATATAAAAAGAAACTATTAAATTTTGAAAATGTATTCATATTGATATATAGACCCATAGGTACCCGGGTAGCAGAGCCAGAATTATCAGTTCACACTTCCTCTGAATGGACCAAGACAGTGGATAGTTTCTGCTCTAAATAATAGGACCTGGAAGCCAACGCCTAAAGTGGACAGCAGGGATTTTCTGTTTGGCAAAATTGATCCTGTTGTTGTCATGATTAACCGCTGCACCAGCAACTCATGACACTAAATTCTGTCAAGCCAGCTGTGGCTCGATAATATGAAATTTTCTGAATAAGATTTTCACTTGTGCAAAGGAAAAAGATTATTGAATTATGAACTGAACATTTAATTTCTCTCATACAAATATTAAAAGAAAGTAATAAATTTTGTAAAATGTATTCATATTGGTATATAGACCCGTAGGTACCCGGGTAGTGAAGCCAAAATTATCTATTCACACTTCCTCTGAATGGACCAAGTCAATAGATGGTTACTGCTTTAAATAATAGGACCTGGAAGCCAACACCTAAATTGGACAGCAGGAATTTTCTGTTTTGGCAAAATTGAACCTGTTGTTGTCATGATTAACCGCTGAGCCAGCAACTCATGACACTTATTTCTGTCAAGCCAACTGTGGCTCGATAAAGTTAATTTTCTGAAGAAGTTTTCACATCTACAAAGGAAAATGAATCATTGAATTGCAAACTTAACATTTAATTTCTCTTATACAAATGTTAAAAGAAAGTAATAAATTTTGAAAAATGTATTCATAATGGTATGTAGACCCGTAGGTACCAGGGTAGTGGAGCCAAAATTATCTGTTCACACGTCCTCTGAATGGAGCAAGTCAGTAGATAGTTACTGCTCTAAATAATAGGACCTGGAAGCCAACGCCTAAAGTGGACAGCAGGGATTTTCTGTTTGGAAAAATTGATCCTGTTGTTGTCATGATTAACCGCCGCACCAGCAACTCATGACACATAATTCTGCCAAGCACACTGTGGCTTGATAATATAAAATTTTCTGAATAAGATTTTCGCATGTGCAAAGGAAAAAGATTATTGCATTACGAACTGAACATTTAATTTCTCTTATACAAATATAAAAAGAAAATATTAAATTTTGAAAATGTATTCATTTTGGTATATAGACCCATAGGTACCCGGGTAGCGGATCCAAAATTATCTGTTTACACTTCCTCTGAATGGACCAAGTCAGTAGATAGTTTCTGCTCTAAATAATAGGACCTGGAAGCCAACGCCTAAAGTGGACATCAGGGATTTTCTGTTTGGCAAAATTGATCCTGTTGTTATGATTAACTGCCGCACCAGCAACTCATGACACCAAATTCTGCCATGCACACTGTGGCTTGATAATATAAAATTTTCTGAATGAGATTTTCGCATGTGCAAAGGAAAAAGATTATTGAATTACGAACTGAACATTTAATTTCCCTTATACAAATATAAAAAGAAAGTATTAAATTTTTTAAAATGTATTCATATTGGTATATAGACCTGTAGGTACCCGGGTGGTGGAGCCAAAATTATCTGTTCACACTTCCTCTGAATGGACCAAGTCAGTAGATAGTTTCTGCTCTAAATAATAGGACCTGGAAGCCAATGCCTAAAGTGGACAGCAAGGATTTTCTGTTTGGCAAAATTGATTCTGTTGTCATGATTAACCGCCACACCAGCACCTCATGACACTAAATTCTGTCAGGCCAGCTGTGGTTCAATAATATAAAATTTTCTGAATAAGATTTTCACATGTGCAAAGGAAAAAGATTATTGAATTACGAATTGAACATTTAATTTCTCTTATACAAATATTAAAAGAAAGTAATAAATTTTGAAAATGTATTCATATTGGTATATAGACCCGTAGGTACCCGGAGAGGGAGCCAAAATTATCTGTTCACACTTCCTCGGAATGGAGCAAGTCAGTAGATAGTTTTTGCTCTAGATAATAGGGCCTGGAAGCCTACACCTAAATTGGACAGCAGGGATTTTCTGTTTGGCAAAATTGATCTTGTTGTTGTCATGATTAATCACCGCAGCGGCAACTCATGACACAAACTTCTGCCAAGCGCACTGTGGCTTCATAATATAAAATTTTCTGAATAAGATTTTCACATGTGGAAAGGAAAAAGATAATTGAATTATGAACTGAACATTTAATTTCTCTGATACAAATGTTAAAAGAAAGTAATAAATTTTGAAAAATGTTTTCATAATGGTATATAGACCCGTAGGTACCTGGGTAGTGGAGCTAGAGAGTTGCGGTTAACCGAAAAAACGACTCGGTCTCGGTTGTATAAGAAAACCGGAAATCGCAATCGTACTTTCGGTTTATGTTAAAACAAATGATAACAACATGGCGGATGTCACGGATGCAGACGATAAAACGTATACTCCGAGCCCTGTCGCAGTCCTTCGCGTGAGACGGGCGCTATTGCGCTCGCAAGCGCCCGTAATTTAAAAAAGACGAGCGCAAAAAATCGCACCCGTCATCAAACAGTTCAACTTCACTTAAATTGCACTCAACTCACAAGCATTGCCACACTTCAAGTCAGAATGGACATCTATTTTGTTATTGTCCATTGGTTAATGGTAAAACAAAAACAAAATTAAAACTTCTGTTATATGCCCCCCTCCCCCACCTTCATATCACCATCCGCTCCGCAAGAGGTCCGAATCGATATTGTCAGTGAAAACTGAAACATTTCCAGTTTCCTTTATTCACTGCGCATGTCATTATACATCCCCATTCATCCAGTAAACGAAACCGAAAGTACATAGCTAATTTAATCAGAATTTGCTTTAAAAATTCTCACAATTATCTTGTACATATGTTTCATTTTCAGATTTCGGGTTTTAATTCTCAATTTAATGAATAAAACAAACAGAAAACCATGCAGTGTTGTTTTCATTTTTTTTTTAACAGGTTACTCTCGAAAATCGAAGCCAGAAATGGACGCAAGTATGTCAATCAACACTGCAAACCACCCCCTTGAAAACAGACAAACATAGTCTGTTTAAAAATAGCTGTTTTTTTTTTCAAATATGTACATTTATTACGAATAAACAAAATATAGCTTCACACAAAATCAATAAAAAAAAATCATAATATGAAGACCAGATAAAATTTACACAGCGGAATATGAATAACAAAATAGTTGCCTCCCTTGGCGACATTCAAAAAATTGATTTTACACTGAAAGTCATAACTTCACATGTTGCAGAGCATGATGAAATGATAAATGAGCATGTTTTATTAAACCAATAAGTCATAAATCATATTCCTGGTTATATTGTTATATAATTCTCAAATACCAGAGTTGTAATTATTTTTTATTTTTAATTACCACTTTCTCATTAATTTCTGAACAACTGTTTTCACAGTGAGTTGTGCACGCTCGAAAGTGGCAGTGTTCTTTCACAATGAGTTGTGCACCGCTCGAAAGTGGCAGTGTTCAATCAGTATCTTTGTGATGATGTTCAACCACCGTGAAAACTATATGTTATGGGCGTGTTTCAGACAACTATTGACAGCAGTCTGCACACTTATTTGAAACAAGTCACAACTTCCAAAATGAGGTCGACAAAAAAAATAAACAAGTCAATTTTGATTGGGATATATAATTCTTTAACTGGTAGAGTGCTAAATTATTTTTGGCTATCAAATCATATCGTGTACACATGTCTTTGCCTTGTCACAATTTATGGGAGAGTGCGTGTATGGGCACTCTCCATAAATTGTAACATGGCAAACCCTTCAGACTAAATGATATCACTTGAAAGATAATACAAAGCACATCCACTGAATATGAGCCTTCAAGCAGTGGTACTTGCACTTCAGAATAAAGCCCAAATGTGGGCTTCCAGCACTCTACCAGTTAATAAAGACTTATTACACTGAACACAGACATAATGTATTACACAAAAACCTCAACTCTCAAAAATATACATAATACAGTATTACAGTTCTATTTGATACCGGGGTAAGTACAGTGTTGCAACAAGTCACCTGTTTTTCCATTTGATGCCTGTAAATTTAACGTCTCAAACAACTTTCGTTACTGTCTTTTAATTGACCAGTTTCCCGAATTTATGTGCCCATGATCAGCAGTCGAGGACGGGAATGGGACAACCCACCCCAGAAACAACCCGTCCCAAATGAGGTGGGACGACCCGCCCCGGGACAACCCGCCCCAACAGTTATCCGGGACAACCCGTCCCTGAGTTCTTATACATGTAATTGTAAGTCAACCTTTATATACTATACATAATACAAATGCATTATCTAGTCATAATAGTTCATGATATTCTGAAAAATGCAAGTAAGACACAAACAGTAAAAAACAACCGAACCGAACCGAATCCTTTCAGTCAAAAATAACCGAAACCGAAGGGGCAAAAATGACAACTGCAACTCTCTAAGTGGAGCCCAAATTATTTTCACACTTCCTCTGAATGGACCAAGTCAGTAGATGGTTACTGCTTTAAATAATAGGACCTGGAAGCCAACTCCTAAAGTGGACAGCAGGGATTTTCTGTTTTGGCCAAACTGATCCTGTTATGATTAACTGCTGCACCAGCAACTTATGACACTAAATACTATCAGGCACACTGGTTTGATAAGTTTTCTGAGTAAGATTTTCACGTCTAGAAAGGAAAAAGATTGAAAGTAGAACCAGGTCCGGCATTATGAAAAATGCAGGAGGGCTAAAAATCGTTCCCCTCGCATGGCCTAGGGGAGTGCTTTGCTCTCCTGAAGCTCACAAAAGCTTATAAATGGCAAAATGAAGTTTTTACTATTAATGAATTCTGCCTTGTGGGCTTTGTACATTTTATTTGGTAATGCTAACAAATTAGTCTCTGAGGGATTGCTACACTTCTCCTCCCACATCTCCAGGCCTTGGGAAGGCCCAGAGGTGTAGGAGAGGCAGTGTGGTTGTCTTGCAGAGACCACTAACATAGAAATTATCTCTAAAATACATGGGTTTTTGGACTAGGCTGTTATGTTAATCATCATTTTCTAAGGCCAGGCAGGCTAGTTTTTGCCCTCAAGCTTTTAGCTGAACTTGCTAACGTGAATCTAAAGTTATTGGGATAGGTTGCGATCCATTGTCTGTCTGTCGGTCCATACATTTGGGGCAATGTCAGGATGCGAGCTTTTGAATTTTTACAAATTTGGTTGAAAAACATGGTCACCGGCAGCCATCATGGATTTGGATATAAATTGTCCCAACAATTCCTTTAGCACACTCTGCAGAATGTAACTCTCACCAGATCAGTGCTTAATTTCAAGTGTGGATTTTGGGAAATTAGTACACCTTACAGTCTGCATCTCTCACCCTATCTTTTTCTGATTTTTAGCTTACCTGACTGAAAGACAGGGTGAGCTTTTCTTATCACTCTTCATCCGTCGTCCTGCATGAAGGTGGTGTTTGAGCCTCTTTCTTCTAAACCACTGGCCACATTTTAATTCAATTTCATGTAAATAGTGGTTATATAAGGGCATTTTGATTTTTAAGCAAAGTAGGTTTCAGCTCATATTGAGCTGAGTGGGGGAAAAATTGGCCAAATTTTTTGAAAATCTTCTAATGAACCACCAGTAGCAGAGACTTGATATGTGGTATACAGAGTCCTTTTGAGGTTTAGAATCAAGTTTGTTCAAGAGAAGTTTGTCGGGCATTATTTGCCTTCGTTATGGGATGGGCAACAATTTTGGCCATGCCTAAAATTTCTGTTTTCAGAACCGTGGGGTCGATTTGAACCAAATTTGATATGAGATGATAATGGGTCATAAGTAGTTGATTGATGCCAAAAAAATTTTTTCTCATTGCCGCGTGGGAACCTCGGGAGCTAAAAATAGGAAAAACCTTAAAACTGCCATATCTCCAAAACTACACGGCACAGAGAATTCTTATTTTGTATAAAGCTTACTTTTATGGTTTTATCCAGTAGAATAGAATGTTTAAAAAAAAATCCCTGTCGGTTTGATCACAAGGTACTTTTTTTCAGGACTGAAAAAGTGCTGTGTCAGCACTTTTTAACACTAGGCAATGGGAAAAACATTAAAAAACCTTCTCCAGATCCAGCAGGCAGACAGAATCTTTTGATATTTGGTATTCAACATTGTAGGGTAGATCTGATTCAAGTGTGTTCAAATCGGCCCCTTGGGTTCATATTTGGGCTCAGTATAGGAGCCTGATTTAGAACTTAGTGCATTTCAGGCAAATTTCTTAAAAAATCTTAAGTCTCCAGATCCAGCAGGCAGAATCTTTTGATATTTGGTATTCAACATTGTAGGGTGGATCTGATTCAAGTTTGTTCAAATCGGCCCCCTGGGTTCATATTTGGGCTCAGTATAGGAGCCCGATTTCGAACTTAGTGCATTTCAGGCAAATTTCTTTAAAAATCTTCTCCAGATCCAGCAGGCAGAATCTTTTGATATTGGGTATGCAACATTGTGGGGTGGATCTGATTCAAGTTTGTTCAAATTGGCTCCCTGGGTTTATAATTGGACTCAGTATAGGAGCCCAAGTTTGAACTTAGTGCATTTCAGGCAAACTTCTTTGAAAACCATCTTCTCAAGATCCAGCAGGCAGAATCTTTTGATATTGGGTATGCTCCATGCTTAGGGGGGTGAGATTCAAGTTGGTTCAAGCCAAGTCCTTGTGTTCATATTTGGGCTTACTGTGGTAGCCTGAAGTATAACTTAGTTCAAAATGAGGAATTTTCTTTAAAAATCTTCTTTAGATCAAGCAGTTGGAATGTTTTGATATTTGGTATGCAGCATCCTTAGGGGGATGAGATTCAAGTTTGTTCAAGCCATGTCCCTATGTCCATATTTGGGCTCGCTGTGGGAGCCCGAATGATAACTTAGTTCAAATTGAGGAATTTTCTTTAAAAATCTTCTTCAGATCCAGCAGTCGGAATGTTTTCATATTTGGTAACAGCATTCTTAGCATCCTTAGGAGGGTGAGATTCAAGTTTGTTCAAGCCATGCCCCTAGGGCCATATTTGGACTCACTGTGGGAGCTCGAATTGTAACTTAGTTCAAAATGAGGAATTTTCTTAAAAATCATCATCTTCAGAGTCAGCAGTCTGAATGATTTGATATTTGGTGTGCAGCATCCTTAGAGGGGTGATACTCGAGTTTGTTAAAGCCAAGTCCCTGGGTTCATATATGGGCTTCCTGTGGGATTCAATACGAGGAATATTCTTTTAAAAAAATTTTATTTTTAGATTCATTGGTCAGAATCTTTGGATATTTGGTATAAACTTTTCTTAGGAGGAGCAGGTGCAACTTGTTGAAATCAATTCTCTGGGTTGGTATTTAGGCTACCATGTCAGGTGAGTGCCCTCAGGCCCCCTGGGGCCTCTTGTTCATATATAGCTTTGGTGTGATGTCTAGATGGGAGCTATTAGGGGGCGCGTTGGCTCAGTTGGTAGAGGTGCAGGCTGCAAGCCGAGAGGTCCTTGGTTCGAATCCCACCTGCGGCAACCATGTTGTGTCCATGGGCAAGACACTTCACCCCCATTGCCCACGTGGGGGCACGGTGACGCTGTGTACTAAGGCGTACTGCACGTCGATGGTGCACCTGTTTTCAACCAATGCTAACCCTGCTTGTGTGGAGTTGGTATGTTGGGGAGCTGACAGTTGCTTGACGTTGCTCGGTGGTTCTCTCCGGGTACTCCGGCTTCCTCCACCCGTAAAACTGTCACAGTCATGGTTAGCCATTGTGCAGAAATATGTGACCTTAAACACCAATAAATAAATGGGAGCTATTAATTATTTTTTAATTTGGTTGAAATGCATTGTCGCCAGTGGCCATCTTGGATTTGGTTATAAATTGTCAACAATTCCATTAGTACACCCTACACACCGCATCTTTCACCTGATTTCTTCTTGAATTTCATATATGCTTTCTTGTGATGTCAAGATGGCAGCTATCAATTTTTTTTTCAATTTCATTGAAAAATATGGTCGCCAGCAGCCATCTTGGATTTAGCATATGAAATGTCAACAATTCCATTAGCGCACACAACAGGCTTTCTCATCCAATATTTTTCATGTTTCATATGCAGCTTTGGTATGATGTCTAGATGGGAGTTTTCCAATTCATCGGAATTTTGTTGAAAAAACATGGCTGACAGTTGCCATCTTGAATTTGGCATATAAATTGCCGACAATCCCATTAGAACACCCTACAGTCTGCATCTTTCTCCCCATCTTTTTCGAATTTCATATGTAGCTTTCGTATGATTCGTAAATAGGAGCTATTGCATTTTTCTGCTTTTTGTTGAAAGCATGGTCGGCACTGGCCATGTTGGATTTGACTCATAAATTTACAACAATTGCATTAGTAAACCCAACCGGCCGCATCCCTCACACAATTTTTTTCATATTTCATATGTAGCTTTGGTGTGATGTATTTTCTGTAGCAACTTAAGTGAATGACTTTGCATTACAGTGGAGCCCACTTAATTGGATATCTCTCAACTGAATAACCCTGTTAATTGAATATAATTTCCCAACACAAAACCATTTACCATACCTCCAGTACAAATTTGATCTGTTAATTGAATATAAGTTATAGAGTAAACTCCTGTTATTTGAATAAAAAATGTTGTTACCTGTAGAGAAATTAACCTGACTCTCCCCAGTTATTCTTTCTTTATAGACCTATTTGGCTTCAGTACATCCAATACAGGCATTATTTAATCTATTATATTTTGTTTGACAGAGCTCATGGAGCTCTGTCAAAAAGATATAATAGATTAAATGCTAAATGTATCTCTAGAATACAGGAAAGTAACATAATCCCTGTTAATTGAATAATTTTCATTGCCAAAGTGGCTATTCAATTAACAGGGTTCCACTGTACTAGATCTTTCTATTTTAATTCAGTCACTTCTTGTTATATATTGGTCAGAAAACCTGTATGTACACATGTAGTAGATCCTAAGTTCTCTGTTTAGTCTTTCTCCTTATAGGTTAGCTGAATAGACAATTACTGCTTTAAATAATAAGACATTGGCTCCCCGCAGGAACCCCTGGGAAGTGAAGCGGTGTCTGTTCACTTTGGTAAACAGACTCTGTTTTACTGGTAAAATAGGACTTGGCCACCACTGCTTGGTAGGTGCGAACCCTCTCTAAAATGGGTGCTCATCCCTGGTCTTGAGTTGATACTCATGTTGTGGTCATGATTACCCACTGCGCAAAAATATGTGACCTTAAACACCAATAAATAAATAATAAGACATTGGCAAAACTTGACTTTGAGCCTATGTTGGGGCCATGACATGGTTAAAGATGTTGAAGTAACCTTAAACACCAATAAATAAATAACTACATAAATAAATATTTATGCTACCTCTGTTTCGACAAGTAAATCAGTGATTTCTCAAATTAATAGAACTTGGAAAACACCAAAAGTTGACACCTTTGACTTTCCGTAATTGCCGAAACTGTCTGTTATTGCCATAAATCCACTGCACAAGAAACTCATGGCAATAAATTCTATCAATCACACTCTAGCTCGATATTGTATAAGTTTTTATCGAAGGAGATTTTCACATCAGCAAAGGAAAAAAGAATATTGAAATAGGAACTGAATATTCTATATCTCTGACATATATTCAATCATACAGTGCTGGAAACCCACATTTGAGATTTACTATGCCCCTGACCTCCAAAGAATGATTCAGGAGTATGTAGTGGAGACCTCCATCTGTCCACCCATCGGTCTGTCCATCTGTCGATAAAAGCATTTTCCAATGAGGGTCATAACCTATATTTTTGAGACAAAAATGAAAAAAGTTAGTTATTCAAGAATTTTTTTTTGCAAATGTCATCTGCTTTTCATGTTAGGTAAAGGGTTACACAATTAAAAAAAAGTTTTAATTTTGATGTTTTCAACAAATTCTGCTTCACTGGTGAAATGGGTTCCAGTGACCAATTCTATTGTGTGAAAGTTCTGTGAAGTGGGCAGAATTGGTATAAACCATTGCTAAACTTTATGCCATCCCTATGTTGTGGTCATGGTAACTTGTATACTTGTCATGACTGTGTTCTTAAACACTAAAATTCTTTTTGGAAAAATGTATTTATATTGTACCCAGGTGGTGGAATCAAAATTATCTATTCATAATGCTTCGGCACGGTCCAAGTGAATACAAAATTAATACTCTTCTAAATAATAGGACCTGGAAACCAACACCTAAAGTGGACAGCAGGGATTTTCTGTTTTGTCAAAATTGATCGTGTGGTCATGATTAACCATTGCACCAGCAACTCATGACACTAAATTCTATCGAGCACACTG
Source organism: Pictodentalium vernedei (assembly GCA_031216915.1). Lineage (NCBI taxonomy): Eukaryota > Metazoa > Mollusca > Scaphopoda > Dentaliida > Dentaliidae > Pictodentalium > Pictodentalium vernedei. The sequence goes on along the minus strand of CM062291.1, from coordinate 49,318,509 downwards.
GTTTGTTATGCCCCCGACCTCTGAAGGAGGATTTGAGAGTATCTTGTGGAGCTCTCCGTCCATTCATCTGTATCTGTACGAACATTTTGCATTGTAACTGATTTGGATCTCCTTTGAAATATTGATAGACCTGCACGAGGGAATGGATATGCACAAGGAACAGGTTCCATTCAATAATTTTTCCCATCGTTATGTCCCTTTTCCCTTTCTTTCAACTTAGAAATTTCTGTCCATTTAAAGGGTTTGTGTTGTAACTTCAAAGCCATCCGTCGGATTTGGATCTTTTTTTGGCTGATAGACCTACATGCGGGAACAGATATGCAGATGGAACAGGTTCCATCAAAAATTTTTCCCAGAGTTATGCCACTTTTTCCCTTCTTTCGACTTTGGGTCTGGGTAGTGGCCCACGCTTTGCATTGGCAGCATTGCCCTTGTTTACATTAAATTATCTGTGTAAGATTTTCACAACAAAGGAAAGAGATTGAAAGTGGAACCAGGTCTGGCATGATTAAAAATGCAGGATGGATAAAAATTGCTCCCCTCGCAAATCCTGCGGGAGCGATTTGCTCTCATAAAGCTTATGAAAGCTTATAAGTGGCAAAATGAAGTTTTTAATATTAATGAATTCTGCCATGTGGGCTTTGTACATTTTATTTGGTGCTGCTAACAAGTTGCTCTCTGAAGGATTGCTACACCTCCCCTCCTACATCTTCAGGCCTTGAGAAGGCCTGGAGGTGTGGGTGAGGCTAGTGTTCAACGGATGATCGGAACCGGCCACCACAATCAGCCGATTGTGAGCAATCGAATGACGACGGCAACGGTTCCTGGAACATCGGTTCAAATGATTGTGGCCAAGCATTTTGTGATGATTCATTAACCACATTTTATTAGCTCACCTGACTATAAGTCAGTGTGAGCTTTTGCCATCACTTGGCGTCCGCCGTCCATTAACTTTCTTTTGCAACACAATATTTTGGGGTTATCCTCTTTCCAGTTTGTTAAAATGAACTCGGTGCCCCCACTGGAGTTGGAATGATGGCCCAAAAGCATCAATTTCTCCTGAAATCTTATGAACCACCAGTCAGAATGCTGTGATATTTGGTATGTAAGGTCCTTTGGTACTCAAGATTCAAGTTTGTTCAAAGAAATTTTCTCGGTCAATACTTGGGCTTGCTACAGAAGGATCCCCATTTTGTGCCCGGACCAAAATTTCTATTTTCCGAACCGAGAGGCTGATTTAAACCAAATTTGCTATGAGATGAGGTATTATTGGGTCCTAAGTACTTGATTCATGCCTAAAAAACTTTTCCCGCTCCCCAATGGGAACCACAGGAGCTAAAAAAAATGCAAAACGCCTATATCTCCAAAACTACACTAAACTGAGAATTCTTGTTTGGTGTGAAACTTCCTTAGGACCAACAGAATGGAATGGTAAAAATTGCTATTGGTTTTATCGTTGGGGACTTTTTGGGGACTTTGAAAAAGTGCTGAGTCAGCATTTTTTAACACTGTGGATAATGGGAAAAACATATGACTACTTTTCTCCCAAACCACTGCTCCAAAAGCTTTCAAATTTCACATATAATAATAATAATTGATTTTCTAGAGCGTAAAACCACAAATAGTGCTCTAAAATGCTTGACAGAAATAAATACACTTTTCTGAAATAAAGAGTCAAATCTGTTTTGGTTGCCTCTTACAGAGGTTCAGGAGAATGCGTCAGTGAATAGGAAAGTTTTAAGATTTCTTTTGAAGACATCAAGAGTTTCTGAAATTCTGACACTAATTGGTAGGGAATTCCACAATCTGGGACCCACGATTGGAGAACACACGATCATGAGCCTGATTAGATCTGCTAAAAGGTACAACTAGTTGAATATGGTTTTTAGCTCACTGAAGGGAGCTAAATTTATCACTCATCAAACGACTTCTCCTCTGAAACATTAGGTCGATGTGCTCGAAACTTGGTATGGATGTTCATTACCATATGTCAATTCAGGTTTGTTCAGATGAAATGGACATGCCCACTTGGGGCTCCATAGGGGGCATAACTGATAGCACCCTGTGTTTATTAGAGAAATTATTAAAAAATCTTCTCCTGCACAAGTGGGTAGAATCATTTGATATTTGGTACACAGCATTATGGGGTGGATCTGATTCAATTTTGTTCAAATCGGCTCCCTGGAGTCATATTTGGGCTCCCTATAGAAGCCCAAATTCGAACTTAGTGCATTCCAGGCAAATTTCTTTAAAAAAATCTTCTTCTCCAGATCCAGCAGACAAAATCTTTTGATATGTGGTATGCAACATTGTAGGGTAGATCTGATTCAAGTTTGTTCAAATCGGCCCCCTGGGTTCATATTTGGGCTCAGTACAGGAGCCCAAATTTGAACTTAGTGCATTTCAGGCAAATTTCTTTGAAAATCTTCTCAAGATCCAGCGGGCAGAATCTTTTCATATTGGGTATGCAGCATGCTTAGGGGGGTGTGATTCAAGTTTGTTCAAGCCAGGTCCCTGGGTTCATATTAGGGCTCACTCTGGTAGCCCAAATTATAACTTTGTTCAAAATGAGGAATTTTCTTTAAAAATCTTCTTCAGATCCAGCAGTCAAAATGTTTTGATATTTGGTATGCAGCATCTTTATGGGGGTGAGATTCAAGTTTGTACAAACCATGTCCCTAGGTCCATATTTGGGCTCACTGTGGGAGCCCGGATGATAACTTAGTCCAAAAATCATCTTCTTCAGATCCTGCAGATGAATGCTTTTGATATTTGGTATGCAGCATCCTTAGGTAAGATTCAAGTTTGTTCAAGCCATGCCCCTAGTTCCATAAAATTTGTCTCTCATGACTTCATTCCTTTGTAGTGTTGATGAACCATGTCTAACTGAATGTGACCCCAAATACTTCTTTGAACCACTTTGTTTGAATCACTTTGCCCGGTGAGCGATTAAGGCCCCTTGTTTTTAGATCACTGGTCAGAATCTTTGGATATTTGGTGTAAGGTTTTCTTAGGAGTAGCAGATGCAACTTGTTGAAATCAATTCTCTGGGTCGATATTTAGGCTACCATGTCAGGTGAGCGCCCTCAGGCCCCCTGGGGCCTCTTGTTTTAAAAGTCTTCTTAAGATCCAGAGTCTTTTGATATTGGGTATGCAACTTGCTTAGGGGGTTGAGATTCAAATTTGTTCAAGCCAAAATCCCTGGGTTCATATTTGGGCTCACTGTGGTAGCCTGAATTATAACTTGTTCAAAATGAGGAATTTTCTTTAAAAATCTTCTTCTTCAGATCCAGCAGTCGGAATGTTTTGATATTTGGTGTGCAGCATCCTTAGGGGGGTGAGATTCAAGTCTGTTCAAAATGACATCCATCACCTCGCATACCACTTTGATTTGACAGGAAATTTCAGTTGACTATTTTGTGTCTGGTGATACTGAATCGACCTAAACCGATCTGTGAATGTATCTTGGGCTGACTATTGATTTAACTGGTCGAGTGCTGGAAGCCACTATCAGGGCTTTGGAAAAATTGAGGGTACTTTGCAAAAGTTCACATTATGCTTGCCCATGTTTAATATTTACTTGAAGGCAAGTACTATTTGGTTTATAAAAGATTTGATCTATTACAAATTACTGGAAAGTGCCTGATGGCACTGTCCAGTAATTTGTAATAAAACAAATTTTCTGAACAAATTCTGATCACCAAAAATAATCTAGCCCTCAACCAGTTAATTGTGTCAAAAGAATGTTATTGTAAGCAAATTATTTTACTTTTAGCAACATGTTGGAACAAACTTATTAAATGGTTATGTAAAATAAATTGGTGTCATGTTGATAATGGTTCTCCAATCCTTAACTACTTTTGATTCAAGTTATTGGTGACTTTGAAGGATGAAAAAATGCCGTCGTAAGGCAAAATCTGCCAACGCTTTATCAATTTGCGACGGCAAAACAATGCCGTCACATTTTTTAGCTACGACTAGCAGCTCTATAAGTGGCAATGTCTGTCGGTCGGTCTGTCTGTGACCAACGAGTTTCAAGACTCAATAACTTTTGAAATACGTGATGGAATGACTTTATATTTGGCATGTAAGTGTATCTTATTGATGTCTAGCCACTGTTCAATGCATGTGTTGTTCCAAATATTTTTCTTGGAGTTATGGCCCTTGATGAACTTAGAATTTTGTGAAATTGCACCACCCGTCACAGCTATGGTGTTGATGTCGCGATTTTTTCTACATTCCGAAGGCTGTGCTTAACAGTGATTTTTGTTTTAACAGGCAGCCAAGACTTGACTAGATATCACTACCCAGCTAATTTGTTTATTGTCAGCAGGACCTTCGGAAGATGGCATGGTCGGGACACATGCTCTGAGATTGCAGATGCCTCAATTAGGCCTTTAAAGGTTAAGATGTGTTTAGAAAAAGTCACAAAATTACTGTAGATATGATTTGTGTTTGTGAAAGAATGCCACTGTTCACTGTTGAGCTCATTAGCAGTGGCATTGTGGAGCTGCGGTAGACTGATACAAGAACAACTTGTGAATTCCCAGTTGGTACTATCAGCAAATCTCCGTCAAGTTTGATACCGAATACCGAACTGATACCGAGGTATTCCCCTTAACTGGTAGAGTGCTAAGTTATTTTTGGTCATCAAAATTTGTTCATGTGTCTTTGCCTTGTTACAATTTATGGGAGAGTGCCCAGAGGCACTCTCCCATAAATTGTAACAAGGCAAACCCATATAGACTAAGTAATTTCACTGCTAAGATAATATGAAGCACACCCACAGAATATGACACATTTAGGCTGGGGTACCTGCTCTACATATTAAAGCCCTGATAGTGGCTTCTAGCACTCTACCAGTTAAAATACCGACACCGATACCGAACTCACAATTCCAATACCACCCATCTCTACCGTCAGTTTTGTTCATTTCCAGCACTGATTAGTGATTATTGAGATCTCATGAACATCAAGGCCTAAAGCAGTCTGTTAGCCCTTGTGGTGTAGGGCTGGCTGGAAGTATAGTGAAATTTGTCCGACCTTGACCTTTGGTACCTGTGCTTTTGTCGGAAATCCTAGTAATCCCTACTCCTCCGGAAATGCTTGAGGTATCGAGTTCAAATGTTTCCCATATATTAGGCCATGTCTGCTATATTCAGTGCAAAAATGGTAGGTGTCCAACTTCTGCTTCTGAAGATCGATAGGGGAAGAAAATTTGGTATCAGTTTTCATCGAAAATTCTTATAATCACTACTCCTCGAGATGTGGAGTTTGGATTCGTTGCATTATCTACCCGTTAACGTGGGGATGGCACTGTCCAAAAATGGTGTGAGTCAGATTTCCGGTTCGGAAGATACTATGGGTTGAATATTTTTAACAATAACATTTAATGCTCATTACATCAAATCCTTGTAATCACTACTTCTACGGAATGGCTGGACATATCGAGTTGGGATTTTTCTCTTATATTAGCCTATATCCCGGTTTGGAAGATCTGTAGTGTAGAGCTATCTCGGTGTTGAAATTTGACTTCGATGTCGATTCTCGATTTTTTTAGACAAAAAACCTTGATGTCGATGTTCATAACACATGTGCCTCATTCAGTCTTTCGAGTTTGAAAATCGCGCGCGAGTGAGGTTTTAGTAACTTTTAGCACTGTTTTGAGAAAAGTGGGCTTCGTTTCAAGTCCATAAAAATACTTTTTTGTAAAATATTGAAAAAAAAAAAACGGTACCTTTATGATCATCAGGCATTAATCTAATAGTCTATGCATGTCATGATGTGTATTGAATATTCTATCAATCAACGTAATGAAATTAAGAGCCTTTAAATCCACAATATTAATTTAGGTTTCACGTGTAAACATCTAATTAACATAAGAGCGCATGCTGAATATGCACACTCGATTGACAGTTGAGTGTTCCTGCTGCAAACTCTTGAAACAAAAGTCCAGTAATTGAACAGAAAACAGCACACAGATTGGAAGGTTATCGGGACTGAGGGATTTGCACAATTAGCAGGGACACTCGACTATCAATCAAGTGTGCGTATTGACCACGCGCTCTTTTGTTAATTAGATGTCTATTATGAAAATATTGAGAGAAAAAATTGTAACTTGCTGACTTTTATGCGAGTGGCACGTCACTCCATGTTGCAAACGCATAACAGAAACAGAAAATTGCATTATGGGTATAACATTGACTTTCGTGATTTTTTAAAAAATTGCTTCGGTTTGATTTTCGGTGTTCTTATACACCAAAAATCGCACCGAAAACACCGACACTGGGACAGCTTGATTGTAGTGGTCGAAAATTTGACAATGCTCTTTATTGAAAGTTATTGTAATCACGACTCCTCCAGAGCAGCTTGTGATATGGAGTTCGGATGTTTTGTGTTATGTACGCCTGGAGATGACACTGTCCAAAAATGATGAGGGTCAGATTTCTGGTTCAGGAGATACTATGGGTTGAATATTTTGACCATAGCATTTAAAGCTCACTACTCTCAGGTGCCAAATAATAGTGATGGCTGAATAACAGTGATGACTTGCATATTCATCAAAAATTAATAACAGTGATGGCGTTTTTGCTCTATATCTCATTACCAAATAACAGTGATGGTTGGAATTTTCCTCCAAAATTAATAACAGTGCCGACACTCTTATTTGGCACCTCAGAGTACATGAAATGCTTGTACTCACTATTACTCCGTAACAGTTTGCCCTTTTGAGTTCACATTTTTTCGCTTATGTGCACCTACATATCTAGTATATTCAGTCCAAAAATGGCAGGGGTCCGACTTCCAGTTAAGGAGATCGGTAGGGCACGTAGGGGGCAAAAATTGCTCTTCTTCAGAAATAATTGTAATCACTACTCTTGATGGGCTCGAGACATGGAGTTCAGATTTTTGCATTATGTTCGTCTACGTGGGAAAGTGACTGAATAAAAATGGTGAGGGTCAGACTTCTGGTTTCGGAGGTTGGTAATGTTGAAAGTCTGTCAACGCTTTACATAGAAAAATCTTATCGCTACTTTTACAGAATACTTCAGGGTATTGAGTTTGGAATTTTTGCGCTGTGTTCTATATGTGACAGTGAGGTTCAAATCTGCTTAGTTGCCTGGTATATTCGATTGACCAATTGCACACGGAAGTATCAAAATTTCCATGCTATTTCAAAATTATAGTTTATTAGCAAATTGCTGAAAAAAATTTTTTCTGTAAATTTACATGAAAATGGTCATACAGTAATTTAACTGACTTCTGATTGCCCAGCATTCTTGTCCTGAACTTTTGCAGTTTTGTTTGCTTCAATTTCTTATAAAATCCCAATTGTTCCTTTATCTTGCAGAACAGTCATATCCCGCCAGTGATATATACAAAAATTGCCATTCAGATTTTATTATTTTTAGCTCAACTTTGGCGAAGCCAAATTTGAGCTTTTGTCATGGCCCGTCGTCCGTCTGTCCATCTGGCCGTCTGTCCGTACGTCAACAATTGGATACGGCTCGGGCTAGAGGCCGTATTTATGAACCGATCTTTACGAAACTTCTTGGGTACCTTTGTTATGACCGTGGGACGAGAAGGAGTATTTTTGGGTGCTGTCCGAAATTCAAGATGGCTACCAGCCGCCATTTTGTACCGACGATGCAGAAATCTGTTTTTTGTACAGAACTTCCATACTAAAGCTCTGATTTGAATAATTTTTTGTATGAATGTTTAGTACCATGGAATACATCACATATAATACGGGTTTTTTTCTCGTGCGTAACTTGTGCAAATTAGACTAATTTTGATGTTTTTTGGTGTTACTTTCAGCACTGTAAGTGCAAATGCCAATACGGCACGGGCTAGAGGCCGTATTTATGAACCGATCTTTACGAAACTTCTTGTGGTACCTTTGGTATCACCGTGGGACGAGAACGAGTGTTTTTGGGTCCGGTCCGAAATTCAAGATGGCCGATGGCAGCCATTTTGTACAAAATTAGGTGCAATCAGATTTTTGCACAGAACTTCCATATGAAAATACCGATTTGAATAATTTTTTGTGTGAATGTTTAGTACCATGGGATACATCACATATAATACGGGTTTTTTTCTCGTGCAGAAATTATGCAAATTAGATGAACTTCGATTTTTTCATTGCGACTTACACACAGTAAGTACACATGTCAATACGACTCAACTAGAGTCTGTATTTATGAACTGATCTTCACGAAATGTCTTGGGTACCTTTGTTATCACCTTGGGACGAGAACGAGAGTTTCTGGGTGCCATCCAAAATTCAGGATGGCTGCCAGTGGCCATTTTGTACCGAAATTAGGTCCAATCAGTTTTTAGCTCACCTGAGCGAAGCTCAAGGGGAGCTTTACTAATCACTTTCTGTCCGTCGTCCGGCGTCCGTCGTCGTCCGTCCGGCGTTAACTTTACATTATCGACTTCTCCTCCTAAACCACTAGCCCAATTTTATTCAAATGTTGGCTAAATGTTTATTACCTAATGCCAATTCAGATTTGTTCAAATGAAGTTGCCCCTCCTCCTGGGTGGTGCCACGCCCCCAAGGGGCACCAAAATCTTTGTAAATCTTCTTCTCATGAACCAGCAGTAGCAGAGACTTGATATTTGGTGTGCAGCTTCCTTTTGAGGTGTAGACTCAGATTTGTTCAAGAGAAGTTTGTGGGGCTATACTTGGCGTCGTTATGGGAGGGGCAAAATTTTTTGCCCCGCCCAAAATTTCTATTTTCCAAACCGAGAGGCTGATTTGAACCAAATTTTATGTGAGGGCTTATTGGGTCATGAGTACTTGATTTATGCAAAAAAAAATTTTCCCGCAGCCCCGTGGGAACCGCAGGAGCTAAAAATAGAAAAAATTTAAAACTCCCATATCTCCAAAACTGCACGGCACTGAGAATTTTTATTTGGTGTGCAGCTTCCTTAGGACCAACAGAAAGGATTGGTAAAAAAAAATTGCCATCGGTTTTATCATAGGGTACAGTTTCGGGACTTTGAAAAAGTGCTGAGTCAGCACTTTTTAACACTGTAGGCAATGGGAAAAACATAAAAAAATCTTCTTCTCCAGATCCAGCAGGCAGAATCTTTTGATATTTGGTATGCAACATTGTAGGGTGGATCTGATTCAAGTTTGTTCAAATCGGCCCCCTGGGTTCATATTTGGGCTCAGTATAGGAGCCCGATTTCGAACTTAGTGCATTTCAGGCAAATTTCTTAAAAAATCTTCTTCTCCAGATCCAGCAGGCAGAATCTTTTCATATTTGGTATGCAACATTGTGGGGTGGATCTGATTCAAGTTTGTTCAAATCGGCCCTCTGGGTTTATATTTGGGCTCAGTATAGGAGCCCAAATTTGAACTTACTGCATTTCAGGCAAATTTCTTTGAAAATCTTCTTCTCCAGATCCAGCAGGCAGAATCTTTTGATATTTGGCATGCAACATTGTAGGGTGGATCTGATTCAAGTTTGTTCAAATCGGCTCCCTAGATTCATATTTGGGCTCACTATAGGAGCTTGAATTCGAACTTAGTGCATTTCAGGCAAATTTCTTCAAAAATCTTCTTCTCCAGATCCAGCAGGCAGAATCTTTTGATATTTGGTATGCAACGTTGCGGGGTAGATCTGATTCAAGTTTGTTCAAATCGGCCCCCTGGATTCATATTTGGGCTTACTATAGAAGCCCGAATTCGAACTTAGTGCATTTCAGGCAAATTTCTTAAAAAATCTTCTTCTCCAGATCCAGCAGGCAGAATCTTTTCATATTTGGTAAGCAACATTGTGGGGTGGATCTGATTCAAGTTTGTTCAAATCGGATCCCTGGGTTAATATTTGGTCTCAGTATAGGAGCCCAATTTCGAACTTAGTGCATTTCAGGCAAATTTCTTAAAAAATCTTCTTCTCCAGATCCAGCAGGCAAAATCTTTTGATATTTGGTATGCAACATTGTAGGGTGGATCTGATTCAAGTTTGTTCAAATCGGCCCCCTGGGTTCATATTTGGGCTCAGTATAGAAGCCCGATTTCGAACTTAGTGCATTTAGGCCAATTTCTTAAAAAATCTTCTTCTCCAGATCCAGAAGGCAGAATCTTTTGATGTTTGGTATGCAACATTGTGGGGTGGATCTGATTCAAGTTTGTTCAAATCGGCTTCCTAGATTCATATTTGGGCTCACTATAGAAGCTCGAATTTGAACTTAGTGCATTTCATGCAAATTTCTTAAAAAATCTTCTTCTCCAGATCCAGCAGGCAGAATCTTTTCATATTTGGTAAGCAACATTGTGGGGTGGATCTGATTCAAGTTTGTTCAAATCGGCCCCCTGGGTTTATATTTGGGCTCAGTATAGGAGCCCAAATTTGAACTTAGTGCATTTCAAGTAAATTTATTAAAAAATCTTCTTCTCCAGATCCAGCAGGCAGAATCTTTTGATATTTGGTATGCAACATTGTGGGATGGATCTGATTCAAGTTTGTTCAAATCGGCTTCCTAGATTCATATTTGGGCTCACTATAGAAGCTCAAATTCGAACTTAGTGCATTTCAGGCAAATTTCTTAAAAAATTTTCTTCTCCAGATCCAGCAGGCAGAATCTTTTGATATTTGGTATGCAACATTGTGGGATGGATCTGATGCAAATTTGTTTAAATCGGCTCCCTAGATTCATATTTGAGCTTACTATAGAAGCTCGAATTCGAACTTAGTGCATTTCAGGCAAATTTCTTAAAAAATCATCTTCTCCAGATCCAGCAGGCAGAATCTTTTGATATTTGGTATGCAACATTGCGGGGTGGATCTGATTCAAGTTTGTTCAAATCGGCCCCCTGGATTCATATTTGGGCTCACTATAGAAGCTCGAATTCAAACTTAGTGCATTTCGGGCAAATTTCTTCAAAAATCTTCTTCTCCAGATCCAGCAGGCAGAATCTTTTGATATTTGATATGCAACATTGCGGGGTGGATCTGATTCAAGTTTGTTCAAATCGGCCCCCTGGATTCATATTTGGGCTCACTATAGAAGCTCGAATTCAAACTTAGTGCATTTCGGGCAAATTTCTTCAAAAATCTTCTTCTCCAGATCCAGCAGGCAGAATCTTTTGATATTTGGTATGCAACATTGTAGGGTGGATCTGATTCAAGTTTGTTCAAATCGGCCCCCTGGGTTCATATTTGGGCTCAGTATAGGAGCCCGATTTCGAACTTAGTGCATTTCAGGCAAATTTCTTAAAAAATCTTCTTCTCCAGATCCAGCAGGCAGAATCTTTTGATATTTGGTATGCAACATTGTGGGGTGGATCTGATTCAAGTTTGTTCAAATCGGCCCTCTGGGTTTATATTTGGGCTCAGTATAGGAGCCCAAATTTGAACTTACTGCATTTCAGGCAAATTTCTTTGAAAATCTTCTTCTCCAGATCCAGCAGGCAGAATCTTTTGATATTTGGCATGCAACATTGTAGGGTGGATCTGATTCAAGTTTGTTCAAATCGGCTCCCTAGATTCATATTTGGGCTCACTATAGGAGCTTGAATTCGAACTTAGTGCATTTCAGGCAAATTTCTTCAAAAATCTTCTTCTCCAGATCCAGCAGGCAGAATCTTTTGATATTTGGTATGCAACGTTGCGGGGTAGATCTGATTCAAGTTTGTTCAAATCGGCCCCCTGGATTCATATTTGGGCTTACTATAGAAGCCCGAATTCGAACTTAGTGCATTTCAGGCAAATTTCTTAAAAAATCTTCTTCTCCAGATCCAGCAGGCAGAATCTTTTCATATTTGGTAAGCAACATTGTGGGGTGGATCTGATTCAAGTTTGTTCAAATCGGATCCCTGGGTTAATATTTGGTCTCAGTATAGGAGCCCAATTTCGAACTTAGTGCATTTCAGGCAAATTTCTTAAAAAATCTTCTTCTCCAGATCCAGCAGGCAAAATCTTTTGATATTTGGTATGCAACATTGTAGGGTGGATCTGATTCAAGTTTGTTCAAATCGGCCCCCTGGGTTCATATTTGGGCTCAGTATAGAAGCCCGATTTCGAACTTAGTGCATTTAGGCCAATTTCTTAAAAAATCTTCTTCTCCAGATCCAGAAGGCAGAATCTTTTGATGTTTGGTATGCAACATTGTGGGGTGGATCTGATTCAAGTTTGTTCAAATCGGCTTCCTAGATTCATATTTGGGCTCACTATAGAAGCTCGAATTTGAACTTAGTGCATTTCATGCAAATTTCTTAAAAAATCTTCTTCTCCAGATCCAGCAGGCAGAATCTTTTCATATTTGGTAAGCAACATTGTGGGGTGGATCTGATTCAAGTTTGTTCAAATCGGCCCCCTGGGTTTATATTTGGGCTCAGTATAGGAGCCCAAATTTGAACTTAGTGCATTTCAAGTAAATTTATTAAAAAATCTTCTTCTCCAGATCCAGCAGGCAGAATCTTTTGATATTTGGTATGCAACATTGTGGGATGGATCTGATTCAAGTTTGTTCAAATCGGCTTCCTAGATTCATATTTGGGCTCACTATAGAAGCTCAAATTCGAACTTAGTGCATTTCAGGCAAATTTCTTAAAAAATTTTCTTCTCCAGATCCAGCAGGCAGAATCTTTTGATATTTGGTATGCAACATTGTGGGATGGATCTGATGCAAATTTGTTCAAATCGGCTCCCTAGATTCATATTTGGGCTTACTATAGAAGCTCGAATTCGAACTTAGTGCATTTCAGGCAAATTTCTTAAAAAATCATCTTCTCCAGATCCAGCAGGCAGAATCTTTTGATATTTGGTATGCAACATTGCGGGGTGGATCTGATTCAAGTTTGTTCAAATCGGCCCCCTGGATTCATATTTGGGCTCACTATAGAAGCTCGAATTCAAACTTAGTGCATTTCAGGCAAATTTCTTCAAAAATCTTCTTCTCCAGATCCAGCAGGCAGAATCTTTTGATATTTGGTATGCAACATTGCGGGGTGGATCTGATTCAAGTTTGTTCAAATCGGCCCCCTGGATTCATATTTGGGCTTAATATAGAAGCCTGAATTCGCACTTAGTGCATTTCGGGCAAATTTATTAAAAAATCTTCTTCTCCAGATCCAGCAGGCAGAATCTTTTGATATTTGGTATGCAACATTGTGGGGTGGATCTGATTCAAGTTTGTTCAAATCGGCTTCCTAGTTTCATATTTGGGCTCACTATAGAAGCTCGAATTCGAACTTAGTGCATTTCAGGCAAATTTCTTAAAAAATCTTCTTCTCCAGATCCAGCTTCAGAATCTTTTCATATTTGGTAAGCAACATTGTGGGGTGGATCTGATTCACGTTTGTTCAAATCGGCCCCCTGGGTTTATATTTGGGCTCCGTATAGGAGCCCAAATTTTAACTTAGTGCATTTCAGGCATATTTCTTAAAAAATCTTCTTCTCCAGATCCAGCAGGCAGAATCTTTTGATATTTGGTATGCAACATTGTGGGGTGGATCTGATTGTGATTCATGAACATATTTATTTGTAAAGTTGATAGAATCTTAGACAAAATTTGCAGAAAAGATCTACTATAGAAGGGGTGGTATCCAGGGTGAACCGTTTACCCAAATCTAGCAGTACTAATGCATTATTCACACAAATCTCCGTTCAAATTTTATGACCCCTCATTGGAACACACGCATTCAGCTCATTCCAACAAAGGTCATATGCCATGTTTTCGAGACAAAAGAATAAAAATTTTAGTTATTCATGAAATTTTTAGGCAACTGTTGTCTGTTATTCACATTGCTTCATGAAATTTCAGTACTTTTAGAAGTTACCTCAGTAATCAAGGGTTAATTCCCCTTAATTAAATGTCGCCTCTAAAAAACAACCACTTTGCGTATCTTACCTTTTTACCAGCATAACTGCCAAAACTTGTCAGCATTCTTCGCAAAAATCGCTATTCAAATTTTAATTTTTGTCTCTTAAACATACATGTACTTATCGCTTGTAAATTCCCCATTGGAATGAGCTTTTTGAGCTCATTCCAATGAGAGGTCGCACACCATGCTTTTTGAGTCAAAAAAGCAATTTTTTAGTTATTCCAGAATTTCGTACGTAAAACACAGCTTTATGACTTCACATTAAAATGAGCTCTCTAAGCTTGTTCCAATCAACATTCACGCACTATGTCTTTCACACAAAAAATAAAATTTTCCATTTATTCAGGAATTTTGTTTGCAAGAACACTCTTACCCCCCCCCCCCCCCCCCCCCCCCCACACACACACACACACACACACACACACACACACAAACACAGACACACATATCTAAAAGTTCGGCAGCAAAAAAACAGTTACTTCAATTTTTAAATGCATTATAGGAACAACTTGCCTAATCAAATTTAAATACTTTTGCATCATTCTGTATCTAGAACAAACCATTTACCATATCTTTACGCAAAATTCTCCATCATCATTCACAAAAAAACACCATTATTTATATATTCATATTTCTGTCTCAAAAATATACCTGATCTTCCCATACCCCTATTGGAATAAGCTGTTTGAGCTTGTTCCAATGATGATAAAAAAACTAATATTTTGGAAAATTTGTGAAAATTTTTGTTTTCTTGCATGCAAATATGTACATGTAGCACATGGAAGATATCCACAGTTGGGGAGAGATGTCCAAGGCTATCTCTTCACATTCCTTGTTTGTGCTTCATGCTAAACCAGTTTGTCTGCAGAGATAAATTTGCTTTATTAAAAATCATTGGAGATTGGCCACACACCAATGATTTTAAATAAAACTAATTTTAGGTAACAAATGTTGAACTTCAAACAAAATCTATCACTCAACCAGTTAATGTTGATGAGGCATGACATGGTGAAGGTGACCTAAAATACTTCTTAGAGTCACTTTGTCAGGTGAGCGATTAAGGCCACGTGGGGCCTCTTGTTTGTACACAACTTCTATACGGCTCGGACTAGAGGCCATATTTATGAACCAATCTTTACGAAACTTCTTGGGTACCTTTGTTATCACCGTGGGATGAGAGCGAGTGTTTTTGGGTGTGGTCCGAAATTCAAGATGGCCACCAGCAGCCATTTTGTACCAAAATTAGTGCAATCAGTCTTTTGTACAGAACTTCTGTATGAAAGTTCTGATTTGAATAAATTTTTGTATGAATGTTTAGTAACATGGAATACATCACACATTGTAAGGGGTTTTTTTTCGTGCAGAAATTATGCAAATTAGATGAACTTTGATTTATTCAGTGCTACTTACACAATGTAAGCACACATGTCAATACGGCTCAGGGTAGAGGCTGTATTTATGAACCGATCTTCACAAAACTTCTTGGGTACCCTTGTTATCACCTTGGGACGAGAATGAGTGTTTCTGGGTACGGTCCAAAATTCAAGATGGCTGCCAGTGGCCATTTTGTACCGAAATTAGGTCCAATCAGTTTTTTGTCACAAGTTCTATACAGATCGTATTTATGAACTGATCTTCACAAAACTTCTTTTCACCTTGGGACAGGAACGAGTGTGTTTTGGGGTGCCTTTGTTATCACTGTGGTATGAGAACAAATATTTTGGGGTTCAGTCAGACCCACTCTGGGTCTCAAAGATTTCTTTTCTAGTTTAGCATCTGACTGTCACTCACCTTTACAATACTTTACCTATACCTTTGTTACAGGCAACAGTCAGTATTTATGTACAGACCGTTACAATACTTTATATGTACCTTTGTTATCAGGTCATTACCTAGATGTTTGTCATTGCTGTGTCACATACTACACGTGCATGTCTTTGTCTTGACAAGTTGAACTAGTGTCATTGACATTTTCATTTTAATTGTTCTCTCCAAAACATAGCAACCTCTCATTGGAATCATCTCATCAAGTTCATTCCAAGGATGTGTGATAAGCTGTGTTTTAGAGGCATAAATGAAAAAAATCGGTGTTCAAGAAATTGTTTTGTACGTTTGTTTGCTGGGTCATGTTAGGTAAAAAGCTATAGTTACATTACAGTTAGTGTTCAACTGATTACCCAAAATGGCCGCTGACCGATATTACCGGTTATTTGAGCTCATAATCAGCCGATTTCGATGCCGATTCCAATTGTAGTACTGTACCCTACTTGACAAGTTGAGGCTCGAAACAACTGCATTAAACTGACTGGTAATTTTACTGCAACCTGAGTCACTGAAGTGAAACCTTCACTTTTCCGGTATGAACTGGCGATTGCCGCAAGTATGCTCAGTTGTTAGCTTTACATGTCGTTTAACTTGTATGTCCTGTAAAGGGGGCGTCTAGAGAGATAAGAATACCCCTTGTGGTTGTTTCTCAACTTTATTGAATTGTATCATTGACATCATTTCACATTAGCAATTGAACGATTGCAGAAGATGATAAAATGAGGTTAATGAATCATCACAAACTGCTTGGGAACAATCTGTTGAACAGATGCTCCTGGAGCCGTTACCGTTGTCACCCGATTGCCCACAATGGGCCGATTGTGGTGGCCAAATCCGATCAACGGTTGAACACTTATAACAGTCAAATGTTTAGCTGGGAGTTGACTGTAGCACATCCAAAAATTTAAGGCAATTTTTTTAATCATACTTTATCAAAAACATTGAAGATACAATATTTTTGAGGAAATTATGAAAAATTGAAAATAATGCTTGCCAAAATTGGTGTTTACGTTGTGTCAAACTTTCCCAGTCCAGGTTTTGAAATTGTCTGAATATTATCCAAATATTACAAAAAATGTGAAAGAAGTTTGTTCTTTTCCTTGGAAATGTATTTAATTTGGGTCATAAAAATATTATTTTTTGCATTCTTGAATATCCTTTACAAGAAATCAAACAAGCCTAACATTCCCACTGTTATCCTAAAAAGTCACACCTTCTCTAAACCACTAAAGTGCCTATGGTAAGGGTTAAGCCTTGCCTGAGGAGGTCATGTAATATGGTTAGTTAAATATGTAGTTACATTCGTTCAGGTTAGTGTATTCAGCAAGTGACCATCCTAAAGTCAAGTAGAATTCTTTTTTTTATTGCAGGAGTAGGGTGTGTAATAAACTTGCTGATAAATGGATTGGACATCAAGATGCATTCAATGATTTGCTTATTAGTCTTAATAAAAGCAACATTTCAGATGATGTAAAGATTGGTTGTCCAGAAGAAAAATCTTAAGTCAAGAAGTCAAGTGCAGTAAGTATTTTTATTTATTAGCTCAACTTTGGCAAAGCCAAATTTGAGCTTTTGTCATGGCCTGTCGTCCGTCTGTCCGTACGTCAACAATTGGATACGGCTCGGGCTAGAGGCCGTATTTATGAACCGATCTTTACGAAACTTCTTGGGTACCTTTGTTATGACCGTGGGACGAGAACGAGTGTTTTGGGGTGCGGTCCGAAATTCAAGATGGCTGCCAGCCGCCATTTTGTACCGACGATGCAGAAATCTAAATTTATATTTTGTACAGAACTTCCATATGGGCTAGAGCCTGTATTTATGAACTGATCTTCACGAAATGTCTTGGGTACCTTTGTTATCACCTTGGGATGAGAACGAGTGTTTCTGGATGCGGTCTAAAATTCAAGATGGCTGCCAGTGGCCATTTTGTACCGAAATTTGGTCTAATCAGTTTTTTGTACACAACTTCTATACGGCTCAGACTAGAGGCCATATTTATGAATCAATCTTTACGAAACTTTTTGGGTACCTTTGTTACCACCGTGGGATGAGAGCGAGTGTTTTTGGGGTGTGGTCCGAAATTCAAGATGGCCACCAGTAGCCATTTTGTACCAAAATTAGTGCAATAAGTCTTTTGTACAGAATTTCTGTATGAAAGTTCTGATTTGAATAAATTTTTGTGTGAATGTTTATACATGGAATACATCACATATTGTAAGGGTTTTTTTTTCGTGCTGAAATTATGCAAATTAGATGAACTTTGATTTATTCAGTGCTACTTACACAATGTACGCACACATGTCAATACGGCTCAGGGTACAGGCTGTATTTATGAACCGATCTTTTTAGCTCACCTGAGCGAAGCTCAAGGGGAGCTTTACTAATCACTTTCCGTCCGTCGTCCGTCGTCCGTCGTCGTCGTCGTCCGGCGTTAACTTTACATTATCGACTTCTCCTCCTAAACCACTAGCCCAATTTTATTCAAATGTTGGCTAAATGTTTATTACCTAATGCCAATTCAGATTTGTTCAAATGAAGTTGCCCCTCCTCCTGGGTGGTGCCACGCCCCCAAGGGGCACCAAAATCTTTGTAAATCTTCTTCTCATGAACCAGCAGTAGCAGAGACTTGATATTTGGTGTGCAGCTTCCTTTTGAGGTGTAGACTCAGATTTGTTCAAGAGAAGTTTGTGGGGCTATACTTGGCGTTGTTATGAGAGGGGCAAAATTTTTTGCCCCGCCCAAAATTTCTATTTTCCAAACCGAGAGGCTGATTTGAAGCAAATTTTATGTGAGGGCTTATTGGGTCATGAGTACTTGATTTATGCAAAAAAAAATTTTCCCGCAGCCCCGTGGGAACCGCAGGAGCTAAAAATAGAAAAAATTTAAAACGCCCATATCTCCAAAACTGCACGGCACTGAGAATTTTTATTTGGTGTGCAGCTTCCTTAGGACCAACAGAAAGGATTGGTAAAAAAAAAGTGCCATCGGTTTTATCATAGGGTACAGTTTCGGGACTTTGATAAAGTGCTGAGTCAGCACTTTTTAACACTGTAGGCAATGGGAAAAACATTAAAAAATCTTCTTCTCCAGATCCAGCAGGCAGAATCTTTTGATATTTGGTATGCAACATTGTAGGGTGGATCTGATTCAAGTTTGTTCAAATCGGCCCCCTGGGTTCATATTTGGGCTCAGTATAGGAGCCCGATTTCGAACTTAGTGCATTTCAGGCAAATTTCTTAAAAAATCTTCTTCTCCAGATCCAGCAGGCAGAATCTTTTGATATTTGGTATGCAACATTGTGGGGTGGATCTGATTCAAGTTTGTTCAAATCGGCCCCCTGGGTTTATATTTGGGCTCAGTATAGGAGCCCAAATTTGAACTTACTGCATTTCAGGCAAATTTCTTTGAAAATCTTCTTCTCCAGATCCAGCAGGCAGAATCTTTTGATATTTGGTATGCAACATTGTAGGGTGGATCTGATTCAAGTTTGTTCAAATCGGCTCCCTAGATTCATATTTGGGCTCACTATAGGAGCTCGAATTCGAATTTAGTGCATTTCAGGCAAATTTCTTCAAAAATCTTCTTCTCCAGATCCAGCAGGCAGAATCTTTTGATATTTGGTATGCAACGTTGCGGGGTAGATCTGATTCAAGTTTGTTCAAATCGGCCCCCTGGATACATATTTGGGCTTACTATAGAAGCCCGAATTCGAACTTAGTGCATTTCAGGCAAATTTCTTAAAAAATCTTCTTCTCCAGATCCAGCAGGCAGAATCTTTTCATATTTGGTAAGCAACATTGTGGGGTGGATCTGATTCAAGATTGTTCAAATCGGCCCCCTGGGTTAATATTTGGGCTCAGTATAGGAGCCCGATTTCGAACTTAGTACATTTCAGGCAAATTTCTTAAAAAATCTTCTTCTCCAGATCCAGCAGGCAGAATCTTTTGATATTTGGTATGCAACATTGTAGGGTGGATCTGATTCAAGTTTGTTCAAATCGGCCCCCTGGGTTCATATTTGGGCTCAGTATAGGAGCCCGATTTCGAACTTAGTGCATTTAGGCAAATTTCTTAAAAAATCTTCTTCTCCAGATCCAGAAGGCAGAATCTTTTGATATTTGGTATGCAACATTGTGGGGTGGATCTGATTCAAGTTTGTTCAAATCGGCTTCCTAGATTCATATTTGGGCTCACTATAGAAGCTCGAATTTGAACTTAGTGCATTTCATGCAAATTTCTTAAAAAATCTTCTTCTCCAGATCCAGCAGGCAGAATCTTTTCATATTTGGTAAGCAACATTGCGGGGTGGATCTGATTCAAGTTTGTTCAAATCGGCCCCCTGGGTTTATATTTGGGCTCAGTATAGGAGCCCAAATTTGAACTTAGTGCATTTCAAGCAAATTTATTAAAAAATCTTCTTCTCCAGATCCAGCAGGCAGAATCTTTTGATATTTGGTATGCAACATTGTGGGGTGGATCTGATTCAAGTTTGTTCAAATCGGCTTCCTAGATTCATATTTGGGCTCACTATAGAAGCTCGAATTCGAACTTAGTGCATTTCATGCAAATTTCTTAAAAAATTTTCTTCTCCAGATCCAGCAGGCAGAATCTTTTGATATTTGGTATGCAACATTGTGGGATGGATCTGATGCAAATTTGTTTAAATCGGCTCCCTAGATTCATATTTGAGCTTACTATAGAAGCTCGAATTCGAACTTAGTGCATTTCAGGCAAATTTCTTAAAAAATCATCTTCTCCAGATCCAGCAGGCAGAATCTTTTGATATTTGGTATGCAACATTGCGGGGTGGATCTGATTCAAGTTTGTTCAAATCGGCCCCCTGGATTCATATTTGGGCTCACTATAGAAGCTCGAATTCAAACTTAGTGCATTTCGGGCAAATTTCTTCAAAAATCTTCTTCTCCAGATCCAGCAGGCAGAATCTTTTGATATTTGGTATGCAACATTGCGGGGTGGATCTGATTCAAGTTTGTTCAAATCGGCCCCCTGGATTCATATTTGGGCTCACTATAGAAGCTCGAATTCAAACTTAGTGCATTTCGGGCAAATTTCTTCAAAAATCTTCTTCTCCAGATCCAGCAGGCAGAATCTTTTGATATTTGGTATGCAACATTGCGGGGTGGATCTGATTCAAGTTTGTTCAAATCGGCCCCCTGGATTCATATTTGGGCTTAATATAGAAGCCCGAATTCGCACTTAGTGCATTTCGGGCAAATTTATTAAAAAATCTTCTTCTCCAGATCCAGCAGGCAGAATCTTTTGATATTTGGTATGCAACATTGCGTGGTGGATCTGATTCAAGTTTGTTCAAATCGGTTTCCTAGTTTCATATTTGGGCTCACTATAGAAGCTCGAATTCGAACTTAGTGCATTTCACGCAAATTTCTTAAAAAATCTTCTTCTCCAGATCCAGCTTCAGAATCTTTTCATATTTGGTAAGCAACATTGTGGGGTGGATCTGATTGTGATTCATGAACGTATTTATTTGTAAAGTTGATAGAATCTTAGACAAAATTTGCAGAAAAGATCTACTATAGAAGGGGTGGTATCCAGGGTGAACCGTTTACCCAAATCTAGCAGTACTAATGCATTATTCACACAAATCTCCGTTCAAATTTTATGACCCCTCATTGGAACACACGCATTCAGCTCATTCCAACAAAGGTCATATGCCATGTTTTCGAGACAAAGGAATAAAAATTTTAGTTATTCATGAAATTTTTAGGCAACTGTTGTCTGTTATTCACATTGCTTCATGAAATTTCAGTACTTTTAGAAGTTACCTCAGTAATCAAGGGTTAATTCCCCTTAATTAAATGTCGCCTCTAAAAAACAACCACTTTGCATATCCTACCTTTTTACCAGCATAACTGCCAAAACTTGTCAGCATTCTTCGCAAAAATCGCTATTCAAATTTTAATTTTTGTCTCTTAAACATACATGTACTTATCGCTTGTAAATACCCCATTGGAATGAGCTTTTTGAGCTCATTCCAATGAGAGGTCGCACACCATGCTTTTTGAGTCAAAAAAGCAATTTTTAGCTCAACTTTGACGAAGTCAAATTTGAGCTATTGTCATGGCCCGTCGTCCGTCTGTCCGTCCGTCCGTCCGTCTGTCCGTCTGTCCGTACGTCAACAATTGGCTATGGCTCGGGCTAGAGGTCGTATTTATGAACCGATCTTTACGAAACTTCTTGTGTACCTTTGTTATGACCCTGGGACGGGAACGAGTGTTTTTAGGTGTGGTCCGAAATTCAAGATGGCTGCCAGTGGCCATTTTGTACCGATGATGCAAAAATCAGTTTTTTGTACAGAACTTCTGTATGAAAGTTCTGATTTGAATAAAGTTTTGTATAAATGTTTAGTACCATGGGATACATCACATATAATACAGGTTTTTTTCTCGTGCGTAAATTATGCAAATTAGACTGACTTTGATTTATTTAGTGTTACTTTCAGAGCTGTAAGTGCCAAGCTGCTATGGCTCGGGCTAGAGGCCGTATTTATGAACCGATCTTTACGAAACTTCTTGGATACCTTTGGTATCACCGTGGGACGAGAACGAGTGTTTTGGGGTCCGGTCCGAAATTCAAGATGGCCGATGGCAGCCATTTTGTACAAAATTAGGTGCAATCAGATTTTTGCACAGAACTTCCATATGAAAGCCCTGATTTGAATAATTTTTTTGTGTGAATGTTTAGTACCATGGGATGCATCACATATAATACGGGTTTTTTTCTCGTGCAGAAATTATGCAAATTAGATGAACTTTGATTTTTTCAGTGCGACTTACACACAGTAAGTACACATGTCAATACGGCTCAGACTAGAGTCTATTTATGAACTGATCTTCACGAAATGTCTTGGGTACCTTTGTTATCACCTTGGGACGAGAACGAGTGTTTCTGGGTGCGGTCTAAAATTCAAGATGGCTGCTAGTGGCCATTTTGTACCGAAATTAGGTCTAATCAGTTTTTTGTACACAACTTCTATACAGCTCAGACTAGAGGCCATATTTATGAACCAATCTTTACGAAACTTCTTGGGTACCTTTGTTATCACCGTGGGATGAGAGCGAGTGCTTTTGGGTGTGGTCCAAAATTCAAGATGGCCACCAGCAGCCATTTTGTACCAAAATTAGTGCAATCAGTCTTTTGTATAGAACTTCTGTATGAAAGTTCTGATTTTAATAAATTTTTGTATGAATGTTTAGTAAGATGGAATACATCACATATTGTAAGGGGTTTTCTTTCGTGCAGAAATTATGCAAATTAGATGAACTTTGATTTATTCAGTGCTACTTACACAATGTAAGCACACATGTCAATACGGCTCAGGGTAGAGGCTGTATTTATGAACCGATCTTCACAAAACTTCTTGGGTACCTTTATTATCTCCTTGGGATGAGAATGAGTGTTTCTGGGTACGGTCCAAAATTCAAGATGGCTGCCAGTGGCCATTTTGTACCGAAATTAGGTCCAATCAGTTTTTTGTCACAAGTTCTATACAGCTCGTATTTATGAACTGATCTTCACAAAACTTCTTGAGTACTTTTGTTTTCACCTTGGGACAGGAACGAGTGTGTTTTGGGGTGCCTTTGTTATCACTGTGCTATGAGAACAAATATTTTGGGGTTCAGTCAGACCCACTCTGGGACTCAAAGATTTTTTCTAGTTCAGCACCTGACTGTCACCCACCTTTACAATACTTTACCTATACATTTGTTACAGGCAACGGTCAGTATTTATGTACAGACCGTTACAATACTTTATATGTACCTTTGTTATCAGGTCATTACCTAGATGTTTGTCATTGCTGTGTCACATACTATACATGTACATGTCTTTGTCTTGACAAGTTGAGCTACAGTGTCATTGACACTTTCATTTTAGTTATTCCAGAATTTCGTACGTAAAACACAGCTTTATGACTTCACATTAAAATGAGCTCTCTAAGCTTGTTCCAATCAACATTCACGCACTATGTCTTTCACACAAAAAATAAAATTTTCCTTTTATTCAGGAATTTTGTTTGCAAGAACACTTTTACCCACCCCCCACACACACACACAAACACACACACACACACAAACACAGACACACACATCTAAAAGTTTGTCAGCAAAAAAACAGTTACTTCAATTTTTAAATGCATTATAGGAACAACTTGCCTAATCAAATTTAAATACTTTTGCATCATTCTGTATCTAGAACAAACCATTTACCATATCTTTACGCAAAATTCTCCAGCATCATTCACAAAAAAACACCATTATTTATATATTCACATTTCTGTCTCAAAAATATACCTGATCTTCCCATACCCCTATTGGAATAAGCTGTTTGAGCTTGTTCCAATGATGATAAAAAAAACTAATATTTTGGAAAATTTGTGAAAATTTTTGTTTTCTTGCATGCAAATATATACATGTAGCACATGGAAGATATCCACAGTTGGGGAGAGATGTCCAAGGCTATCTCTTCACATTCCTTGTTTGTGCTTCATGCTAAACCAGTTTGTCTGCAGAGATAAATTTGCTTTATTAAAAATCATTGGAGATTGGCCACACACCAACGATTTTAAATAAAACTAATTTTAGGTAACAAATGTTGAACTTCAAACAAAATCTATCACTCAACCAGTTAATGTTGATGAGGCATGACATGGTGAAGGTGACCTAAAATACTTCTTAGAGTCACTTTGTCAGGTGAGCGATTAAGGCCACGTGGGGCCTCTTGTTTTGTTTTTTGTCACAAATTCTATACAGCTCGTATTTATGAACTGATCTTCACAAAACTTCTTGGGTACTTTTTGTTTTCACCTTGGGACAGGAACGAGTGTGTTTTGGGGTGCCTTTGTTATCACTGTGCTATGAGAACAAATATTTTGGGGTTCAGTCAGACCCACTCTGGGACTCAAAGATTTTTTTCTAGTTTAGCATCTGACTGTCACCCGCCTTTACAATACTTTACCTATACATTTGTTACAGGAAACGGTCAGTATTTATGTACAATCCGTTACAATACTTTATATGTACCTTTGTTATCAGGTCATTACCTAGATGTTTGTCTTTGCTGTGTCACATACTATACATGTACATGTCTTTGTCTTGACAAGTTGAGCTACAGTGTCGTTGACACTTTCATTCAATTTTTTATTAGCTCCGCTTGACAAAATGTCAGCTTAACTTTTCTAAAGCTAAGACGTCCGTCATCAACATTTTGTTTGACCGGGTCATAACTTCTTAACCACTGAATATATTTTTATACAACAACCAATGGCCCAGACTAGCCGGTGCCAACTCTAAATTTAATCCAGGGCCAAACACAAATTTTGCCCCCCCCCCCCCCCCCCCCTCAATCCCCAAAATTTGCATGCAAAACCGAAAATTTCATGTCCTATCTGGTCCTCCATACTTTTGCGAACTGTGCATGCTCAGTATCCAGGAAGACACCAAAAAAGACACCAGCATTCTTTGTTTGGCCCCTCTGTCAGTAACAACAAACTGACATCTTTGCTTTTAAATCCCAGTTTTAATGATGCCAGACACAAATCAATGGTAGAATTGGTGGATCCAAGGACACATTTGGATAATGAAAGGAAGAAACGAAACGGTGGTTGGAAATGTTCATGGCTGTAACTTTATAATTTTTAGAAAAATTATTTCATGTTTCCCAATTTCGGGACATGGGCCTGACGTCATCATTCTTGCTAATGATTTTTCCACTGTTTGTTAAGTGTTCCTTCCCTATCCTTCCTTGAAGCCCCCAGTTAAACTCCCAAGCTTTTTGGCTTATTTTACTGAAAGTTTTTTGATAAATTTCTTGAGAGTTTGACGTGTTATACAGAATGTTTATTCTGTATTTCCCCATGGTTACATCCTCACTCTAGGGGTGTTTAGGCATTTTGGATCAGGCATCATACATCCGAAGTATCGTTTTTTTTTCTGCTGAAGTTCTTGCTTTACATCGGATAGTTCTAAATCTGTTACTGACTTCGCGCCTTTTTATTCAGTGCCTGGAGTCTTGTTTTGGGTTTTTCTTCTGACGTTTACACTGACAACGTTCTATAAATATATGTAATTTCCTATTTAGTTCATGGTAGAATTGTTGTAAGATACATTAAAATATTCCGTTAGCAATTAATTTTTTGGAATTTTGTCCACACTTAGGCTCTATCAGGTTACATTGGGGAACTAGGGCTCCTGTCAATATTTTTCGCAAAAAATTTTTTTTGGGGAAATTAATTTTTCGATTTATATTTTGAATGTTATTTATTATGTATCTTTTTCATATATTTATTTTGGAGTTGGTGGGAGTACTGTCGACTTTATTTTGATTCATTATGAAAGATTATTGCTCAAAATGCAAGGCGAGGAAGACTTCCTCAGATTTACATGCTTGTTGCCTTGCTTGTAGTCGATGTACTCCCACTAATTCTTGTTCAACATGTATCGGATGGGATGACAAACGTTGGAGATGGGTGTCAAGATACTTTGTTAGCGGCGAGAGGCCAATGTCGGTCCTCTTGCCACAGCATCAATCGAGTTTCTCAGTTTCTTTTTCAGAGGAACAAGAACATGGTGATGTTTACGTGACGCCTAGAGATAGTGTGCTACCATCGTCGCATTCAGATGAGCAAACAGAGCTAGCAGCAAAGGTGCTCATGAATATTAGAGGGCAAAAATCCACTAGCCAGTGGTTTTTGTCCCTTGTTGCCAGCTAGCTTGACCGGTGAAGCGGCGACTCCATCCGTGAGACTGTGACGCCGGGTTTATCTGTTGGGGTCGAGAGGAGTGGATTGGGTAGAGCAAGCACCTTAAGATATAAACAGCCTCACCCAGCGACGATGGAACAGAGGAAAAAGCCGGCAAATACTGTGGGAAGCTCGGCGAGGTCTGAAAGGACCGCAAGCAAGAGAGGCCCCTCTTTTTCCCAACAGCATCTGGGGCCAGATGTTGTGATTAGAAACTTGCGTCAGTCGGAGCATACGTCGGTGCCTTCCGTTTCGGGACGCTCCATATAGTTTGCAGCCGACCTCGGCTACAGTTACGTCTTCTACAACATCATCTTCAAAGCACACACGACCGCACCTTAGCTACACGACTTTGGATATCCAGCCTGCATCGCCGAGAAGGGACCACTCATCGTCTGCGAAGACGGACCATCCGGTAGCCAAGGCCTCATTTATCGAGATGTCTGGAGAAAAGAGCCGTCTCAGACACAACGTCCCAGGAGCAGCCGGCGGGCAAGAAACAGAAGACCGCTGCTCCTCAGGCCTCCGTAACGGACTTGCTTTCGCAGATTACACAGCTCATTGCAGCATCCCAGCAACTGCAGGAGCAGCCTACGTCAGTCTCAGAACCTGAGCTTTCGGATGGTGCTGGATCGGTCCAGTCATCTACATGTTCAGATGCGATAGTCTGAGAGTCTCAACTGAGTCAATCGGATGGTGAAAGGGATATGGACGAAGATTACCTTTCCCTTTCGGAACAGCACATGGTTACGATGGATTTAATCCATCAGTACTACTGTGAATTTGTTCCGGCGAATCAGAATGCTGCGACTACTAGGAAGAAACCGCAGGTGTTGTTGGACACAGACTTTATCCGGACAATGGAGGAGGTCCTGTCTTTTCCGGTTCAGTCTAGACAGATGTCTCAAGCCTTCGGCCAATTAGACGACGCCATATTCAAACTCTCCAGTGGGAAGAAGAAAGGCGGTTTCTTGACATCATCTTCTGTAAATTTACCGTTTATTGGACCACGTTCATTTAAAACGGTCAGGGAAGATGTTCAGAGAGTTCCTCTGCGTTTGGATGATCAGACTGAGGATCTAGAGCTATCCTTGCCTGCGTCCTTCACAATTCGCTTGGACACAAATGAGATGTCTATATCTTCAAATAGAGCGAATTTGGACACTATGTCTTGCGGAGATCACCTTTCAAGAGCTGTGACATAACGTCTCAACCGGAAGGAATTTTGAGGACGTTCGCACCTCTTTAAGAGTTCTTTCTAGGGCTATTATGTTAACCACATATAACTCCGCCTTGACAGTGGTTAATTTGGAGTTAATCAGTCGTGACAGTGCCCTTGCATTGTCAACTTTAATAGATGATCTGGACACACAATATTTGACGACAAGCTTTCATTGGTTTATGACCAAGCTACAGGGATTTTTTTTAGGTGACGACAGGGGCCAAATATAGGCCCCATTCCCAATGAGATTTAGGCAGGATTTTTTCCAATTTCTAACATAAAATTCCCAATTTGTACCCAGTATCAACTTGTTCATAACATTTATGATTTTTGCTGCAAAAGTAGGCCTTATTATTCTGATAAAAGAACTGTAAATCATAATTTCAAATAATAAATCCAGCTTCTTCATTTTAATGTACCTCTGTAGAAAAGAAATTTGCACTTTTTCCACTCTACAGCGTCAACAGGATTCCCAATTTGGTCCAATGAGATGGCTTTTTTCCCAATTGCACGGGCCCCTGGCCCCATTCCCAATACACCTAGAAAAATCCCTGAGCTACAAAGAAGTGTCTAATACTCTGCTCCTAAAGTCGGCGTCTAATCACCCCACTGCAGCAGAAAAGAGTAAAGGAGGACGTCCCAGACGGAAATCGTCTAAAGGAGACTCCTCACGAGGGTATAGGAAACCCTCCTATAATTACTCTAGGGATCGTCAATACAGTGACCCGGGAAGGGGTCTGATCGAGTCTACCAGTCTGATGCCCCTAAGCTGACGGGTCGAGGCTCTTCGCGAGGGGGATGTGGTTTGTCCTCCCGTAAGCCTTGCAGGTCCTACAGGTCATGGTCAGGACCTCTATTGCTTGCGAGTTGGCAGAAGGTTATCAAGATTTGCAACAAACTGGATAACAATTACGGAAGACCAGTGGATGAGAAGTGTGGTCTCGGATGGCCTACAGCTATCTTTCCGAGCAAAACCACCACTAACAAGGTGTCTGCGGTGGACAAATCTTCTGTCGAATCCTTGCAAAAGAGATTCTCTTCTATTGGAGGTACAGGCTCGCTTATCAAAGGAAGCAATAAAGGTCGTCGAGAATCAAAATACGCTAGGATTCTCAGTCACCTGTTCCTTGTACTGAAGCCAAATCGCTCGTTCCGACCGGTAATAGACTTGAGCTGGATAAACAAACTTATCGTAGCTCCAAAGTTCTATATGGAGACCATTCTGTCAGTAGGGGTTAGCATTCGAGTGAACGAGTATGCGGCAAGCATAGATCTAAAAAATGCGTACTTTCATGTCCTGGTACATCCGGTATTCAGAAAGTACTTAAGGTTTGCCATTCAAGGGATAGTGTATCAGTTCCGAGCGATGTGCTTCAGTCTGAACCTGGCGTCCTGGGCTTTCACTTGAATAATGAACTCGGTAAATGTCTTACTTCCAAGCTCATTCATCTCCGGTAGCGTCGGCTTACTTGGACGACATTCTTCAGAGATAAGGCAACAAATCTGCACTTCAGAACGATGTTCAGAGTCTGCTTCGTTTGCTCCGATGTCTCGGTTTCATCGTAAACGAGAAGAAGTCGGATTTAACTCCATCCAAGTCGTTCATTCACTTGGGAATGAGCTTCGAGACTCGCAACAATCTGGTTCGTCGGCCGTTACCCAGAGCGAAATTAGTCAGTTATGCTCGCTTTTGTCTACACTCAGACGCATTAACAGCGAGGGAATTTATGCAACTGATGGGGTTGTGTGGAGCGGCTGTGGATCTTATTCTGATGGGTCGCTTGCGCACACGTCCCCTTCAGATATTCTTGACTCAGAACGGGAGTTTGAAGATGCATCCACTCGAGACTAGTATTGTTTTAACGGACCTGGTAAAACAAAAGGTCCAGATTTGGGCAGTTATTTAGTGGTTAACTCGGGGAGTTCTGCTCCTGCCGGATCCGGCTTTCACGTTTATGACGGAAGCAAGTCAAAACAGGTTGGGCCGCGCCCTGGAGCTCGACAGACTCAAAGTGTCAGGGTCTTTGGGACCCTCGGTTCCTACAGAAACACATAAACATCAAAGAGATGATGTCAATATGGTGACCGCTACAGCATTTGATTCACATTATAGCAGACGCTCATGTTCAGATACTGTCGGACAACTCGACAGTCGTAGCATACATCAGGAACCAGGGAGGCACTCATTTTCGGCAAATGTGGTTTTTATATTGTTGTATTTTTCTATTTATTGCTTAAGTTGTATTATTTTATCCACTGAAATGTTACAGATATAACTAAGAGAGTTTCCCAAGGATCAGTGCTTGATGTGCGTATTATTGGTTTGGAGTATGAGAATTATTAACCCTCGGCACTCGGATGTCAAAATGCAGCAAATATTTCCCATATTCAGTAGGGGGCGGGGGGTTGGCGGTCTGGAAAAAAATTGCACACACTGATGCCTAGTTTTTGTTTTCAACCCATCTGAGGACCCACCCACCCCAACTGGGCATTTTGTTTTACTATTTCACCAATTTTTTCTATTTCCTATATAGCATTTTTAACATAGCAGTCAGAAACGGCCAGAAAGTTAACCAAATCAAGGACAATGTAAAATGTGGGCCACTGCCCTCGACTCGCAGTCATGTTTGAAGTAGCCTTAAAGGTATTATGGGATATGATTGAATTTAATTCTCATATACAAGCAACAAATCAGTTTGCTCTTCAACCTCCTGTGCCCATGTGCT
Organism: Pictodentalium vernedei; assembly: GCA_031216915.1. NCBI lineage: Eukaryota > Metazoa > Mollusca > Scaphopoda > Dentaliida > Dentaliidae > Pictodentalium > Pictodentalium vernedei. The sequence goes on along the minus strand of CM062291.1, from coordinate 49,288,118 downwards.
GTGCGGCCATGTGCTGTGGGGGGGGGGGGGCATGCTTCAGTCTAGTTTAGATACATGACGCAATCGAAAATAACGTCACCTATTTTTAAACAAAATTTCCCATTACTTATATGGCACCTCAAGACATAAACAGCATGGCTGCTATATAGTAAAACAGAAAAGGCTGAAAAAGTATCACATGTTCTTAAAGGTTACCAGGATGTTAGATTGTGTCACTTGCTAACAGGGTACGATGTAAGCTCATTATTTCCAGGCCTGCATTTTGCTGGTTCTTTAAATAGTATATTTAACAATGGCATAGCGGGGGTTCAAACCCACGTCAAGAGAATTTTCTTTTCCACCAACTGTCTAGGAAAACGATAGTAAACCATGCCCACCGACAGACCCTAAAAAGGAAATATGCTAATTAACCAAGGATATACAAGGCATTTACAGAACACACACACACACACATGAGCAGTATGTAGAATTAAGTGATGCAATTATATAAGAAACTGAAAAATTTAGTTTACTGTACTGGTCTTGTATATCCTTGGTTAACTAGCATTCCATTTTTAAGGTCTGTCGGTGGCCGAGTGGAATGCCTGGTTCAGTATTGTTTAGCTATGCGGTTTGTGCCGAAGGAAAGTCTCATGGCGTGGGTTCAAACCCCTCACTATATCATTGTAAATAAAGCCAGTAACCTTCTTTCTTGGTTCTATGGGATACAGGAAATTTGAAAAAGAGGTGTTCTCGTCGATTTCCTTGAGGTTAAGTATGTAGAATTAAGTGATGTAATTATATTCTATTTAAAATTAAAGAATGCTTTTCCCCATGCTAACCCTGGGAAGTGAAGCAGTGCCTGTTCACTACGGTAAACAGGCTCTGTTTTACTGGTAAAATAGGACCCAGTCACCAGTGCTTGGGAGGTGCAGACCCTCTTTAAAATGGGCAACATGGCTTCTTAATGCTCACCCCTTGTCTTCAGTGTATACTCATAATGTGGTCATGATTTTAGTCATTGTGCAAAAATATGTGACCTTAAACACCAATAAATAATAAAGAATGTTTTTCTATATTTTTCAGTTTGCTGATGAGAAGAACAGAGCCTTTTTGACTCGAGATGGAAAAGTACAGCATTCCGATGTCTGCAGATTGTTTTGTGAATGTGCTTTTGAAAGAACATTGTTACCTCATGAACATTTTGTTAGCCTCACCTAACTGAAAGTTGGAATGAGCTATAGTGATCACTCACCGTTCTTCATCTGTGACCATGGGTGTTTGCACCTACGCCTCCTAAACTGCAGTCCCAATTTTAGTTAAATTTGAAAGCGATTGCTTGTTCTTATGTTGAGGAAAATGCTTCAGAATTTAAAAAAATATCATCTCATGAACCAGTGGTTACAATGACTTGATATTTAGTATGGAGATTCCTTCTGAGGTGTAGAATCAAGTATTTTCAAATGAAGTTTGTGATGCAATATTTGCCTCAGTAATTGGAGAGGCAAGATTTTTAGCCATGCCTGGAATTTAGATTTTCTGATCTGATGATTTGATTTAACCAAATTTAATTTGTTATGTGGTATTATTGAGTTATAATTACCTGATTCATGCCAATAAAAAGAAATTTCCTGTGTCCCCGTGGGAACCCCAGGAGCTCAAAATAGAAATATTTTCAAACGCCCATATTTCCCAAACCACATGCAACAGAGAACTATTATTTGGTATGAGGCATCCTTGGGACCAGTAGAATAGAATGGTAAAAAAAATTGCCATCGATTGTGTTGGGGTGTTCTGTGGGGAGGGGGGGGGGGGGTGGTTTGGGGGTCCACATATTTGCAAAAATAAACAGATTTCCCAAGAACCACTGATTTGAATCATTTGATATTTGGTATACAGCATCCATAGGGGTGAGATACAAATTTGTTAAAATGAAGCCATACAGCATCCTTAGGGAGGTTAGATCTCATTTTGTTCAAACCAAGTTCCTGGGTTTATATTTGGGCTCCCTATTGGAGCTTGAAGTTTAACTTAGTCCACTATGAGGAATAATCTTTAAAACTCCTCTTCTCCAGAAACACCAGTCAGAATCATTTAATGTATGGCACACAGAATCTTGACAGGGGTTGGATTCATTTTGTTCAACTGAAGTCCATCGGTTAATAATTGGGCTCTCGAAGGAGCCCCAATTTTTTTTTATGCAATATGAGGAGTCAGATCCACCTGTCATAATCTTTTGACATTTTGTATACAGCATCCTTAGGGAAGTCAGATCTAAGTTTGTCCAAATCAAGTCTTTATATTTGGGCTCCCTATTGGTGCCTGAATTTTAACTTGGTCCAATATGAGGAATAATCTTTACAAATCTGCTTCTTGAGATACAGTCAGAATCTTTTGATATTTGGTATACAGCATCCTCAGAGGGTTCAGATTCAGTTTGTTCAAATAAAGTCCCTGGATTGATATTCGTGTTCCCTAGGGAAAAGGAAGGGGTGGGGGAGTTGCAAATTTTAACATAGTGCAAAATTGGTAATATTCTCAAAATCTTCACCAGAACCACCAGCGAGAATCTTTTGATATTAGGACTCCCTAATTTTGCATTAGGCCTAAAAAAATAAAAAATCTCTTTCTCAGGCCCTCCCGCATGGTCCTTTTGGCTACTGCATGCTCTCTTTTTATAACCAATTTAAACTTAAAAAAAATCAAGATTAAATGGTTTATGTCTGATATTTTACCCAAGTTAAAAAAATTGATGAATTTGTCTCTTGAGTGCAAGAAGGCATTGCAATGCTTTAGCATTGCAAAGCCTTCTTGCACGCAAGGGATGAAATACACTGTATCTGTAGATCTGTAGATTAAGAGGCCGTGAAACAAGAACATGAACTTTTGGTGGCAAAGAAGTAATTAGTGAAATAAAAAATAAAATAAAAAAACGCTCGCCCGCATGCAATTTCACAAATAATTGCCTGAGAAACAAGATCTACTTTGTGTGGCCTTACTGAAAATCTTGGCATTATTCTGTGGTAGCTTTCCAATACTAGAAAATAATTATCTGACATGAACAACCGTGTTGAAAATAATTAAATAATCTCATTCCTCTGTTGTGCTAACTAGCCTTAGATGCTAATTAAATCCTTTTGTAAACAGCTATGGTCAGGTGAGTGCCTCCGGCTCCATGGGGCCTCTTGTTTTGATTATTTGTGACATGGATGTACACTATATTGTATAATAAGAAAGTTTATGTAGTGGGTTGAAGTGCCATGCATTGCTGCTGGCAAGTGTTATGTTGTGTGAATGCAAGCTTTTCACCCTTTTACCCAATGCTGAAGATGTCAAAATTTATTAAGTTTTTTCAAATTTTAAACAAAATTACCACAAAACCACCCCGTGGGAACCCCGGGAAGTGAAGCAGTGCTTGTTTACTATGGTAAACAAGACCTGTTTCACTGGTAAAATAGGACCCAGTCACTAATGCCTGGGGTGCGAGTCCTCCAAAATAGGCAACATGGGGTATAAACGATTGACTGACCTTGACTTTATCTCCATGTTGTGGTCATGATTAACCATTGTGCAGAAGTATGTGACCTTACACACCAATAAATAAATACCACAAAACCATATCATGTGACCTTTCATTGGGACGATCTCTGTGCAGAACTTATATTTCATCTAAGTTTGGGAGAATCCATATTGATTCTCATGAAACTGGTTGTGAGAATCCATACCTGCTATGAGTGTCCCAGGATCCCATGAGGCCAACAGGATTGAACCGCTGTTGTGAACTGATAACATTTTAACTTTTTATGTTAAATTTTAAAACTTAAATTGAATTTGATAAGTTTTAAAAAATAAACAATATTTACCAATAAAACCTTACAAATATGGATGTCCTTGGAACCGGCTCATTAAGCCGGTTCCAATGACAGCCATATTTGTATAATTTTCTTGACCAATTGTCAGGATTTTTTATTTTTAGCTCACCTGACTGAAAGTCAGGGTGAGCTTTTCTGATCACTTTTCGTCCGTCGTCCGGCGTCCGGCGTGAAGGTGGTGTTTGGGTCTTTTTCTTCCAAACCACTGGCCGCATGTTAATGAAATTTCATGTGAGTAGGGGTTATATAGCGGCATTTTGATTTTTGGGCAAATTAGGTTTCGGCTCATATTGAGCAGAGGGGTGGGGCAAAAATGCTCCAATTCTTAAAAAATCTTCTTCTCAAGAACCAGCAATAGCAGAGACTTGATATTTGGTATGCAGCTTCCTTTTGAGGTGTAGACTCAAGTTTGTTCAAGAGAAGTTTGTAGGTCTATACTTGGCGATGTTATGGGAGGAGCAAAAATTTTGGCCCCACCCCAAATTTCTATTTTTTAAACCGAGAGGCCAATTTGAACCAAATTTTATGTGAGGGCTTATTGGGTCATAAGTACCTAATTTATGCAGAAATTTTTTTTCCTGTAGCCCCGTGGGAACCACAGGAGCTAAAAATAGAAAAAAATTAAAACGCCTATATCTCAAAAACTGCACGGCAGTGAGAATTTTTATTTGGTGTGAAGCTTTCTTGGGACCAACAGAAAGGATTGGTAAAAAAAAATTGCTATCGGTTTTATCATAGGGTACTTTTTCGGGACTCTGAAAAAGTGCTGAGTCAGTATTTTTTAACACAGTAGGCAATGGGAAAAAAATAAAGAATTGTTTTCTTCCAAACCACTGCTCTAAAAGCTTTCATATTTTACATATAACATCTTTGGAACATTGATTCACATATTTGTAGAAATCAAATTCCTCGGTCCATATTTGGGTTCCCTATGGGAACCCAAATGTTCAAATTAGTGCAATATGAGGGATATATTTTAAAAATCTTCTTCTTCGGATCCACAAATCAGAATCTTTTGATATTTGCTATGCATCATCCTTAGGGGGGTGAGATTGATGTTTGTTCAAGCCAAGTCCCTGAGTTCATATTTGGACTCCCTTTGGGAACCCAAATTGTAACTTAGTGCAATACGAGGTATATTCTTTTAAAATCTTCTTCTTCGCATCCACCGGTCAGAATCTTTTGATATTTGGTATACAGTATGCTTAGGGAGGTGAGATTCAAGTTTGTTCAAGTCAAGTCCTTCGGCTCATATTTGGTCTCCCTGTGGGAGCCCAAATTATAACTTAGTTCAATATGAGGAATATTCTTTAAAAAAAATTTTTTTTTCAGATCCACCAGTCAAAATGTTTTGATATTTGATGTACAGCATTCTTAGGGGCTGAGAGTGAAGTTTGGTAAAGCCAAGTACCTGGGTTCATATTTGGGCTCACTGTGGGAGCCCAAATTATACCAAAATTTTTATTTTCCAAACCAAAAAGTCGATTTGAACCAAATTTGATATGAGGGCTTATTGGGTCATAAGTACCTAATTTATGCCGAAAATTGTTTTCCTGTCCCCCACGGGAACTGCAGGAGCTAAAAAATTTTTTTCTTTTTAAATGCCCATATCTCCAGAACTACATGGCACTGAGAATTTTTATATGGTGTGAAGCTTCCTTAGGACCGGAAGAAAAAAATGGTAAAAATTTTATCATAAGGTTCTTTTCTAGGACTAAAAGTGCCGAGTCATCATTTTTTAACAGTGTAGCTAATGGGAATAACGTTGAAGAATCTTCTTCTCCCAAAACACTGCTTCAGAAGCTTTTATTTTTGGGCTCCCTATGGGAGCCCATGTATAACTTAGTTCAGTATGAGAAATATTCTTAAAAAATCTTTTTTTTCTGATACTCCTCTCAGAATCTTTTGATATTTGATTTTTAGTTTTCTTAGAAGCGGCAAATTGAAATTTGTTCAAGTTCTGGTTTATTGATAAAATTGGGCCCAGTAACCAATTCCTGCGTTGAAAGCCCTGTAAAGTGGGCAGTAATAGGCATAAACGATTGACCAAACCTGATATTATAATTATGCCTCTGTAATGATGTAGCCTTAGAAAGTGACCTTAAATTCCAATAAATAAATAGATAAATTATTGAGTACCCAATATGGGGATCTAACATATGAACACTCTGGGTTACTAAGTAGAGAAAACACTTTTATGTTGAAAAACTGATAATAACCACAAGGCAGAATCCCTTGCTATTTTGGTGATATGACTCGGCCAGTATCAGGTGAGCGCCCTCAGGCCCCGTGGGGCCTCTTGTTTAGTTAGCCTTGTGTTGGTTAATTTGCTGCCGTTATGTAAGGTAAAGGGTTAAATGGACTCAATTCTTTTTCATGAGAATCCTCGCAGAGAGTTGGCAAGAATCTACATGGATTCTCATTGGTTTTGTTGCGTGAATCGATTCTCGGATTCTCGTCGAAATATAAGCCTTGCAGTGAGGGGGTCACATTATAAGATTTTGTTGAATTTTTTTTTTAAATATGTATTTTGTCAGCTGCTTTATTTGTAAATTACGTGAGTAGATGTGGCCGATTTATTAGCAGAAGGGTTAACACTTCAGATAACCTGCCTGACTTAAATGCAGTATTCATAATTAACGATAATTTAATGAATGGAGCCTCACACCCTTATTCTTCACAGTGAGGATGAACTGTCGAATCCGAGCGGTCTACAAGACCCCTATGCGATCATACACACAGACACTCAAGGGTACAGGCTTCGGACACATGGAGGTTTTACTTGATATGGTATTGTGGTAATATAGTATACTCAATTGTCTACTCAAAGGTAAAGTGTTGGGTTAATGAAGGGTCAGCAGTACTTGGGTCACGGACCACTTACTCTGCATCCAATAATAGCTGCTGAGTTCGGTTGTGGTTTGCCGCCAGTTACTCTGTGTCCAGAATGATTCCAGGTAGGTTAAACTAATACTCCAGTGGTCCAGATAGGTATGGCTGCTATATGGGTTTGGGCTCTACTCCCCAGACCCTCCTTAGGTTGAGCCAGTATATTCTATAGAAATACTGGGTGGACAGGCTCAAGACAACATTGAATAAACCATCCCAAAATTAAGTTAGTCGATGTACAAATACTCGGTTAAACAATGGCTAGCTCTGGAAAATGCACATGCGTCAAGTTTTTGTTGGAACTGGCATAAGTCTCCTATACTAACAGTACAATATAGATGTAGTCCTGGGTAGAATCAACAATTGTGAAGAGGGTTAAACGAGATTGGGTTTTAATTCAAAGAGGTAATGCATGGAATACAGTTATAAGCATTATTTTATTATGTACAAAATGATGGACTGTTGGAACTTGGTAAACCTCCCCCTCCCCCCACCTGTTATTCCGTTGACTCAATTTTGATATTCCTGAACACAGTCTGCAGTATTATCCTAAAATGGTTGATCACAGCCAAACAATACGATTGTAGATCTGCTGTAGTATTACATGTGTAAGGCAGCAATTGATCACTGCGTTCAAGTCTTGTAAATGCAGTGAAATGGCTGTAGATACCCCAAATCTGTGAATGGTATTTGTGTAATATGCCTTTTAGTGGGTAAGGTCGATGAAATTCCGAGTTTGGTAGTACCCATTAATTACGGTATTAGACATTTGAAAGTTGAAATCTGTGATTGTCTTTTGGCTGTAATGTTGATGTTAATTGCCAGTGGATGACGAAGCATAAACCACTGCCAATGACAAATGACCACACTGCTTTTAAGCCACATGACCACCGATGATCAAAACTACTGCGAGAACAAATGAAAATTGGTGGTAGGCCGGGCATAGAAAGACTACAACCGAAATGTCCGATGGGAAGCTGGTAGTGGGTTGGTCGTAGATATTGACAATGACCAAAATAGCACTACTGCGTGTGGTAGCCAGGCAGTACTTCTCGGTGGTGTACAACCGAAGTAGTAGTTTTCCCAGCATACCTTGGGACAAAGATGGAAGACTTTACAAATGGTTTACATGACAACGTGGTTTGCAAAGTGCATTTAACAAATAATAAAGAAACAACTCACACTCTATCAAGGCACGACTGCGATAATGAAATGAGATACCAAGTCTAAAAACGTTAAAAATAGCACAACTGTAATGTGGGAAATGGGGTGAAATATTACTATGGAGAAATAAAATGGTAAGAATACAGTGTCAACGTGTTCCTAAACACCAAATAAAAAAAATGCGCAATTATCGAAATACATTTTTTGGAATATTTTCTCCAAAGTAAAATAGCTTAAATGTTCTTAGAAATTTGTATAAAAAAGTTTGGGATTTATATTTCACATATTCACAATTTCAAAACTTAAATTATTTGTGCGATTTGACACTGATAGTATTATTACTGTCAATACTGACATTAACATTAATATGATAAGTTGTACTTTTAGCTCGGCACAATACCCTGCGTATAGAAAAAAAATGTTTGTCCTCGAACATTAACTGGTAGAGTGCTGGAAGCCCATATTTGGGCTTTATTCTGAAGTGCAGGTGCCTTAACTTAATGGTTTCATATTCTGTAGATGTATGTCATATTATTTTTGGACCGAAAGTATTTAGTCTGTGGGATTAGCCTTGTTACAATTTATGGGAGAGTGCCACTAGGCACTCTCCCATAAATTGTAACAAGGCAAAAGAGACGTGGACAAATTTGAATGACCAAAAATTTTGTATTCCCCTTTCCTACTGTATTCTCACAGGTCAAAAAAAAATTCTATTATTCTCTGACCATTACATCTTCTCAAGTTCATAGTAGGTGGAACCAAATGTTCCTATTCCACTGCCCAAAGGGTCTTGGGTTATGCCAAGTTCAATGGTTTATCAGGAGCTGGCCCCACTGGTAAGATGTGTACCTCTCCTTCTGTTTGGGTTGATACCTCATGGGAACATTTTTACATCTGGGTCCTTTATCCAGTAATCATTCAGCAGGTATGATGTTCCATTGGGTAACCTTACCCTCTCTAATATTTGTACCATAAGATATCCACGTGGCATGAATCTCCTTTTCTATGTAGAGCAGTGCTGCCGAGCGGAACAACAAAGTGCATCCAAAATCTGAGCTCTCTGGCCCTCCATATAATGTGAGCCCCTACGAAATAAAAACATACATCAGCAGCCAACTGGTTAAATGTTTTGAAGGGTGGAGGAAGATGTACTTTCTGCACTTCAGCCAGTTTATGATTTCCTAGATCCATGGGTATATTTGCCTCTTCTTGCGGTGGATATCAGATTTCAGAGTCTTCTCCCCCTTGATGTTATCTGTCACTTCAGCAAAAAGTTCATTTACAATGTCATCCAATTTTGAGTTACTTGAGCCTGTAGTACTGGCAAGCGGTGCAGATATTGAATATACCCATAGCAGCTTGGTGTACCAAATAGCAAGACCTTTACACAAAATGACTGAAAAAGACACTCCCTTAATTCGGACACAAGAATGTCGGCACTCATTTGACCGGTAAAACAAGTGTTATCAACTTGTTCAATCTTGACATACCCAGATTTAAGAAAAACTTACACTGGCATGTGGGAAGTGTTATCACAAGTGCACGAAAATGGGGAGCATGTTTTTGCCTGCTGCTGTAAGACGCTAAGTAGAGCAGAGAGGAAATGTAGAATTTACCCATAACAGCTTGGTGTACCAAATGTTCACCACGAGGTTGAACATTTGATACACAAAGCTACTTTCGGTATATTTTATTTATACCATGATCATCAGATTAATAAGAGTTTAAATAATACAATATTCACATGTTTTTGTTTACATGAGCACCAGTGGGTGGTACTTCCGCTGTCAATTTTACCACTGAAACAAAATGGAAAAAAGAAAGCTGCGAATCACGGAGCCTTTTTCATTTTAAAAACATAATAACAAACTATTTTGAGTTTTGGGTGCTTTATTAACATGAGGTAACGCATGTTTGTTAATTTTGGGTACCTTATGAGGTAAACTCCTTTAACTTTAAGAGTGCTAAAATTTTTTGGACATCAAAGTTAGTTCAAGTGTCTTTGTCTTGTTAAAATCTATGGGATAGTGCCAGCGGGCACTCTCCCATAGATTATAACCAGGGAAATTCTTAACTGGTAGAGTGCTAAATTATTTTTGATCACCAAAATTTGTTCACGTGTCTTGGCCTTGTTACAATTTATGGGAGAGTGCCTACAGGCACTCTCCCATAAATTGTAACAGGGAAAATCCATACAGATAAAATAATTTCACTTAAAAGATAACATGAAGCATATTCACTAAATATGAAGCCTTTAAGATATGGTACCTACACTTCAGAGTAAAGCCCAAATATGGGCTTCCAGCACTCTACCAGTTAAAGACTGAATAATTTTGCTTCAAGGCTAATACAAAGTAAACCCACCGAGTATGAAGCCTTTAATTTGAGGTGCCTGTACTTGATAATAAAGTCCAAATATGGGCTTCCAGCACTCTACCAGTTAAAAATATACTAAATAATTGTGGGTTTCATTTCACTCTTCTCGAGGCGTCAAGTGATAAATTTAGACAAAGTTAGCATTCCAGTCGAGGTCAACTTGGATGTAGTGAGTCTGTTGGTGTAAATTTTAACTACTGAAATCCCATTGCTGGCGTGTTCACCGCGGTTGGTGTGTGAAGCTAAAATTTATGTCGGAGGCTTTTCATACATAGTAGAACAGGTAATCATAGTATAAATGTCCGGCACAGTTGAAGCTGGAATGTCTATGATTGATGTTGATAGAAATGGATGTGTATGACTAACAGTATTGGATGGTTCCTGAACTAGCTGACTGGTTGCTACTTCGACAGTAGTGGGTGGTTCCTGCACTAGCTGACTGGTTGCTACTTACACAGTATTGGGTGGTTCCTGCACTAGCTGCCTGGTTGCTTCTTTCTTGGAAGGTGGCACAGGGACCAGCCTAGAGGGTAATTTGAGGGAGAAGTCACTTCTCCCTCCACTGACTTTAGGGAGAAGTCAGATGAAACGGAGAAGTGAGAAGAAAATGTAGAGCGATGATTCTGCATTTGCATGATCTACCGGCATATTATATTTTCATCTCTCACAAAAATAAATCAATACAATTGGGCAAAAACACATCTCTAGGTGTAAATTTTTTTGTACAAAGAATTGTTTACGAGAAAAAAACATGCCTCTCTGTTTTAATTTATTTATAAAAAGAAAAGTTTACAATTCAAATTCAAATGGGCATTTACTTTTTAAAAGAGACAGATCAACCTTGAATTAAACAATTCAAGTGTGTCCATTTCTTAGTCCAGAGTGAGTAAAAAGTAGGTCAATATACTTTGAGATGCGGTAGCCGAGAGCGTAACGCGTTCCGCTCGGAGCCCAAGGTTTGCAAGTTCGAACCCCAGCTGGGGAAACGTAACGTAATGCAGTACCGGCGTGGATTCAAAACTACACTGTTCCTCCTTACCACCATGTTCAGGGATGGTGGTATGTCCATCCTATCGGATGAGGATTTGAATGGCTGTCCCATGTGCAATGATTACTGTGCACATTAAAGAACCCTACTGCAGCAAAGGAGTTGCAGCCTGGCAAATTACCTGATTCCCCTCCCCTCCTCCCCCCCCCCCACCCCCCACCCCCCCTGCAACATAGTGCGGTGGCAAGACAGTTGGCGAGAGTGGGTGTCACTCAGAGCATAGGGCTTGCCGGTGTAGAAAGTACCTGCTGGTCAGCGAAATCATCATCCCGGTAGCATGCAGTCAACCCTAGTGGTAACATTGGATTCCACACTGCTAATCCTACACTAAGTGTACAATGTACCTGTGCAATCACAGGGTGCTCTGAAAAATTAACGGAGGAATTTCAGAACAGAACAGAACTGTTTTGGTTTTCAAAACGTCTTGCAAAAAATAAAATGCAGATTGGAATTCAAACTTCAGCATTTACAAAAAAGGGTTGTTTTATGAAAAACTGCTCCCCAGAGAAAAAATGCTGAGTGTGAAAAATACTTATTTTAAAGATAACTTGAATTGAAAATCTTGACAACTTGTCACCTAATTTCAATGCAGCCAAGACGGTTCGCGATTACATTATTAATGGGGCTTTGTTCTTTGATGCTGATTTTATTTTTAGTTACTATGAAAATTAATCACAATAACAATTAACCCTAGCAATAATACTCCTTTTCAGATGGAAATTACTTTGTAAATTCTATGTGAATTCACCTTATTTCAAGGTAGGTCAATTTTGGAATTTACAAATTACAGGGCAACACGATTTCGCTTTTTAATGAAGTCAGAGCGAAGTTATGAAATCCAAAGCGACTTTTTCGCCCCAGCCGGCTGGTCTCTGTGGTGGCACTGTGTTTATTATCGGAGTGCTGGGTTCAGAGTATCAATCTTGGTATGCTGAAAAGACCTGGATGGGAGCAATGTCTTTCCACCTTGCTACTGGCTAATTTAAATCTATTCCAAAGTCATTGTCTGGTTCAGTGGGTACATTATTTGAATCTGAATTTTCCTGTTATGAAGTTTCCGATGATTTTGATTTTTCAGTTACTCTTGATTTCTTGTGTTGGTTAGTTTCTGATTCTGACGTAATATTTCCTTTGGGTTTTGTAACTACAGTCACTTTAGATTTAACAGCTGCAGATTTCTTATCCATACAATGGTAATACTTTCTGCAGATGTGTCTCTCCATCACATTTTTTTCTTGCCACACAACACTTGTATGTACAATAGAGACATTCCACCACTTCCCTGTGTTCTCTCAGGAGCTGCATAAACTTGTCCAGTGGCAGATTTAGGATTTGTATAAGGGGTTGGCTAGCATCCCCCAAGTGCTAGGGGAGCCAGGGAAGATTTTGAAAAATTAAATGATTTGAGCGCCTCTGGGTTGTATTTACAATGTTATTTTGCCCCTCCTTTTATTTGAAATTCTTAGTATTCTTTGCATTGAAACCTGAGTTTACATTCAACTACAAGATCAATAAATGAAAGTGACTGTTCAAACAGACACACAACAAGCCATAACCCGGCAAGTGCTGTATATGTAGTGAGTGTTCAAATCATAATTCATATTGCGGTATAGTGGGCCGAAATTTACACTTGATGTTAGGCATGGATAGGCAGAGGTCTCGGGGAGGGGGTGGCTAGACACCTTGTTCACCCCTTCTAGATCTGCCACTGTTGTTCCTGTCTACATACTCCTTTTGGCACACTGCTTCGAAATTTCACCACTTTTGAGCTTTCAGTATTCTGAAATATTGGAAGAACAGCCATAAGCTTAGCATCTATAGCCTCCTGAAGCATATATACACACCCATGAGAAACAACCATTGATATCTCTGTTCCTAAAATTTATTTGGTTTGTGATCGAGTTACTGCTCCAGGTTGATGAACAAACCATTTTGGACGTTTTCCAATGATATGTTCCAACTGGTCAGAGTAAATAATTTTTGGTTCAGTATTGTGTGACCTTTTTATTTTATAATGTTAGAGATGGGCGGTATACCGTAAATACCGTTTGGTGTTGGTATCAAGTCAATACTGATTTACCATACCAAGGGAGACTCAAATTTCCAATATTTCTGTATTGAAAAAATAAAACCAACATTTGTGAAAACATAAAAGGACAAACAGCTGAAGATTTTGCAATATTAATGACAAGAAGAGTCCATGGTCTGTATATTTCTAAAGACAGTCACCACAGGTCTTTTGATGTAATAAAAAAGCTGAGAAAAAATACCCCAGGGGGTATTTTATCTCCACTTTTTTCATTACATCAAATGACTGTGGAGAGCGCCTGTGTTATTTCCAACTATTTTACAGTTCGACGGCTTTGTCTGCTGTAAAACGGGGATCTGCAGCCATGCAGTATATCAAAAAATAACATTTGACTTTGGCTTTAGTGTGAGTACATGTATGTTGTTGACACCATACCAATACCGCGGTACATCAGTCTTTAAATAATACTGATAGGTGCGCGGTAGCTCAGTGGTAAACTGTTGGACTTGTATGCTAGAGATTGGAAGTTTGATTCCTGTCTGGGACGACCCACGTTGTGTCCTTGGGCATGGTACTTTATCCTGGTTGCCTCAATGGAGCATATAACTAAGGCGTACTGCAGGTTGATGGTGCACATGTCTTCAACCGCTGCAACCCTGCTTGAGCAGAGCTTGAACAGAGTTAGAATGTTGGGGAGCTGACGGTTGCTCGTCGATGCTCTCCGAGTTCTCCAGCTTCCACCACCTGTAAAACTGTCGAGGTCACGATTAGCCATTGTGCATAAGTATGTGACCTTAAACAGCAATAAATAAATAATAATAAATATAAAATACTGATACCGAAACCAATCTTGACATTTCAATACTGCTCAGCTCTGTATAAATTAAATCAGATAAAACTTCTACCACAGTATAAGGTCGTTCCCATCAGAATTGCAACTTCAAACACCTTCCATTTGTTCATGTCATACTTGGTAATAATACCGCTTCTTCATATCTTGCCTTTTTTGTCGTTCATTGGATTTTAACATGAGTTCATGTGCCATTTCATGAACATTTAACATTCTACCTTGAAGATCCTCCACGTAAAAACTTGGATGCTCTGTGCCCCAAACAAAATATGTACAGCACCAAACAAAATATGTACAGGTAAATTAATTTCCTTTCCCAACATCAAATAGGGTAGGAATTGATCCTTGTCTTTTTTGTTTTTAGAAACGACTTTCTTAACTGGTTGAGGGCTATGTTATTTTTGGTTGTCTGAATTTATTAATCAAAATTTGTTTTATTACAAATTATTGAAGAGTGTGCACAGGCACCACGCCCACAGGCACTCTTCAATAATTTGTGATAAAACAAGGTTATATAAATAAAGTATTATTTGCGTTTAACTGAATATGAAACATGAGCAAGGAAAATGTAGGCTTTTCTTCTGGTACCCACATTTTTTTGTAAGCCCTTTTTTTTTTCTTTTTTTTTTTTTAAGCACTCAACCAGTTAACATATCCTCAATTGTTCTGTTAAATCCCTCAACTAAATCATCGCTTTCTGGGTGATGGGGTGTGGCTATGGGTTGTTCTGCATTCATCATTCTGCACAAACTCGTCAAAAGTTTGGTTTTAGACTGTCGTCCCTGATCAGTGTGCAACTGCATGGCATAGCGACAAATTCTTTTAGAAGCACAATAAAAACTGTGTATGCTTCTTGATTAACCAATTGGTATGCCTCAACCCAACAGGTAAGATAATCTGAGAGACCACTAGGATATATTTATTCCCTTGGTCACTGGGGCCCAAAAAGTCTACTCCCACTCTTTCCATGGGTTCACCAACTAAGTATTGTTTCGTTGGTGCACAGAATTTCTGGGATGGTTTCTTCCTACCCTGGCACAACTGACATCTGAGAATGTAGTTTCTGATTGAACTCTTAACCCCGGGCCAGTAGAAAAAGACCACAGACTCTTAGCAGTGGTATGTGCAACTCCACAGTGACCTGCCAGGGGCATCTGCTCATGTTTGGGAGGGTGTGGGGCAATAATTTAAAAATATCCTATATCCAATTTTGTGGTACAATATATCGGCCGGAATTTCCACCAGTCTTGCCACTTAAAAAACAAAATAAACCCTCCCCCAGAGAACCCCAGGAAGTTAGGCAGTGCTTGTTTACTGTGGTAAACATGCACCGTTTTACTGGTAAAATAGGAGCCAGTCAGTAATGCTTATGGTGAAAGTCCTAGAAAATATGCAAGTTGGGGTGTAAACGATTGACCGTGACTTTATCTCCATGTTGTGGTTAGGATTAGCTATTGTGCAGAAGTATGTGATCTTAAACACCAATAAATATGAACAAAATAGTTTGTGGATTCAGCTGAATGCTCTACTTCATTATAATGCCCCTGGGGAGGGGGGGGGGATTATTTTTTTCCAGAATTATGCCCCTTTAGACTTGAAAAAAGCAGGCCAGGAATTGGTCCGGAGATTTTCTCAGATGTTTAAGGGGCAATTCCTTTGCAACTTGGTATTGATGTTTACTACCATGGGGACCTGTGCATGTCCGATTATAATTTTTTAGCTCAGCTGACTTTCAGTCAGGAGAGCTATAGTGATCACTCACCGTCCGTCGTCCGTGAACATGGTTTTGCGCCTTCTCCTCCCAAACTTCAGAACCAATTTAATTGATATTTGAGATAATAGTTTATGACATCGCAATTTGATTTTGTTCAAATCAAGTTGCCTCGCCCGTGGGTAGGGCCACACCCAAAAAGTGTGCTGAAATCTTAAAAAATCTTCTTTTCATGAACCAGCAGTAGCAGAGACTTGATATTTGGTGTGCAGCTTCCTTTTGAGGTGTAGACTCAGATTTGTTCAAGAGATGTTTGTGGGGCTATACTTGGCGTCGTTACGGGAGGGGCAAAATTTTTTGCCCCACCCAAAATTTTTATTTTCCAAACCGAGAGGACTTATTGGGTCATAAGTACCTAATTTATGCTGATTTTTTTTTTCCCATAGCCCCATGGGAACCGCAGGAGGTAAAAATTGAAAAAAATTAAAACGCCCATATCTCCAAAACTGCACGGCACCGAGAATTTTTATTTGGTGTGAAGCTTCCTTAGGACCAACAGAAAGAATTGGTAAAAAAAAATTGCCATCGGTTTTATCATAGGGTACAGTTTGGGGACTTTTGAAAAAGTGCTGAGTCAGCACTTTTTAACACTGTAGGCAATGGGAAAAACATTAAAAAATCTTCTCCAGATCCAGCAGGCAGAATCTTTTGATATTTGGTATGCAACATTGTAGGGTGGATCTGATTCAAGTTTGTTCAAATCGGCCCCCTGGGTTCATATTTGGGCTCAGTATAGGAGCCCAAATATGAACTTAGTGCATTTCAGGCAAATTTCTTTGAAAATCTTCTCCTCTAGATCCAGCAGGCAGAATCTTTTGATATTGGGTATGCAACATTGTGGGGTGGATCTGATTCAAGTTTGTTCAAAACGGCTCCCTGGGTTTATATTTGGGCTCACTATAGAAGCTCGAATTCGAACTTAGTGCATTTCAGCCAAATTTCTTAAAAAAAATCTTCTTCTCCAGATCCAGCAGGCAGAATCTTTTGATATTTGGTATGCAACATTGTGGGGTGGATCTGATTCTATTTTGTTCAAATCGGCTCCCTAGATTCATATTTGGGCTCACTATAGAAGCTCAAATTCGAACTTAGTGCATTTCAGGCAAATTTCTTCAGAAATCTTCTCCAGATCCAGCAGGCAGAATCTTTTGATATTTGGTATGCAACATTGTGGGGTGGATCTGATTCCAATTTGTTCAAATCGGCCACCTGGATTCATATTTGGGCTCACTATAGAAGCCCAAATTCAAACTTTGTGCATTTCAGGCAAATTTCTTCAAAAATCTTCTCCAGATCCAGCAGGCAGAATCTTGTGATATTTGTTTGGTATGCAGCATCCTTAGGGAGGTGAGATGAAAGTTTGTTCAAGCCATGTCCCTAGGTCCATATTTGGGCTCACTGTGGGAGCTTGTATTGTAACTTTGTTCGAAATGAGGAATTTTCTCAAAAAATTTCTTAAAAAATCTTCTTCAGATCCAGCAGTCGGAATGGTTTGATATGTGGTGAGTAGCATCTTTGGGGGGGGGGGGGGGGGGGGGGGTGGGGGGGAGGGGGGGATTCATGTGTGTTAAAGCCAAGTCCATGGGTCTATATTTGGGCTTCCTGTGGGAGCCCAAATTATAACGTAGTCAATATGAGGAATTTTTCTTTAAAAATCTTCTTCAGATTCAGCAGTTGGAATGTTTTGATATTTGGCATGGAGCAACCTTAGGGGGCTGAGATTCAAGTTTGTTCAAGCCAAGTCCCTTGGTTCATATTTGGGCTCACTATGGGAGCCTGAATGACAACTTAGTTGAAAATGAGGAATTTTCTTTAAAAATCTTCACATCCAGCAGATGAATGCTTTTGATATTTTTTATGCAGCATCCTTAGAGGGGTAAGATTCAAGTTTGTTGAAGCCATGTCCCTAGGTCCATATTTGGGCTGATTGTGGGAGCTCGAATTGTAACTTGGTTCAAAATGAGGAATTTTCTTTAAAAATCTTCTTCAGATCCAGCAGTCGGAATGTTTTGATATTTGGTGTGCAGAATCCTTAGGGGCGTGAGATTCAGGTTTGTTAAAGCCAAGTCCCTGGGTTCATATATGGGCTTCCTGTGGGAGAATGTCTTGAATGGAAACTGCAATTATTTATTAACTCGCGTAACTGAAGGTCAGGGTGAGCAATTGTGATAACTTTTGGTCTCGACCGTTGTGAAGGTTGTGTTTGAGAGAAAAATACCCAAACCACTGGCCACATTTTAATGAAATTTCCGGATTAGTGGTTATATAGGGGCATCTGCTCATGTTGGGGAGGGTGTGTGTCAAAAATGCCTCCATTTTTTTTTAAGCTCATCTGAGCAGAGTTTGTTCAAACAAAGTTGCAATGGCCACAGGAGGCACCACATGGGGCATTAGTCTCATAGCACCCGTAAATTGTTTTTGAAGATTGAAAGAAATCTGCAGACATGTGGTATATAACATCTGTAGGGGTGGTCAGATATAAATTTTGTTAAAATCGAGTCCCTGTGTT
This sequence comes from Pictodentalium vernedei, assembly GCA_031216915.1. Classification (NCBI taxonomy): domain Eukaryota; kingdom Metazoa; phylum Mollusca; class Scaphopoda; order Dentaliida; family Dentaliidae; genus Pictodentalium; species Pictodentalium vernedei. Next base: position 49,269,631 of record CM062291.1, on the reverse strand, counting down.
AATATTTGGTCTCAATGTGGGAGAGCGTATTTTAACTTTGTGCAATATGAGGAAATGTCTGTAAAAATTCTTCAGATGCACCAGTCAGAATGTTTTGTATTTGGTATATAACATCTGTAGAAAGATGAGATTCAAGTTTGTACAAATTGAGTCCCAGGGTTTATATTTGGGCTCCCTATGGTAAATTACTGTAAAAGTGGATAATTTTTGCGTTTACTTAGTTGTCAACAAGACCTCTCGGTTAGGTGGTAGGGTACCGACCCCAATCTGCTTTTTAATTTTATCATACACGCAGAGCTGTGGAAATCTTGTTTTTTACATTAATAGGTGTGTAAAAAATGGCCAAACATACATGCATTATTCTCCTCCTCCCTGATCTTCACGAAGAGTGAAGGAGTTACAAGACTTACTCCCCAACCATCATTGCTCATCTCATATCTCACACAGAATTACCTTCGAAAGTGTATGGGTTGTGTCTTGCCCACCCCCCCCCCCCCCTGCCTTTCCCACCTGCATATCCTCCAGCAAAGTTTCTCCCATCCCACCCAGACTTGTTCCCAGTCCTATTCAACTTCCCCCAGACACACCCTACCTCACTACTTTTCAAGATGCAGTTAAACCTGTTTAATTATTTAGCATTTGTAGTTGCACTTTAATCCCAACATGGTTGGGAAACTATGTGCCCAGCCTTCTTGAACCCCCACCTTGCCACTCTTATATTATCAACTAAGTCCCAACTTGGCAGCAAGGCAGAGAGAATGTGTGCCATGTCAGTTCAAAGGCCCCACCCCCCTCCTCTCCCAAACAATCCCTCCTATGAATCATGGACTTACATGCATTGTTCTCCTCCATGAATTTTATGAAGAAAAGCTATAGTGCTACAAATCTTATCCACAACTGGTTTTGTTATCCCCCAACCCACCCAGACTAGGCTACAGAGGTGAAAGTGCATCTCTTAGCAAATGTCCAACATTAAAGTAAAAATAGATGGGTGAAGGAAATGTTCCCAGTGCTATGCAAGTACCCCTCCCAAGCTGATGGAGATGCAGAACTTGTGTGACCAATTGTCTGCACTGTTATCCCAACACGCTTGAAAAAATAGCAATGTGTGTGCAGCCCCTTGAACTTTCACACCCGACCTGCATGCAGATAACTGAGGATTGTTCCTGGCTCTTAACGTATTGTCAACATTCCAGTCCCAAAATGGCATCAAAGTAGAGAGCTCACGTTGCCAGTCATTTCCGAGACTCCCCCACCCTCCATACATGTATTGTTGTCCCCAGTCCTATGAAACCTCAAACCCCTTCTACACACCCCCCCCCCCCCCCCCAACAGTTTGAGATGCAGAACTTGTGTAAAACATGGTTCTGTGTCTACGCTCAGCCAAGCCCCCCACCCCCTGGCATGCTCCGTCCTGACCACCCCCTCCAACAGGCATGCCCAGACCCCAAGTGTTGGCGGCACACTAGACCAAAGGTGTGCCCAGTCGGTACCCCCACCCCTCTCTGGCTACATTACACCCATGCACCACCCCAGGGCAGAACAGAGTGTTAACTCAGCAGGTCAGTGTTGATTCCTGTGAACTCCAATGTATGTAGACGTCCTTTAAAGTGACAAAAGATATTGTCATTATTATATTGTAAATGCGAAAGGCATACAATATAGAGAAAATGAATATGAGAAAGACCATGTGTATATATAATTTTTGTAGATCAGTCAATGAACTGGAAGTATTTTTAATAAAATGTTTGTGCTCACAAATCCTTGAGTATGTTGTTTCTCTTTCCCATAACATGGAGAGATCAAGTAAAATAGATACATGCATATGGAAACAAGATGAAGAACTATTAAAGATATTTGAAGTATTTATTAAGAAGAGAATATATAAGTACACATACATATATAAGTGTATAAAGATATATATACAAGTATGTATTTATAAGTATATACATAAGTATTTATTTATAAGTATATAAAGATATATGAGTATGTCAATGAATAGCATTTTATAACAAGTGTATATTTATATAATTAACATATATATATATATGAGAACGTCATAAAGATATTACACAGAGAAACAAACAGAATATTATTATTATTTTTTTTTTTTCTTTTCCTTTTCGTTTTTTCGTGGCCCCACCCAATAAAAAAAAAATCCGGGTGGGGCTCAAGAAAGCAAAGAAGCTGACTTACTCAGACTGTCCCACCCAAGTGAGAAAACCTGGTGGCAACTGACTAAGACACAGTCCACACAAGATGACTCAGCATGCCTGAAGACAATTTAATCCAAGAGCTATGGCACTGCTGCTACACACAAGGAAAAATGGTTTGAGGAGGTTTTCTTGTCTGCCCCTGCACTCTGGAAATGTATTTTTTAATCACAGTAGTCTCTGCACCAACAGGAAAATCCTCCAGTTGGAAATTGTTTTTTTTAACTGGAGGATTTTCCTGCTAGTGCAGACACCCCTATCATTAAAAGATACATTTCCAGAGAGCAGGGGCAGCCACCAATAAAACCTCCCCAAACATCATGGACTCTTAACAGTGCCATAGCTTTTTGGGTAAAGCATCCAGACATGCTGGGTCATCTCAAATTTCCTGTGCCTCAGTCAACTGTCACCAGGTCCTCAGTCGGGTGAGACAGAATCAGTAAGTCAGCAATTTAGTAAGTTAGTGGGCCAGTTAGTGGGCTTTTCCAAACCTCAGTAATGTTGGGCTCTTGTGTAGCAATCCATTTCTGTCATTTCAGTTCTTTAGAAGAATAAAGTGATGTGATACCCAGCCACCCAAATGGTGAATCTACCTATACACTTTACTAGACAAGTGAAAAATTTTTGGATCAAACAAACAAATGTGCAGATCATGGACAAAGAGCTTGACCAGATTGCACTTCACATTTACTTGTTCAATCCTAAAATTTCTACTTGTCTGGCAAGTGAATGTCTAGGTTGATGTCCCCATTTGGGTGGCAGAGTACAATATCACCTTTGTCCCTAGACTGCAACAAGACACCATCTCCAATGCAAAGGCACTGCAGATCGCTCCTTGTTGCACTCAAGTGATATGGAAAAAAAAATGCTGGAACTTATTTTTTATAGAAATATCACAAATGACCAAATATCTGCAACTGAATATACACCCATGTTACAAACTGGTACCCAAAGCCTTTTCTGCATGACAATTGTTTTCGACTTGGTCTTCAGTTTATCATTATTCCATTTTAAGTCCAAATGTCCACAAAGTTATGTCATATGGAATCCTCCATCATGGAATCAATATACCACTCATCCAATCTTGTAACTGAAATAAAGAAACAAATCCAATTATTTCTCAATTTACATTTCACGTTACTCTTTCAAATTCATAAAACATCTTTAACTGGCAGAGTGCTGGAAGCCCATATTTGGGCTTTATTCTAAAGGGCAGGTACTGTAACATAAAAGCTTCATATTCTGTGAACGTGCTTCATATCTTGAAATTATTTAGTTTGTGGGATTTTCCTTGTTACAATTTATGGGAGAGTGCCCTTTAAATTGTAACAAGGCAAAGACCTGTGAACAAAATTTCTGACAACCAAAAATGACTTGGCACTCTACCAGTTGAAAGCCAGGGCTTAAGAAAAAAGTTAGGACAACTAATCCAGGATGGAAAAGAACCACCATTATCTGGCATGTGCTCTCTGTAACCATGACCTTGGAATATGGACTCCTACTGTAATATTTTACACAAAAATGTGATCCATGACCTTCAAAACTGCGATTGGGGGGGGGGGGGGGGGGGGGTTCATGATGTTATGGCACCAACAAATAAAATGTTCAGGACATACATGAGGTAGACAGATGCATGTCACACTTTCTATAATACTTATGTTCTGAAACTTTTCTCCAACACTCTTTGATGGTTGAAGATATTAATGAATGGATAAATAAAGTGTCCACAACAAAATAGTGACCTAGATGAGAACCTTAACATAATAACAAATCACAACTGCATCTGTCCGCAGAATTTACAAAGTTGACCACTTGAAAAATGGATGTATGTACCCCTAACATGAGACCAAAAGATAAGGCATGATAGTAATAGTAATACAATGGAGAGAAACAAGGGTAGCAGTCAAAATGTCGGGAGAAAATAGATTTCATACATGTGAGCCTGAAAACGAATTTTTGTTCTTGGATGCATGACTGCTGAACAATCGAACCTTTAGTTATACTTTAATATTGACACAAGGTGATCAAGGTTTAGCTGACGACCCATCTTTGGCAAAGGCTTATTTCCAATTTTGCCATCAACAGGGCGAAAGTTCATTTTTCTGCATAAAATCAAATCTGTAAAAATCCTACAAATCTTCTTTTCAAGCAAAAAAAATTTAAAAAAAAATTTGGGCCCAAAGGATCCTCAAACCCCAACACACCCACCCCCCCCCCCCCAACCTCCTAGGCCTGATGGTCCCCATTTGAGCAAGCATCAATCATGCATACTCACATTTATATCTAACTGAAGTTCACCAAAATTCATTGAAACAACTAGTACATTTACCATTGGGTTAGGTGTTAAATTTCAAACCCCTCTGGTGCCCACAAACACCAGTCAAGCATATATCACTTTCAACAAACTTTAATCCAACATCCACCCTTCCCCAAATAACATGAGTGAAATTATCGACGATATTACTTCAGCTCTTATGTCAATGAAATCGAACAAGGCCCACAGGCATCATAATATCAGCGTTAAAATGTTGAAAGGCACAGCTGAAAGTCGAGTCTTCCCACTGAGTTTTTTAACTATTCCAACTTTCATTCAAATCATGTGCATTTCCAGATGCGTGGTAAAAAGCAAACGTGTACAAACATGACCCAAGAGATAAAACTAATTATAGACCCATCTCACTTTTACCATGTTTAAGTAAAATACTTGAAAAAGTAGCTCAAAAGTACATCTTACACTTCCAAGAATATCACATTTTTCATCAATACCAATCAGAATTTATCCCTGGTCATAACGCCACATTCCAACTTATAGAGCTCTATCACCCTTTGTGCGATTCTCTTGACAACAGACTTCAAACTTGCTCTGTATTCTGCGATATTTCCAAAGCATTTGAGAGAGCATGGCACAAGGGGTTAATATTTAAACTTAAAGAAAATGGTATCTGAGGAAACGCCCTCATGTGGATAGAAAACTATCTGCAGAATCACGAACAATGAGTGCTGATCAACAACAAATTCTCTCCATATAGAACGATTACCTCAGGAGTCCTCACAAGGCTCTGTGCTTGGGCCCCTTCTGTTCCTGATCTATATTAATGACCTTGCCAACGCTCCTGATTCGCAAGCAATGATGATGCTGATGACACATGTCTAACTTTGAGTAGCAAAAACTCAGCTACTACTTTGAACAATGATTTATAGAGAAAATTAATGTTTGGGTTGAACACTGGCTGGTTTCATTCAACCCAACAAAGACGCAGTCCATATATTTCTCATACACTTCAAATCCTACTTTGCCTGATATAACCCTTGCAAACAGAAACATTTCTCATAGCAGTAATCATAAAAACTTAGGCCTCTACATTCGAAGTAGTTTGAAATGGGACATTCAAATCAACAAGATTTCCAAGAAAGTGTCTGACAGATTATCACAACTCAGAAAACTCAAACTTACATTCCCCAGAGAAACCCTGGAGAGAATCTATTCGCCCCCAGCTATCTTCTACAAAGACTCGACAGACTACACATATCGATGCAGCCTGCATTACCACAGGCCTGACGAGATCAGTTTCCTCTGAGTGTATCCTCCTGGAACTTGGGTAGACTTCCCTTTAACGGCGTAGTGAAACCCATAAATTCTGCACAATGTACAAAATAGTAAATCATCAAGCCCCAGACTTTTTATACAATCTATTACCCCCACGCGTGGGTGACAGGCAGGGGTAACTATAAATTGCGCAATAAGAATAACTTCACTGCATATCAAACCCGAACGCAATACTCCAAAAAAGCCTTTCTGCCCACAATGGTTATAGCCTGGAATAATCTACCTAGCTACGTTGCAGAGTTCAAAATAAAGTACCAAAAATAGGCCGATTAAATCGCCAGATGTGTACCCATATGCGCAACTACTAGAAAGCTGTATGAGAGAGGGCCACCACAGATGCCGACATTATGTACACCATACATGGTATGGGTACATATAAAAATGGATTGGAGGATTTCCTAATTTGATGGATAAAGGGTTAATATCTCCGGAACAAATTATTAGATTTACATAAAAAAAAACTATACAGCACAGCACATCAGTAACCTGAATACATATATAAAGTAACCTTATAATCGGATTAATATTTTTGAGTTATCGCATGCCAAAGAAATGGATTGGAGGAGTTCTCAATTTGAAGGATAAAGAGTTAATATCACAGGATCAAATTATCAGATTTACACCAAAAACTATACAGCTCAGCACATCAGTAACCTGAATACATATATGAGGTAACATGACAATCGATTGATATTACCAAAAACTATACAGCTCGGCACATCAGTAACCTGAACACATATATGAGGTAACATGACAATCGGATTGATATTTTTTGAATTGCCTCATGCCAAAGGGATTGGAGGAATTCTCAATTTGAAGGATAAAGAGTTAATATCTCAGGATCAAATTATCAGATTTACACCAAAAACTATACAGCTCGGAACATCAGTAACCTAAACACAAAAATAAAGTAACTTGACAATCCAAGCAATATTTTTCAAGTTATCGAATGCCAAAGTAATGGATACGGATGCCAGACGGACAAAGTATGGACGAACGACAGGGGGCCACCCCGGATGCCGGCATTATGTCTACCATACATGGTATGGGAACACACAAAAATTAAACCCTACCGTTAAACAACTGTTATGAACCCATAAGAAGTATTGGAAAGTGGAACTTTCATTTCTGTGAATTCAGAAGTTATGAAGGGAACACCATTTAATCAATGTTGAGTTTCTGAAATTAAGTTCCAGCAAACATTCTGCAACATGCATGGATGACTCCAGAGCAACATTAATAACGAGTGTGCTCGATTGTATAACATGGTGATGTTTGCCATTTGCAAGGAAAAAGCGGCTTAGGTGAAGCAGATTTAAATTATAATTTGAGAGGCCAGCCATGTGTTATTGTTAACAGTATGCAATTATGCATCTAATAATCTAGTCGTGAAATTTTTCACGCACCACAATGTGCACCAAGGAATTTTTTTTCAAGTACGATGGCACACCATTTCAAACAGTCACTACTGAAACTAGATATCACGGAGATGGAATCCATCTCTGTGGGCCCCGCAGCAACTAACCGATGTTAGGTATAAACTGATGTGAACCGTAATACTAAAATATTTCAAGCAATAGGTAAAATCTGATTAAAATCCCTTCCCGGACACGAACTTGTCAGAAAAGAACCCCGAATTCGGAATAATTTGACCTTGAGGTCAAACTTCAAGGTCAAAGCATGGCAACCGTGGTATGCGACACATCGTCTTGAGATAATCTATCCACATACCAAATATCAAAACACTATCAAGGGAAAAAAGTTACAGCCCAGACACGAACTTGTCAGAAAAGAACCCTGAATTCGGAATAATTTGACCTTGAGGTCAAACTTCAAGGTCAAAGCATGGCAACCGTGGTACGCGACACATTGTCTTGAGATAATATACCCACAGGTCAAATATCAAAACCTTATCTATTAAGAGAGAAAGATTACAGACGGACGGACAGACGGATGGACGCACGCACGCACGCACGGACAGAGCGATCACTATAGAGTGTCCACCTCTCGGCGGGGCCCTAATTAAATTTTTTTTAGTAAATTTGGTTTTTTAACATACCTACCACAATTGTTTACTATTGGCTGTAACATAAGTGCAAGCCCAACTTCGGAACTAACTCAAGCTAAGAAACTTTTCCAAACGAGTTGCAAAAGTGAAAGAGTGCAAAAGCACAAAAAGGGTCGAGCGAGACCAGTGCCTCGACATTACAGGTACTCTCTCTGCACACCTCTTGCGTTTACCGAGTGCATGTGCAGCAACCGTGATGTCAACTCCGTATTCCCACCAACGAGAAGTTTGTGATTTTTTACTAAAAAATTTTAATTTCTTCTCAACCAACTCACAATTGTTTACAATTGGCTAAATAAACAATAGGAGGTGAATCACATAACCAATACCAACAAGAGCAGCAGAAAGAAAATGCAAGGAGGGCAGAGAATAATAGCGAAACCTGTAACGAAGAAAGAAAGAAGCACCTGAAAAGAACAAGGCTGTGCAATGCACAAACCCGATAAAGACAAAGTTAACAAGGGTGCACAACAGCCTGAGCAGCAACGAGAGGGCCTAAAGAAAAAAGGTCCTCAGATTGCTGCTGTAGGTGGCGGAGATAAAAGGAGGAGCAAGTAGAAGCATTCCTCCAGTAAGCCGCATTCATAACATCCCGCAGCGAAACAGAATTGGAGAACGACCAGCAGGATGCAGAAATGGCACAAACCTCATGAGCATTAAACCGGTTCGAAACAAGATCCTAAGCAGACAAGCTGGAATAAGCCAGCTTGATTGCAAGACAGATCCATCTGGAAATAGAATGGGAAGAGGCGATAGACTGCCTCCCAGGAATGAGAGAGAGAAAGAATCTCTTCAGACGCCTCCGAATGAACTGAGTGCGATTAATGTAAGTCTTGATCGCACAAACAGGACAAAGATGAGGACTCCGGCCATCGATAGCAGGGATAGCCCGAATGCAGATGGGAGGACCTTCTGAATCAGGAAGTTGATTTTTGGCCAGAAAAGAGCAATCAGTAGTGAAGGTGACACTGTTGGCCTCATTTCTGAAGAAAGCAGAATCAACGAATAGCGCATGAAGCTCACTGACACGTCTGGCAGAAGCAAACGCTAGAAGGAAAGCAGTCTTATGGGTGAGAAGACGCATATCGGTCTCAGACAAAGGCTCGAATGGCGCCCCCTCCAAACAATGCAACACCCATGCCAAGTTCCACTTGGGTGTATGACGCAAAACTCGAGGCCTCTTCAAAGAAAAATGACGAATCAGTTTGGAGAGAAAATGATTATGACCAATGCACCACTTTCCCACATATGAGAAAGTATCAGACAGCACAGACCGATAGCCCTTTATTTTAATAGGATGGAGGCCCTTGGAGTCAAAACGGCATACCAGAAAATCCGCAATTGGAGCGATTGACGGATTACGGTAATCCACATTTTGAGCTGTACACCATCGGCAGAAAAACTTCCACTTCGCAGCATAATTCATGCCAGTGGAATGTCGCCGAGATGCAGAAATGCACTCCACTGATCGTCTCGAAAAACCTCAACGTCGGACCTGATAAAAGACAGGCGTGAAGGGACAGGCTCGCCAGGTTGTGATACTTCCTGGGCCGACCTTGGGAAAGAAGATCGCAACGTAGAAGTACACGAATCTGCCAACAGAGGCCGCAGCAGATTGATCCACATCCTCTGTGGAGAAGAGGTGCGATCAGAATGATCCTGTAACTGCAAGCACGAATCTTCGCCAACACTTGAGGAAAAATCGGTGCAGGAGGGAAGGCAGAGCCGATCCAACCTGTTCAGTCCAGAGACAGAGTGTCTACCACTATGCTAGTGGAGCTGGACATGCAGAGACAAAGGTCTCTACCTGATGATTCCAGCGAGTGCCGAAAAGGTCGACAAGAGAATGGCCCCACCGCTCGCAAATCACCTGAAACACTGACCGATGCAGCATCCATTCGGTGGGAAGGACACTGTCGCGTCGGGACAAGAAGTCTGCTAGGACGTTGCGGGAATGTGCCAAATGGCCACCCGAGCATTTACATCCTGTGCCAACAGTAGAAGATCCCGAGAGAGCCGATACATGGGAATCGAATGTATGCCTCCTTGATTCTGTATGTAGGCCACCACTGTCGAATTGTCTGAAAGAATTAGGATAGTGTGATCTGACATGTGAGAGATCCAAAGCTGAAAACTCAACAGAAGAGCAAGGAGCTCCTCCTGGTTGATATGAAGGGCCATCTGCTCGCTGTCCCTCTCGCCGTGAGTAGACAGACCAAGGATCCAACGTCGCACCCCAGCCCTGATCGCTGGAATCTGCAGTAAGGCCGTGATCGGCCATAGGAAGATCCAATAGGACACCCTGAGTCAAGCAGAGAACATCGGCCCAAGGGTGGAGGTGACGAAGCAGGGACCGAAGAATAGGAAGTTCCAGGTCCATAGGATCCACATTCGGATGCCAATGATCCAACAGGAAGTGTTGGAGAGGTCGGACAAACAAGCGACCCAGCAGAATGAGATCTGTCACTGAACCGCAAAGGCCCAGCATCCGAAGTAAAGTCCTGGCCGAGACAGAGGAAGATCGGAGCAGGTTCCGAGTCCAGGCAGAAAGGACCGTCGCCCGAGCAATGGGAACCGACACCACATTGCGAAGAGTGTTGAAATCCATTCCCAAATGACGAAATTGCCGAGAAGGAAGGAGATCTGACTTCTCGCAATTGACTCTGAAACCCAGCGATGACAGTAGGCTAAGTAACAGCCGGACATCGGACTCCAGAACTGCAGCATTGTGGTGCCATTGGAGGATGTCATCCAGGTAGGCTGACAAAGTCACAGCTGACTGAGTACAGTGAAAAGCGAGCACATGTGACATCAGTCGGGTGAAGGCCCAAGGAGTCGGGTTCAAACCGAACAGGAGAGCTTTGAATTGAAAGACACAATCCCGAAACAAGAACTGAAGGTATTTCCGTGATGCCAGATGAATGGGTACATGGAAACAGGCATCATTCAGGTCGATACTGGCTGCAAATTCGTCCTGATGAATTGAACGTCCGTCGAACCGATCGGAACGTCTCCATACTGAAACGAGGTGCTATGATGGACTCGTTCAGGATACTCAGATCGATGACAGGACGAAACTGGCCGTTTTTCTTCGCACCAAGAAAAGTCTTGAGTAAAACCCCGGTGAAAGGGTGTTTCTGACCACCTCAATCGTCCCTTTGGAGAGGAGATTGTCTCCTGCACAAAAAGGTCCCGACGCAGAGAATTGGAAGGGACCTGAGTCGCTAGATAAACAGGGGAGAAGACGGAAGGACAGACGCAGACAGGATTGAATGACATTGAGGACACAAGGGTCCGACATTATCTCTGTCCAACGGTTGAAAAACAGCGACAGCCTTCCCCCGAATGGAGGCAAATCGAGGTGAGGACCTTCATTTGCGGCCTCGGTGAGGCCCCTGAGAAGAGAAACCACCCCCTCGGGAGGTAATAGAGTCCTGAGAGTTTCCTCCCTGAGGCTGCCAGCAAGCCTGGCCACGTCAGCGCGGCAGACGTAGCTTGGCACTTGACGGGCCTGGAACGACCACCACCCGCAGCAGCAGGTTGGTCCAGCTGCCGTAACAAATGCTGGTCCTGCGAATGACGAAAAACCTGACCACGGACAGCTCCCACGGAACCATGGAACAGCTGAGGTCCAAGCAAAGAGGCAGACCTCAGAGCACGCTGTTCAGAAGGAAGGGATGGAGAAGTGTCCAACACTGCATCCCGGCATGTAAGCTCCAAATTAGCCGTGTTGCAGGCGTGAGCGTGTCCGGTTCATAAGAGCCTGTGACAAAACACACAAAGGTGCCTGAGCATCATCAAACTCCCCTGGCAGAAAATAGGCAGCCAGGGCAGCGACGACGTGGTCCACGAGAGATAACATGCCCAGCATCTCTCGGGACAGGCCCACCATAGATTCAACGACCGACATTGGGAGAACTGCCGACGTAGTAGTCTTCCCTAGGATGACTGGTGGACAGATGAATTCGTAGACACGAAACTGCGATGGAGGCAGAAAGCATCAGATCGTGAAAAGAAAGAACCCTTCAGGGCCTTGAAATGCATTTTGGCGCCCAGGCCCTGGAAGGACTCAACAACCTGAGCTGATTGCAGAGGGGGCAAAACTCCAGAGCTAGAAGGCTCAACAGGGTTGCGGTACTCCACAGAGGAGCGCGGCTGGACAGTGACTGATGGCTGGTCTGGAGGCTGAATGTCTGGCAAGAAGCCAAAGACAAAATCTAAAGCCTGCCCCAAGACTGACAATGGGGGCCCATCGCCTTCAAAACAAATTGTCAACTTCTGTACGTGGCAGAAGAGACGCAGCTCAACTCAGGCTGACCAGCGGAAACCCCCCGTGAATGCTGAACAGCATCCAAAGGGCCAGGCAAGGAAACTCTGCGACCAACCAAAGGAGGTTGTGCCTCAGGAGGCACAGCGAATCCAACTTGAGGGTTGCTAGAAAGCAACCAGGTGAGCGCCAGAACGGCCTGCCTCAGCTCACCCTGAGAATCTGTCATAGAAGTTGCGCCCGGAGGAGTCTTCCCAATGGACCCTTCTAGCAGAAGAACCCAAATCCTCAGAAGGGAGCGACGACAGACGTCGATCAGCAGACAGAGTAGGGAGATAGTGAGAAGACACCGGAGGACAGTCTCAAGAGTGACGCCCAGGGGCATTCACAGGCCTGTTATTCTGAAAAATGCAGGAGGGCAAAAAATCGCTCTCCTCAATCAGCTTAGGAGACCAATTACCTTTACACAGCATTTTAAGTATCCAATTGAACGAACTCATTGAAACTGAAACCAACAGACTATCACATCAGTGATTTTATTAATGTTATTAAGGTAAAGCGAAATCTCTTAGACATCTAGATGTCTCACTCAACAACCGAACACACACCTGACAAGACCTGTGTGTGTGCCCAAGTTGGGGGGGGGGGGGGGGGTTTGTGGGTTGAAGATGGTAGTGGTAGGCATATGACTTTCTTGAACAACAGGTCTGCTTGAATCTACAGTCACGTCCTGGTGCACGTGCTTCAAGTGACAGGATAGTAGTCATGGTAGTATATTATAGTGTCAATATTCCTTGAATAATTACCCTTCAAACTGTGATGTCAGTCGATGGAAATTGACAGAAAAAAAAATACTGCTGTGACCCATTTTGCTTCAAATGATTGCACCTGTGTTTGGGTATGTACAAAGTACATACCCAAACACAGTTGCAATCATTACCGTTTACCACTAAACCACTTTCAAAATGAAATTACGTGATGTTATGTGACTTCGAAGTTAAATTACATTTTTGCTTTACAACAAAAATTTAACCCTTTACCCAACGAATCGCCCGCATCCGCCCGCGTAATATGCAAATTCAGCAGTTGAAAAAATATTATTTTTCAGAAAAATTCAACAAAACCATATCATGTGACCCCTCATTGGAACGAGCTCATCGAGCTCGTTCCAACGAGGGGTCACATGATATAGTTTTATTGAAATTTTTTGAAAAATTTGTAAAAATCATATTTAAAATAATAAAATTTGATATCGTCTGCGTTGGGTAAAGGGTTAATGTGAGCATAATACATGCAATCTCAATCATCCCCGACCAAAATATTTAGGAGGGCAATTTTTCGCTCTCCTTAATTCTTTCAGGAGGGCAGTAAGGAGAGCTAAAAAATCGCTCTCCTGAAATTGCCACGCCTGCATTCACTGACCTCTGCAAATCAGAAGGCTCTGCCTGCAAATCCTCTAGAAGGCCCCAACTACCCATCCTCTGAGACCGACTACAAGCATCGATCGACAGCCAGACTTGGGACAAAGTGAGAAATCACCAGAAGAAGGTCCCAAGAGTGACAGCTAACAGGAGCCGTCACTGGCCTCTGACGAACAGCAGGCCCTGGATGCCAATGTCTCAGCCCCATCCTGCTAGTCGGCTCACCAGTAGGGGAAGGCAGAACAAACGATTCGCTCAAGGGACGAGGAATCGCTGCCGAAGCGACCCAACCGACCAGGAGCAAACCTAGCCAGATGAGACGGGGCAGCCATTAAACCCGTACATCGTCTCTGAGAAGCCAGGAAAGACTGGGAGCCTAGTGATGCACCACCAGATACAGCCTCAGACCCCCGAGACAGTATACCATCACGAAAGATATGGCAGAAGCATTATCATGCAAGCTAGGAGCAGCAGGAACAATTTCCTCAGCAACTGCGGATGATGCAGGTGGCAAATCGGAAAGAGTGACCGAGCTGACCTTGGAAAAACTCTCAACAAAAACAGTCACCTCAAGGGTGACTTCCGGAGCCAAAGAAAGAAAGACCGCAGTCCCCACTTCAGACATCCCAGCACCAGCACCGCAACAGTTGCAGAGGAACTTGCTACCAAAACAGGCTGTCCAACATCCTGCGTGACAGAGTCACCACGTGCACTCTCAGAAAAATCTGAAGAGGCATGGCTACCTTTGCCTGGAGAACGAGGGGTTCTAGCTCTGGTAAGAACCACCTTCACGGAAGCCCAGAACTTGGAGGACCAAACCCCACAAACGCCACAGGGATGGGCCTGAGAGCAATTGTTGCAAGTGACACAAGTACCGTAAACATCATCTATATGTTTCACCCGGAGACAAGAAGGACAAGGAATAGTTTAAGGCATTGTTCAATAAGGTGGCAGAAGAATTTCTACTGGGAAAAAAAACACCAAAATATCCAAAGAATCACCGACGGAAAACCGAACAACACGGGTCGCGTTTTCGCGCGCGGAAAAAGCAAGACACGTAAAGAGAATACAAGCGAAAATGAGTATAAATATAATAAAATACAATCAATTTAGAGCTTGAGTAAAGGATACAATCCAACTTTGCACAAATAACAATAACAGCTAGTGGAATAATCAAGTTCAAGAAGGAAACAATCTGAGCAGCACGAGTCACAAAAATTCCGACCATGCACAATGGCGAAAAAAAGGAATTGACGTCACGGTTGTTGCATATGTGCTCGGTAAATGCAAGAGGTGTGCAGAGAGAGTACCTGTAATGTCAAGCGCCGGTCTCGCACGACCCCTTTTCGATCTTTTTTTTTGTTCTTTTGCACTCTTCCTACTCGTTTGGAAAAGTTTATTAGCTTGAGTTAGTTCCGATATAGGGCTTGCACTTACCTTACAGCCAATAGTAAACAATTGAGAGTAGGTTGAGAAGAAATATAAGGTCATACATCAAAGCAAACTAGAGTTATCTGGAAACCATTTGTTTCAGATGGACAGACAGATCTGAATATGTTTAAAGAATAATTTTCACATTGAACTAAGTTAAAATTCAGGTTCTCCCAAAGGGAGCCCAAATATGAACCCAGGGAACTGATTGGAGCAAACTTGAATCTCACTCTACTAAGAATGCTACATACCAAATACCAAAAGATTCTGACGGATGAATCTGAAGATTTTTAACCCTTTACCAAACATGAAAAGCAGACGACACTTGCAAAAAAATTTCTTTAATAACTAATTTTTTTCATTTTTTGTCTCAAAAACATAGGTTATGACCCCTCGTTGGAACGAGCTCGGCGAGCTCGTTCCAACAAGAGGTCATAACCTATGTTTTTGAGACAAAAAATGAAAAAATAATAAAAATTAATTGGCGATTTTTTAGAATAGCGCTGGCCGGTTTTGGCCGTTACATTGGGTAAAGTTATGATTTATTATTATTTATTGGTGTTTAAGGTCTATATTTCTGCACAATGGCTAATCATGACCGTGACAGTTTTACGGGTGGAGGAAGCCGGAGTACCCGGAGAGAACCACCGAGCAACTGTCAGCTCCCCAACATACTAACTCCGCACAAGCAGGGTTAGCATTGGTTGAAGACAGGTGCACTATCGACGTGCAGTACGCTTTTAGTACACAGCGTCACCGTGACCCCACATGGGCAATGGGGGTGAAGTGTCTTGCCCAAGGACACAACGCGGTTGCCGCTGGTGGGATTCGAACCGAGGACCTCTCGGCTTGCAGCCTGCACCTCTACCTACTGAGCCACCGCGCCCCCACGTTGGGTAAAGGGTTAATGAATATTCCTCATAGTACAAAAAGTTAAAATTCTGGTTCCCAAAGGAAGTCCAAATATTAACCTAGGTACTTGTGTCGAACAAACCTGAATCTGATCCCTCTAAGGATACTGTATACCAAGTATCAAAAGATTCCGATAGGTAGTTCAGAAAAAGACTTTTTAATTTTTCAAAAAAAAACTTTGGGTGGTGCTAACAGAATGCCTTTTGTGGTGCTCCCTGTGGGTATGGCAACTTGAACAAAGCTGAATTAACATATAAGGAACATGCCTATCAAATTTGGTTAAATTCGGCCCAGTGGATTATGAAAAGTCAATATTGTAAAGTTCATGCCAGGCAGACAGACATTAAGCGATCACAAAGGTGTCCAAATATGAATGCAGGGACATGATTTGAACAAACTTGGATCCAACCCCCATAAGGATGATGTGTTCCAAATATCAAAAGATTATGACCGTGGACTCTGAAGGAGAAAAAATTCCAGAATATTCCTTATATTGCAGTAAGTTAAAATTCGGGATCCACGGAGACCCCAACTGTAAACTGAGGGACTTGATTTGAAGAAACTTGAGTCTGCTCTCCACCTACCTTCAAGGAGACTTAATACCAAATATGGTAAGTTTTTTAAAGAATTTTCCTCACTGCCTTCAGCTAAATTTGAATTTGTTTTACACTAATTAAGTACACAACAGTTGATTCAAAGCAGCCCATTCGTTGAAAATAAGTTTTGGGTAGGGCCAAAACACTTGCCCCTCCCAGAGTAATTGTAAATGTTAAACATCCCTTGAACAAATTTCAGATGATACCTCAAAAGGAAGGTGAATACCAAATATCAACTCATACCATCCATTGAATCCTGCGAAACACTGAGCTATCATGCTCTCCAACTTACTAACCCGACACAAGCTGAGTTTACAGTGGGTAAAGACCAGTGCATTATTGACATGCAGTACACTTAAGTACCTAGCTAGCACCACCGTGCCGTGCACCACCCCCCCCCCCCCCCACCCCACAACTGGAATTAAGTGGCTTGCCCAAGGACACAACAGAGTTACCTCTGGCGAGGAGACATACAATAGGGAACATGCCTGCAAAATTTGGGTCTATTCAGTCTAGTAGCTTCTGAGAAGTCAGGGCAGATGGATGGACAGACAAACAGAAAGTGATCAGTAATGCTACCCTGGAACTTTACACAGGTGGGATGAAAATGGTGAAAACTAGGGCTGCAACGGTACACTTACCTCACAGTTCGGTACGTATTGCGGTTTTTCGGTGGCGGTACAATACGTATTGCGGTACATTTTTTATAACATTATTTGCCCAAAAACTGAGGGTGAATCATGTTTGCAATACGCTAGAAGCCTAGCATGCTGTTGGACTGCTGTGGCAGCTGTGCCGTGCAAAAATGCACTGCAACAAAAAAAACAAGAGGCCCCACATGGCCTTAAATCGCTCACCTGACAAAGTGGTTCAAAGAAGTATTTTGGATCACATTCAGCTCGTTATGGTTCATCAACACCACAGAGGAATGACATCATGAAATTAAATTCAGGCGTCCATGTCAGATAATCATTATCATAGCATAGGTCTTGCCAACTAGATCCAATTCTCCCAGCTATAGATAAGCATTTCCAAATTTCCAAGCCTTGTTACGCCACTGCAGTTTGAAAGCCATAACTGATGAAACAAGGGACTCGATTTGAACAAACTTGAATCTTCCAAATTTCCAAGCCTTGTTACGCCACTGCAGTTTGAAAGCCATAACTGATGAAACAAGGGACTCGATTTGAACAAACTTGAATCTGACCCCCCCCCCCCCCCCCCAAGTTAAAATTCGGGCTCCCATAGGAAGCCCAAATATGAACCCAGGAATTCAATTTGAACAAACTTGAATCTGGTGCCCCTAGATAAGTCGTATACCAAATATGGAAGAATTCTGACTGGTGGATCTGAAGAAGAAGATTTTTAAAGAATAGACCTAATATTGCACTAAGTTGAAATTCGGGCTCCCACAGGGAGCTCAAATATGAACCCAGGGACTCAAATTGAACAAACTTAAATCTGACCTCTCTAGAGATGTTGTATACCATATATGAAAGGACTCTGCCTAGTGGGTCTGAAGAAGAAGATTTTTGAAGAATAATCCTCATATTGCACTAAGTTAAAATTTGAGCTCGCATAGGGAGTCCAAATATGAACCCAGGGACTCGATTTGAACAAATGTGAATCTGACCCCCATAGAGATGTTGTATACCAAATATGAAAGAATTCTGCCTGGTTGATCTGAAGAAGATTTTTAAAGAATAATCCTCATATTGCACTAAGTTAAAATTCGGGCTCCCATAAGGAGCCCAAATATGAACACAGAGACTCGATTTGAACAAACTTGAATCTGACCCCCCCCCCCCCCCCCCCCCCCCCTACAGATGTTGTATACCAAATATGAAAGAATTCTGCCTGGTGGATCTGAAGAAGAAGATTTTTGAAGAATAATCCTCATATTGCACTATGTTAAAATTCGGGCTCTCATAGGGAGCCCAAATATGAACCCAGGGGCTCGATTTGAACAAACTTGAATCTGACTCCCCTATTGATGTTGTATACCAAGTATGAAAGGATTCTGACCAGTGAATCCGAAAAAGAAGATTCTTTAATGTTTTTCCCATTGCCTACAGTGTTAAATAGTGCTGACTCAGCACTTTTTCAAAGTCTCGAAACCTTACCCTATGATAAAACCGATAGCAATTTTTTTTTACCAATCTTTTCTGTTGGTCCTAAGGAAGCTTTACACCAAATAAAAATTCTCAGTGCCGTGCAGTTTTGGAGATATGGGCATTTTAAATTTTTTCTATTTTTAGCTCCTGCGATTCCCACAGGGCAGCAGGACAATTTTTTTTGCATAAATCAAGTACTTATGACCCAATAAGCCCTCACATAAAATTTGGTTCAAATTGGCCTCTCAGTTCAGAAAATAGAAATTTGGAGCGGGGCCAAAATATATGCCCCTCCCACAACGACGCCAAATATTATCCCTCTAACTTCTCTTGAACAAACCTGAGTGTACACCTCAAAAGGAAGCTGCATACCATATATAAAGTCTCTGCTACTGCTGGTTCATGAGAAGAAGATTTTCAAAGATTTTGGTGCCCCTTGGGGGCGTGGCCCCACCCAGTAGGAGGGGCAACTTCATTTGAACAAATCTGAATTGGCATTAGGTAATAAATATTTAGCCAACATTTGAATAAAATTGGGCTAGTGATTTAGGAGGAGAAGTCGATAATGTAAAGTAAACGCCGGACGGACGACGGACGGATCACGATCAGTAAAGCTCCCGCTGAGCTTCGCTCAGGTGAGCTAAAAAACTAGAATAATTTATAACCCAATTCCCCCATGTCTGTGTGGTTTTATTCATTCTGAGTCAAGCTGAGGAATTTACCATGATTCACTATCAATCTCATCTTTGTATGAGGGAAAGCCAAAGAGTTTCCAGACAGGAGATTTAAATTTTGGAGGTGGGCTCACGATACCTTCGTTGTTATTGGTAATCCATTTATTTCTGTCACTCATGTTGTTATAATTGGATGTACTTCAGACCTGACATGTGTGCTCAAAGGCGAATCAGAAATACGCAAATAAACAACGCAAAACTTGATTGGCAAATTGTTGAATAATCAGCCAATAAATAATCGTCTTACTTCTCCTGACACACATTCGGAATTACCCAAACCTCAAGTGAAGTCGAGTTGGTTATTAGTAGATGTACGACATGCTGTTCTGTTTATGTTTGCAAACTGTTTGCTTGTATCGACACTTACAAATTTTCATACAGACCCAATCCCCAACAGCCGTCCATTAAAACCAACAGCATGTTTCTATGCACCGCATATTTGGTAGATTAAAGCTGAAATGTTGCAGCCAGGCAGCCTGTTAAGCTGATGTAGAAATATGCACTCTTGACTTGGCAAAACAGGACAGAAAAAATAGGCCGATGAAATCGTCAGATGTGTACCCATACGCGCAACTAGTAGAAAGCTGTATGACAGAGGGCCACCACGGATGCCGACATTATGTACACCATACAAGGTATGGGTACATATAGAAATGGATTGGAGTAGTGTCTAATTTGATGGATAAAGGGTTAATATCTCCGGATCAAATTATCAGATTTACATAACAAGAAGGACGCCAACGCCCTATAGCTCACCAACATTCCTCTTTGATAGTAACTTTGGCAAACACAAGAACTGTATCAAACAGGCTCATAACATGTGACAAAGCTTACCTAAACACAACCTCTTAAAAGTAAAACACAGAAACTGACATAAACACTGAGTTAAGCATGAAATTCTGAGCTAAACAGAAAACTAAACGCAACTAAAAATGTCAAGAAAAATGTTTAAAATGCAGGGTATGAGGGGTTAATCATGGAACAATGATACTGAGGAACATGTATGATGAATATAAGTGACATGGGAAGAGAAGGAGCACAGCAGCTGACCTAAACATCAAGTTAAACATGAAATTCCGAGCTAAACAGAAAACTAAACGCAACTAAAAATTTCAAGAAAAATGTTTAAAATGCAATGTATGAGGGGTTAATCATGGAACAATGATACTGAGGAACACGTATGATGAAAATAATTGCCATGGGAAGAGAAGGAGCACAGCAGCTGACCTAAACACCAAGTTAAACATGAAATTCCGAGCTAAACAGAAAACTAAACGCAACTAAAAATGTCAAGAAAAATGTTTAAAATGCAGGGTATGAGGGGTTAATCATGGAACAATGATACTGAGGAACATGTATGATGAATAAAGTGCCGTGGGAAGAAAAGGAGCACAGCAGCTGACAAACACTTAGTTAAACATGAAATTCCGAGCTAAACAGAAAACTAAACGCTACTAAAAATTTCAAGAAAAATGTTTAAAATGCAATGTATGATGAAAATAATTGCCATGGGAAGAGAAGGAGCACAGCAGCTGACCTAAACACTAAGTTAAACATGAAATTCCGAGCTAAACAGAAAACTAAACGCAACTAAAAATGTCAAGAAAAATGTTTAAAATGCAGGGTATGAGGGGTTAATCATGGAACAATGATACTGAGGAACATGAATGATGAATATAAGTGCCATTGGAAGAGAAGGAGCACAGCAGCTGACCTAAACACTAAGTTAAACATGAAATTCTGAGCTAAACAGAAAACTAAACGCAACTAAAAATGTCAAGAAAAATGTTTAAAATGCAGGGTATGAGGGGTTAAATCATGATATAATGATAATAATCATCATATAGCAGCATTATAAAGGCCATGATATGGAAATAGGGTGAGTAAGTGACCTAAACAGAAGCTTTAACATTATTGGACACGTACGCTGACGCCGACCGATCGAGCCATGCCATAAGCTCACACAACTAAAGTTGGTGAGCTAAAAAACTATACAGCACAGAACACCAGTAACCTGAATAAATATATAAAGTAACATGACAATCGGATTGATATTTTTTGAGTTGTCTCATGCCAAAGGGATTGGAGGAATTTTCAATTTGAAGGATAAAGGGTTAATATCTTGGGATCAAATTATCAGATTAACACCAAAAACTATACAGCTCGGCACATCAGTAACCTGAACACAAATATACAGTAACTTGACAATCCAAGCAATATTTTTCAAGTTATCAGATAAATGCCAAAGGGATTGGAGGAATTTTCAATTTGAAGGATAAAGGGTTAATATCTCGGGATCAAATCATCAGAGTTACACTAAAAACTATACACTTCGGCACATCAGTTACCTGAATACAAATATAAAGTAACTAGACAATCCAAGCAATATTTTTCAAGTTATCGAATGCCAAAAGGATTGGAGGAATTTTCAATTTGAAGGATAAAGGGTTAATATCTCAGGATCAAATTATCCGATTTACACCAAAAACTACAAAGGTCAGCACATCAGTAACCTGAACACAAATCTAAAGTAACTAGACAATCCAAGCAATAATTTTCCAGTTGTCGAATGCCAAAGGGATTGGAGGAATTTTCAATTTGAAGGATAAAGGGATAATATCTCAGGATCAAATTATCCGATTTACACCAAAAACTATACAGCTCGGCACATCAGTAACCTGAACACAAATATACAGTAACTTGACAATCCAAGCAATATTTTTCAAGTTATGAATGCCAAAGAAATGGATACGGACGCCGGACGGACAGATGGACAGACGGACGGACAAAGGATGGACGAACGACGGATGGTAACCCCGGATGCCGACATTATGTGTACCATACATAGTATGGGTACGCATAAAAACACATGGTTGACCACGTGCTAAATCTACGTCGTCAATATGAAAATAAGTGTTGTTTGTCACGAACCAAAAGAAACTTATCCCCAAATCACATGATCAACATGGTTATGAATATTGAATATATTTATCGCTTGTCTGAACTGCACCAACTTCGTGGAAGATCCCACCACATCCGATTGTTTTATGGGCTTGAAATTCCACACTTTCTTTTATTGTTAAGTGATTTGAATAAGTTAAATTTTTAAAATAAATGTTTGAAATCTTATGTATAAAGTTTATTCTATTTAAATACTGACCTCACCAACTATTACAAATATTATCCACCAAGATTATGTTATATATGGGTGAGTTACTGAGTGTGTGTGCATGATGGGGAGGGGGGGGGGGGATACGGGCAAGCCCCTTCTATTTTTCAGAGAGAGGGAAAGGGAGAACAGTTTGATCCTGCAGGAGTTTACTTGAAATTCACATCTGACTTCATGGGCCCTCTTTTGGGGGTGTTGGAATTCTCCTGCTGCGACCGCTGTACCGTGAGCGTACCGAAAATTAGGCTGAATGAACCGTAATTGTACCGTGGAAAAATACTGCGGTGCACCGAGACCGCGGTGAACCATTGCAGCCCTAGTGAAAACCTTATAAAAGAAATTGTTTTCAAGATAAAGTAAGTAAATGGTTAAGAATACTCACTGTGTATTGTACTACTCTTCTTCTTCAAATCTACACACATTATTTTTGATACTCTCTTATTTTCTATTTTCAAAACTGCAAAGAAAAGGAGAGTACAACAGTTCTAATGATTTTCAAATCACAAGCTAATTTCCACAAGTCATCCAACAAAATGCAAAGATTTTTTTTTTTTTTAAAATTCAGATACATCGAAAAAATGGGTGCTTCTATTTTTTGGAATGTACAACATAAGAAAATTTTGGACCGTCAACATCACATCCAACTCTGATCAAGAAAAACGTCAAAGCGTTAACACTTTTCCAACAATCTGGATGAACCAGCACACAACTTGTCCTCAGCTATTCCTCTTACTGACTGTGATATTAAAATAGTGTTGTGTGTTGTAGTTTGGGGGCTAGGTATATCACCGAATGGGAGGGGTCACACATCGGTGTTGACATCTCCGGAAGTTAAATTATTTAATTTTGATGCTTTCCGACACCGATCACCAATAACATCATTGCATTAACAATTTTGTGACAATTTGGATGAAACTGCACACTGCACAAATCTCTTCATAAATACGACCTGTAGACTGTGCTAAAGGTTTTCGGGTTCAGGGGTTTGCATAGCCATCACCATTGACTGGGGCTGGGCGGTTTATCGGTTTTTCGGTTCAGTTCGTTTTTTTTTTTTTAAAACCGAAACCGAACCGCCACCTTAACAAAAAACCGAGACTTTCGGTTTCAACAAATTTCCCAGAAGTGGTTAAGTTTATGACCACTCAATCACTTGCTTTCCGCACGCCAAAGGCTTAAATGTCAGGCAAAGGTAAATGCTGTGCCATTTATGCTTACTTCGAGAGGACTGATAACAAATCCCCCCCACAAATAGTGGTAGCAAATTTCTTGTATCTTAAACAATACCTACAGAACCACCAGCAGATGGAATATGAAAAATTAAAAGTCGTACGTAAAAATCCACACATGCAATTCAAGAATTGTTAAGTAAATTTAATGAACCGGGCATATTCGACCAAAGAGGTATTGCAAGTTACCTGACAATATATGGTGTAAAAGTATTATAAATTACCTTTGACCCAAAATCATCTGCGCACAGCACGTTGTAAATTAGATTGGTGGTAAACATAAAATTCATTGAGTTTTAAAACCTCAAAGTTCACATGGGAAAAATGAGGAGTAAATTATGTTAATTGACCACTGGCACGTTCTCTGAAGTCACATGCTCAGAGATAACGCTGCACATTGGCAGTAATGTTTTTTGTCAACAATAAAATGGTTAAATTAAAATAGAACACATCCTATTAAATGGATGCCAGGTAACTATTGAAAGTTTTTTTTAAAACTTATTGGGAATTGTTTGTATACTATTTGAACTTACTTTAAGGAATCGCGCAGTACTGCAGGTCTGTCAGGTACACACGCTGCATTCCCAATACGAAGATGTTATCAACACGTGTCATGATCATGTGTATTTTGTAAACACAACAAATCCCAAGATGCAATATTGCAAACTTTCTTTCAAACCCCATTATGCAGCAGTCTCCCCTCCATTCAAAAACATCGATCGCCTGCCTTGAATAAGATGAAATCAACGCAGGGATAAGCCAAGAGGGCAAAGTAAAGTTGGTAATATCTTCGCCTTGGCACCGCCCATTTCGCCCAATTTCTATGTTTGGGCAGAATCAAAGTAAAAAACGAACCTCTACAGTCGAAATTAGGAGAGATATTGTGAAAGCAGTGGAGTGAGTTACCAATAAAAGTGATTCGTATATCACGACTTACTTCAACAATAGTTATCAAAATCAGAAAAAAATATGATTTGTGTTCCTCTTATTCCACTGTCATTTGAAGCAGGAATCATCAAGAAACACGGGGCACGCCTATTTTCAAGCGATGTGATAATTACCGAAATAAGCACAACAATTGCACATTATCCACCAGAACCAGGGTGAGAGCATTGCGACTCTATAAAAAATAAGGAAATGTTGATTTTTGCTAAAATGTAGCTTTTCTTGTTAATTTCTGCATCTTGTCTTGACAAGGTCCCAAATCTCACTGAGAGAACAAGGCAGCTCCCACCCGTGGTGGAGCCATGGTTTGAAATCCTGTGGACCATGCTGGTGGACATTTGTTTTTTTTTTGGTTTTTTTTGGGAGGGGGTGGGAATCTCAGGACTGAGGGTACTGTACTTGTACTGAGGGCAGGAAATCAAAATTTGGGGATGGGAGAAGCAAGTGGGATTTTGAGTGGAGAGGGGGGGGGGGGGGGGGCTGGTCTCCCTAGATACCTCACGGCTCTACCACACAATATGTCCATTTGCTGAGAAGAGTGGTGAACACTGATTAACCCGAATGACTCAGCATGCTATATGAGCCTCATGACTTGGATGACAAATACAGACAGATTTTATGTGTACATTACCCTCTAAAATGTGGATTTCTACAATATATTATGAAAAACCAAAAACCGAACCGAAAACCGAGTTTTTGTACAAAACCGAAACCGAACCGAAAAGCAAATTTCAAAACCGCCCAGCCCTACCGTTGACCAATCGTAACCAAAAGTTTTCTTATCTAGACATGACCTTGAACCTGCCAATGAAATTTTTATGATGATCGGTCAAGAACTACGGGGTTGTAGCTTGTGCTAAAAATGCAAACAGACTGACAGAATAATAGACTTCCACACGTGTGATTGCGATAGCTTAATTCAATTCAATTCAATTCAATTTTTATTTCACAGTATACAAATACAAATAAAATATTAGAAGAGAGTTACAAGATCATGAATAGTTGTGTAAATGCATACTGTGGGGAATAACATAGTCTAGTGACTGTCTTCCTGTCATCCCCAAGACAATAAAAGGTGACTAAAGTAGAATAGCATATTTTAGATTTAAGTAAACTAAATACAGACAGCAGGTAGTTATTGTTTTTACTTTACATGTAGCATGATTTTGGTTGGGATTAGTTATTTTTTCCCCATCGTGGATCAAATTCTGCAAAGTTCCAACTCAGCTTGTTTTGGCCTGATAATTAACCTTGTTTCTGAATTTGACAGAATAAATATATTCTCAATAACCAGTTCCATGTCCGTATGTCAATAGGGTGATGTATGGTCGAAAAAACCATTCATGACCGTCCGATACCGATAGGTTTAACTTGCAAAAACAGTCAGGGCATCTTGTGTTGGTGCAGCTAACATTGGCATTATATGAGTTTATGAATTGGTCAATTAATGTTTTTTTAAATGACATTCGTGTGAGGGTTTTTATCGTTGTATCTAAGTCGTTCCACAATTTAGGAAAAGAGAAGTACGGAAGCGCGGCTGAGAACTGGGTACGCGGTTTGTGTGTGATTAGATTACCAAACTGCCTTGTATTCATACCAGATGGATTCTCGTATACTTGAAATGTATTATCAAAACTGACAGGGAGGTTGTTGTGGGACCAGTCATACATGAATAGAAGAGAATGTAATTTGTGGAGATCGCTAAATTTAAGAATTTTTAAACGTTTGAAAAGGGGGTCCGTATGTGAGTTGAATTTTTTGTTCGCTATAATACGCATAGCCTTTTTTTGCAAATTCAGTATTTGTTTAGTTGCAGGTGTGTTTCCCCATATTTGAATCCCATATATTAAGTGGCTTTGAATTAGTGTGAATTAGAGTATACGTAAGGTCTTGGGCGGCAAAATTTTTTTTACTCTATTAAGGATATAAATTGCCCTTGACAGTTCCGTACAAAGTGCTGTTACGTGATGGTTAAATTTAAGGTTCTCATCCAAGTTAATTCCTAGGAATTTTATGAATTTGTGTTGATGATTATTTCCTGCTATTATTTTGTATTATTTAATGTAATTTGGGTTTGTACGTTGCTATAGTTGTAATTGTCATTTTGGGGATAGAGAAGTAGAGCTTTGGTTTTATTTACGTTTAATGATAATTTGTTTGCTAAGCACCAGTCATTGATTTTTGACAGTTCAGTATTCACCTTCTCTGTCAGCACATTAAGGTCGTTCCCAGATGCGTAGCCTGTTGTGTCATCCGCAAGTGACAGGATATTCATGTCCGTTGCTTCACAAATGTCATTGATATACAGTACAAACATAAGAGGACCAAGTACAGAACCCTGTGGTACACCCGTAATAACATTCAGTAAGTCTGATGATTCACTCATGAATTGTACATATTGGGATCTCTCGGAAAGATAATCCTGAAACCACGAATTAGCTATTCCTCTAATGCCGTAATGTTCAAGTTTTCTGATGAGTATTTCGTGGTCAATCGTATCGAATGCTTTTGAAAAATCTAAAAAAATGGGCAGTGTACAATCTTTAGTTGCTCTGTTATTCATTATGGAAACATGATTGATGAGATGCAATATTGGATGGAATATTGAGTGTCCCTTTCTAAAGCCGAACTGATAGTTGTAAATAACGTTATTTACGTCCAGGAATTTTGTTAGTCTTTTATGCATTAACTTCTCTAGGATTTTTGAGAAAGAGGGGAGGATACTTATTGGACGATAATTGTTGAATGACTGTTTATCTCCTGATCTGAAAATTGGTATTACTTTTGCGACTTTCATTTTGGATGGTACAGTTCCAGTTGAGAATGAGGTATTGATAACATGTGTTAAAGGAAAGGCAATTTCATGTATAATGTCTTTCAATAGTTTCGGAGAAATGTTGTCCTGACCAGCGGAAGTTTTTCTGGGAAGACTTTTTACTGAGGATATGACTTCTTCAGTGGTTGTAGGTGATATGAAAAAAGAGTCGGAGACGTTGTTTTTTAGGTAGTCACAGAATCGATGTGTGGAGCCAGTCATGTTGTCAGTTACTCGAGTTCCGATGTTAAAGTAGTTGTTAAATTTCTCAGCAATTTGGATGGGGTCAGTGAGCTCAACATTATCTTCAATAAATGATGATGGTAGCAGCGGAGGAAGATTGGACTTGTTTATTGCCTTGCGGATAATTTCCCAGGTTTTCTTAACGTTTCCCCTGTTTTCTGAGATCACTTGATTATAATAATTTGTTTTAAGTTTACGTTTGAGTTGGTTAAATATTTGACAATTAAGTTTTATATTTTGTGATATTGTCATTGGTCATGAACCTGTACTTTTTTGCAAGTAGTTTGTGCTTATTTAAGGAGGACTGTAAGAGACCATAAGTCATCCATGGTTCTCGTTTTATATATTTTTGGGGGGTCTTAATAGTTACCAGCGGAAAGGCTTTATCAAACGCCGTGTTCAAGATTTGTAAAAAATTCTCATAAGCTTCATTGGCACGAGGCTCTTGGCATACAGTGTTAAAGTCAGATTCAGATAGTAACTGTTTAAATGCGATGATATTCCGTGTGCTGAATATTCTCTTAGGCTGGTATGTGTTATCCTTGGGGCAGGAGCTTTTGATATTTTCGATATAGAATGTGGCGAAATGATCGCTTACATCAGTAATGATTATTCCAGAGGTATTTAAATTTAGTTTATTACAGAAGATGTGGTCAATTAAAGTTGCCGAATGACTTGTAACTCTCGTAGGTTTGGTTATCAAGGGCGTAAACCCAGTGCTGAACAGAGTTTCTAGGTATTGATTGGTTTTCTGGTGTTGGTTAAAATTGAGTAGATCTATGTTGAAATCGCCCATCAGGTAGGCTGTTTTTCTTTCAGTGTTGATTTGATCTAGTAAGTTAGAATATTCAGTTAAGAATACGTCCAGATCGGCTTTTGGGGCAGTATTAGGGCGATAAATGATTCCTACGATTTATTTGTTTTTTCCAGTAAGTTCTACGAATAGTGATTCAAACACATGGGGAATGAAAATGCTTAAGTCGTTCCTAACTTGGAATGGTGTAGAATCTTTAACAAAGACACCAACCCCACCTCTACCATCATCATCGGCAGGACGAGAACGCAGGACAAGCGGATGATAACCGTCTAGGGTGTAGAAGATATTTTCTTTCACACTGAAAGTTTCAGTGATACCAATGATGTCAAAGATATTTTTGTTTGTTTGGAGATCGCAGAGCAGATTCTGCAGTTGTTCGAAGTTAGCATTTAGGCTCCTGCAATTAATGTTAAGTAAAGCGAGAGATTTAACACATGTGCCTACTGTTGACGAAAACGTTTCTGGTGTGTAGTATTTACAATTGTTCCTATCGTCAGTTAGTGGAGTAATAGGATCATCTTCAGAAACATTGTTAATTTCAAGGTTGAATTGTGTAACAAAGTCAAAGGCTGAGTAGTTTTGAATTTCTTCAAGTGAGACTAAACTGGTCATTACAAAATCTGACACACAATGGCGGAAACAAAGGGTTTCAATAGCACAAGTGCTCTACTCTGCTGTCTGATATAGTGTGGCTTAAGGTACAGTCGGGCAGTTTAGGACAAGGGCACATACGTATGATGATGTAGGTGGCCTTGGTAGACAGGTGTTTTCTGTATGTCTGGGAGTTGAGTAGATTAGATTAGTTGTAGAAAATCAAGTTTATATAGCTAATTAATATATTTTTTCTCACTTATCGTGGATTGATTGAAGAAGATGGAGGAAGGAATAAGTCTAGAAAATGAAAACGAAGAGATATAGTTTCTCATAATAGGGGGCATTACATTATGACTAAGCACGTACTGAATTTTCAGTTTGTGCTCAAACTGCATCATGGCTGCTCTGCAGCAGCCATGCCCCAGTCTGAGAACAAACGGTAACTCCAGCAGTTTCTGTAAAACACGTATAAATACGTGAGGTATTTGACCAAGGTATGGGGAACTGAATTTCCATTGTTGAGGGGGATGTGCAGAATTATGGATTGGGATGTTTAGATATACACCCGAAAACGAAGTGATATAGTTTCTCATAATTGGGAGCATTACAGTATGATTAAGCACGTTCTGGATTTTCAGTTTGTGCTCAAACTGCACCATGGCTGCTCTGCGGCAGCCATGCCCCAGTCTGAGAACAAACGGTAACTCCAACAGTTTGTGTAAAAGGGCACATACGTATGATGATGTAGGTGGCCTTGGTAGACAGGTGTTTTCTGTATGTCCGGGAGTTGAGTAGATTAGATTAGTTGTAGAAAATCAAGTTTCTCATAATTGGGAGCATTACAGTATGATTAAGCACGTTCTGGATTTTCAGTTTGTGCTCAAACTGCACCATGGCTGCTCTGCGGCAGCCATGCCCCAGTCTGAGAACAAACGGTAACTCCAACAGTTTGTGTAAAACACGTATAAAATACGTGAGGTATTTGACCAAGGTATGGGGAACTGAGTTTCCATTGTTGAGGGAGATGTGCAGACTTATGGAATGGGATGTTTAGATATACACCCGAAAATGAAGTGATATAGTTTTTTCATATTAGGGGGCATTACATTATGACTAAGCACGTATTGGATTTTCAGTTTGTGCCCAAACTGTATCATGGCTGCTCTGCAGCAGCCATGCCCCAGTCTGGGAGCAAACGGTAACTCCAGCAGTTTGTGTAAAATACGTATAAATATGTGAGGGATTTGATCAAGGTATGGGGAACTGAATTTCCTTTGTTGAGGGAGGTGTGCAGAATTATGGATTGGGATGTTTAGATATACACCCGAAAACGAAGTAATATAATTTCTCATAATTGGGAGCATTACAGTATGACTAAGCACGTACTGGATTTTCAGCTTGTGCTCAAACTGCATCATGGCTGCTTTGCAGCAGCCATGCCCCAGTCTGAGAACAAGCCGTAACTCCAGCAGTTTGTGTAAAATACGTATAAAATACGTGAGCTATTTGACCAAGGTATGGGGAACTGAATTTCCATTGTTGAGGGAGGTGTGCAGACTTATGGATTGGGATGTTTGGATATACACCCGAAAACGAAGTGATATAGTTTCTCATAATTGGGAGCATTACAGTATGACTAAGCACGTTCAGGAATTTTCAGTTTGTGCTCAAACTGCAACATAGCTGCTCCCTTGTTGAGGGACATGTGCAGAATTATGGATTGGGATGTTTAGATATACACCCGAAAACGAAGTGATATAGTTTCTCGTAATAGGGGGCATTACATTAAGACTAAGCTCATACTGGATTTTCAGTTTGTGCTCAAACTGCTTCATGGCTGCTCTGCAGCAGCCATGCCCCAGTCTGAGAACAAACGGTAACTCCAGCAGTTTGTGTAAAATACGTATAAAATATGTGAGGTATTTGACCAAGGTATGAGGAACTGAATATCCATTGTTGAGGGAGATGTGCAGACTTATGAATTGGGATGTTTGGTTATACACCCGAAAACGAAGTGATATAGTTTCTCATAATAGGGGCATTACAGTGTGTTTTGCATTTCGTATGAAAAGTGTGTGAGTGCTGGAGGAGCTGGTGGCAATAAACCATAGGATGTGGAATAGAAAACCATAATAATATATTTGAAACAGAAGGAAATTTTCAAAGATATAACTTAACGAGAATGAATGAAGGAATGGACGAATCTGTGAATGAACGAATGTAGAAAAGAATAAATGGATGTCAACAAATCAACATTCTTCATTGATTCCCATTCAAATGCTGGTAGTGGAAAACGTAATGTGGGCAACATGTAACTTACCCAAACTATTATTTGGGTGAAAGAGTTTTACCTTCAATGAGTCGAGGAATATTCCATTGTTGAGGGAGATGTGCCGAATTATGGATTGGGATGTTTAGATCTACACCCGAAAACGAAGTGATATCGTTTCTCATAGTAGGGGGCATTACATTATGACTAAGCACGTACTGAATTTTCAGTTTGTGCTCAAACTGCACCATGGCTGCTCTGCAGCAGCCATGCTCCAGTCTGAGAACAAACGGAAACTCCAGTAGTTTGTGTAAAACACGTATAAAATATGTGAGGTATTTGACCAAGATATGGGGAACTGAATTTCCATTGTTGAGGGAGGTGTGCAGACTTATGGATTGGGATGTTTGGATATACACCCGAAAAAAGGAAGTGATATAGTTTCTCATAATTGGGAGCATTACAGTATGACTAAGCAAGTACTGGATTTTCAGCTTGTGCTCAAACTGCATCATGGCTGCTTTGCAGCAGCCATGCCCCAGTCTGAGAACAAGCCGTAACTCCAGCAGTTTGTATAAAATACGTATAAAATACGCGAGGTATTTGACCAAGGTATGGGGAACTGAATTTCCATTGCTGAGGAAGATGTGCAGACTTATGGATTGAGATGTTTGGATATCCACCCAAAAATGAAGTGATATAGTTTCTCGTAATAGGGGGCATTACATTATGACTAAGCACGCTCTGCAGCAGCCATGCCCCAGTCTGATAACAAATGGCAACTCCAGCAGTTTGTGTAAAATACGTATAAATACGTGAGGTATTTGACCAAGGTATGGGAAACTGAATTTCCACTGTTAATGGAGGTGTGCAGATTTATGGATTGGGATGTTTGGATGTACACCCAAAAACGAAGTGATATAGTTTCACATAATAGGGGGCATTACATTATGACCAAGCACGTACTGGATTTTCAGTTTGTGCTCAAACTGCATCATGGCTGCTCTGCAGCAGCCATACCCCAGTCTTGAGAACAAACAGTAACTCCAGCAGTTTGTATAAAATACGTATAAAATACGCGAGGTATTTGACCAAGGTATGGGGAACTGAATTTCCATTGCTGAGGGAGGTGGGCAGACTTATGGATTGGGATGTTTGGTTATACACCCGAAAACGAAGTGATATACAAGTAGTTTCTCATAATAGGGGCATTACAGTGTGTGTTGCATTGCATATTAAAAAGGTGTGAGTGGGGGGGGGGGGGGGGGGGGGGGGTGGGGAGCTGGTGGCAATGAACCATAGGATGTGAAATGGAAAACCATAATATCTTTGAGACAGAAGGAAATTTTCAAAGATATAACTTAACGAACATGAATGAAAGAAGGAGTGGACGAATCGGTGAATGAACGAATGTGGGAAAGAATAAAAGGATGTCCACAAATCAACATTCTAACATTCTTCATTGATTCCCATTCAAATGCTGGTAGTGGAAAACGTAATGTGGGCAACATGTAACTCACCCAAACTATTATTTGGGTGAAAGAGTTTTACCTACAATGGGTCGAGGAATATTCCATTGTTGAGGGAGATGTGCAGAATTATGGATTGGGATGTTTAGATATACACCCAAAAACGAAGTGATATAGTTTCTCGTATTAGGGGGCATTACATTATGACTAAGGATGTACTGGATTTTCAGTTTGTGCTCAAACTGCTTTATGGCTGCTCTGCAGCAGCCATGCCCCAGTCTGAGTACAAACGGTAACTCCAGCAGTTTGTGTAAAACACGTATAAATACGTGAGGTATTTGACCAAGGTATGGGGAACTGAATTTCCATTGTTGAGGGAGATGTGCAGAATTATGGATTGGGATGTTTAAACACCCGAAAACGAAGTGATATAGTTTCTCATAATAGAGGGCATTACATTATGATTAAGCACATACTGGATTTTCAGTTTGTGCTCAAACTGCTTCATGGCTGCTCTGACTTTGTCAAGTTAAGCTAAAAATTGCTGCTGCTGATGAACATTTACCATACCGACCCGTTTCGAAGCTCAGAGGGTGCGTGCAGTAAAATGAAAGTGTCAATGACACTGTAGTTTAACTTGTCCATGTGTTGTTTGATGAAAAGGATGATATTCAATGTTTATGAAAGGATTATGAAATAAGACAAGAATTGTGATAATTGGGAATATGTTAATTTCTGTTCCCTGTATATTATGTTTTTAATAAAAATAATATGAGGTGTACACTGCACTAAAGAGCTGAGGGGTAGGTTAATATGACCTTACAGTTAATGTATGTGGCACTCACAGTTAACATATGTCAACAAAAGTTACCAAATTACAGTGAAATTATTCCAAAACGAGTAATCCTATCAAGTTACATTGAAATCCCTTCATAAATATAGCCTGTAGACTGTGCTAAAAGTTTTCGGGCTTCAGGCCTGTGTAGCCAGGACGGTAGACTGATTGCAACTAAAAGGGGATGTCCTCATCTCAACATACTGAGTCATTCTAAGTTACAATGAAATCCCTTCACAAATACGACCTGTAGTCTGTACTAAAGTTCTTCGGTTTTTGAGCTCAGGAAGCCATCATGGTTGAATGATTGCGACCAAAAGGGGACATTCTCATCTAGACATTATATGAAGTCAACCTACCAGGTTACAATGAAATCCCTTCATAAATATGACCTGCAGACTGTGCAAAAGGGTTTCGGGCTTTGGGCTCGGGCAGCCATCATGGTTGAATGATCACAACCAAAAGGGGACATTCTCATCTGGGCATCATCTGGAGTGATCCTACGAAGTAACAATGAAATCCCTTCATAAATAGGACCTGTAAACTGTGTTCAAAGTTTTCAGGCTTCGGGCCCCTGTAGCCGTCAGTTGACCAATCACAACCAAAAGGTGACGTTATCATCCAGGCATTATATGGAGTCAACCTAACAAGTTACAATGAAATCCTTCCATAAATAGGACCTATAGACTATGTTAAAGGTTTTTGGGCTCGTGCAGCCATCAAGGCTGAATGATCACGATCAAAAGGGGATGTTCTTATCTAGACATTATTTGGATTCAACCAACCAAGTTACAATGAAATCCCTCCATAAATATGACCTGCAGATTGTGCTAAAAGTTTGTGGGTTTCGGGCTTGGGCAGCCATCACGGTTGACAGATCATTACCAAAAGGGGACGTTCTCATCTAGGCATTATACAGAGGCATCCTACAAAGTTACAATGAAATCCCTTCATAAAAAGACCTGTAGACTGTGCTAATGGTTTTTAGGTTTTGGGCTCGGGCAGCCATACCGATTGACCGATCACGACCAAAAGGGGATGTTCTCATCTAGACACGACCCCAAACCTGCATATGAAATTTTGTGATGATCAGATAAGAACTACGGCGGGGTGAAGCCTGTGCTAAAGGAAAATGTGAACGGACTCACAGATTCACAAACAGACTTCTGCACGCATGATGGCAATAGCTTTTCTTGACTTTGTCAAGTTAAGCTAAAAATTAAAAATGCCGATAGATCACCGATCCAATGTAGAGTTATGGCAGCTCAACTTATCGTCAAGAAACCAGTTGTTGACAATTTACTATGTGAAGGGTCACTGTGACTTTGACCTTTGACCAAGTAATTCCAAAATAAAAAGGGTTACTTCTTGCACCAATGCCAACCAACCTATGAAGTTTCATGAACGTGGGTAGAACCATTTTCAAATTATCATCTGATGACCAATTGTTTATGATTTATTATGTTCAAGGTCACTGTGATCTTGACCTTTGACCCAGCATGTCCAAAATAAATAGTGGTCTCCCACTCACCTAGACCAACCTACCTATAAAGTTTCATGAATGTGGGTCAAATCATTAAAGTTATCATCCAGAAACCAATTGTTTAGGGATTTACTATGTTGAAGGCCACTGTGAACTTGACTTTTCAAGTTGCAAGACCAAAATAAATAGGGTTCTTCCTCTCACTGATGCAAACCTACACATGAAGTTCATGAATGTGGGTCGAACCATTATCAAGTTATCATCCGGAAACCCAGTTGTTTTGATTTACTATGTTCAGGGTCACTGTGACCTTTACCTTTGACCGTGCGAGTCCAAAATAAATAGGGTTCTTCCTCTCACGAAGGCCTACCTGCAATTGAAGTTGCATGACTGTGGGTTCAAGTATAGTCAAGTTATCATCCGTAAACCAATTATTTATGATTTAGTATGTTGAAGGTCACTGTGACCTTGACCTTTGACCTTGTAAGTCCAAAATAAACAGGTTTCTTCCTCTCATCAAGGCCAACCTACCTTGAAGTTCCATGAATGTGGGTCGAACCATTATCAAGTTATCTTTCCTAAAACCAATTGTTTACGACCAACCGCCCACCCACCTGTCTGCCCGCCCAGCCAACCGTCATTCAACAAACTATATGTCAAGTTTGACTTTGTCACAACTTGACTAAAAAAAGTGTGTGGGGGGGGGGGGGGGGGGGGGGGGGGGGTAGGCTTCAGAATGAGTAATCAAGCCTGCAAGTCAAGTGGGTGTGCATCGGAATGGGAAATGATTAATTATCCTTTGGGTATGGTAAGAAAGAGTACCCTCTTAAATAAAAAATATCCACCCAATCCATCTCGCACATACTTATCAACTGTTTTAATAACTGATCAGTTTAAAATGCTGAACAAATTGAACATCATCGATGTTTTAACTATAGACCGTGCTGTCATGCTATATTATTTCCAGGTATCACATGCTTTGTTATTTTGCATTAAAATTTAGAATGAAAAAGGTGATAAAAATATGAAAAATAAAATGCTGACAGGATCATTGATCCAATGCTGAGTTGTGAAAGCACAAAAGTGGGTTTAATCATTATCAACTCATCGTCTGAAAACCAGTTGTTTACAATTTACTATGTGAAGGGTCACTGTGACCTTTGGCCTAGTGATTCCAAAATAAATAGGGCTCTCTCTTGCACCAATGCCAACCTCCCTATGAAGTTTCATGAATGTGGGTGGAACCATTGTCAAATTATCAGGAAACCAATTGTTTATGATTTATTATGTTCATGGTCACTGTGACCTTTGACCTAGTGAGTCCAAAATAAATAGGGGGTCTTCCACTCACCAAGGCAAACCTACCTATGAAGTTTCATGAATGTGGGTCACACCATTATCAAGTTATCCAGAAACAAACGGTTTATGATTTACTATGTTGAAGGTCACTGTGACCTTGACCTTTCACCTAGCGAGTACAAAATAAATAGGGTTCTTCCTCTCACTGATGCCAGCCCACCTATGAAGTTTCATGAAAGTGAGATGAACCATTATAAAGTTATCATCCAAAAAACAATTTACAATTTAATATGTTCAGGGTCACTGTGACCTTCACCTTTGACCTAGTGAGCACAAAAGAAATAGGCTTCTTCCTCTCACCGTTGCCAACCTACCTGTGCAGTTTCATGAAAGTGGGTCGAACCATTAGCAAGTTATTGTCTGGTTACCAATTGTTTAGGGATTTACTATGTTGAAGCCCACCATGACCTTGACCTTTCACCTAACCAGTCCAAAATAAATAGGGTTCTTCCTCTCACTGATGCCAACCCACCTATGAAGTTTCATGAACGTGGGTCAAACCATTTTCAAGTTATCCGGAAACCAATTTTTTTTTATTTACTATGTTCTGGATCACTGTGACCTTGACCTTTGACCAAGTGAGCCTAAAATAAATAGGCTTCTTCCTTTCATGAGGGCCAACCTACATATGAAGTTTCATGAATGTAGGTTCAACCATAGCGAAGTTATCATCCGGAAACAAATTGATTTAGTATGCTCAAGGTCACTGTGACCTTCACCATTGACCTAGTGAGTCCAAAATAAATAGGATTCTTCCGCTCACCGAGGCCAACCTACCTAAGAAGTTTCATGAACGTGGGTTGAACCATTATCTAGTTATTGTCCGGAAACCAACTGTTTACGCCCGACCGAACCGCTCGCCAAACTCAAGTCGAGTTTTACTTTGTCCAGCTTGGCAAATAAATCTTACTTTCAAATAGTTGGTAAATACGTTTGAATTCAATGAAAAATAAAATTTTGATTATATTCCATTGTTTACTCACTGGATTTCCCCAGCTATCAGTATGTGATGTAAACTGTAGGTAAAGTGGAGATCATGTGAGGTGCACAAGGGTTCAAATAATCAATATTACACTGAAAATATTGAGATTTTGAGAGAAAAAATAATCAAATAGATTCATGTGTACTTGGAAACTGAAGCACTGTTCAATAGGGGTTATCCCAGTCCATAAATATCTTTATTTAAAGTATGTGGGGAATCTCCTATGAAGTTATTTCCCTTTCATCAACAGCTGATTTTCAAACTGAGACACCTCTCTGTCTGTGCTAAATAAAATGGATTTTTAAGGCCTCATTCAGTAAAAAGGGGAATAAACTAGATTGAATTATTTGTGTGCAAAGCACACAATGGTGTATCCCCGCATTTCCTTAGCAACACCTTAGCATAGTTTCAACGTTTCGAAATAAATATCCAAGGAGCCTTTCAATGAAAACTGATATTCTAATGATAAAAGTGGTTCCACTGGAACCACTGGAGGCAAAATCAAAATTCAAAAACCTTCATGCACAACTAGAAATGTTACCTGAACACATTAGCATAGTTTAAACATTTCAAATTAAATACCCTAGGAGCCTTTCGATGAAAACTGATTTTCTAACGATAAAAGTGGTTCCACTGGAACCACCTGGGGCCAAATCAAAGTTCCGAAACACCTTAGCATAGTTTGAAAGTTTTGAATTAAATACCCTAGGAGCCTTTCGATGAAAATATAAATTTTATAGTAAATTTCCTTTCTTATTATACCTATCGCAATTGTTAACTACAGGCTTGCACTACAGTGGAAGACTAACCCGGATAAAATACTCTCTACTTTAATCTTTCCCAAGAGATTTGGGAAAGAAAAGTGGTGTAAAAAACACCACAAAAAATAAGCTAAAACTGGGTCGAGCACCATCGGCGCACACCCAGTAAGGGATGCTCTTCTCTTAGTACAATTCCACGACTTCCGTTAACCAGTGTGCAAGGCAGTCATCAAGCCGTTCTTTTGAGTCCGCCAACATAGGAGTTATATCATCAGCGGGGAGGAAGGATTCTTACCCAAATAAGAAGATGGGAGGGCCTCCATGTAAACAATTGCGGTAGGTATAATAAGAAAGGAAATTTACTATAAAATTTATATTTCTTATCAACCTACCTTACAATTGTTTACTATAAGCTGAATAGACAATAGGATGGAGGGAATCACATAACTGACCCACACATAACTCAATTGCACGGGAACTGTGGACAGAGGAAGAGGTCCCTAGGTCTATCAAACCATAGCATCACAAACATTAGTAAAAGACAATGAGAGATGAGGTATATGGTTAAGTGCGACGCACAGACAGAAAGGGCCGTAATGGCACCGAGCTAGAACTGCCCTTGTAAGAAGTTGAATGCCTGGGATAGACAACAGCCTGAACAGAAGAAAGAGGGCCCGTAGAACAAAGGTCCTCTGCCTGCTCCTGCAACTGTTGCAGACAAGTGGAGAAAGTAGCATTTCTCCAGAAAGCTACCAGCACAACATCCGACAACATGGCATAGTTAGTATAAGCCCCGAGAGGTAGACAATGCATGCACCTTGTGGTAGAAAAAACGATTGGTAATACAATCGCCAGTCGCTAGACGAGCGGAAGCTGCACGAATAGCAAGACAAATCCATCGAGAAATGGATTCAGGAGAGATCTTCTGTCGACCAGGAATAAGAGACTGAAAAACAGAAGGACCTGACAATTCGAAAGGCGGGGGATCCACTGCCGGAAACTCGGAAGAAGAGCAAGAAGCTCCTTCTGGTTGGCGAGAAGAGCTGCTAGATCCTGGTCCCATGACCCGCGAAGGAAAAGACCTACAGGATCTAACGTCACACCCCATTCAAGATCGCTGGCGACTGTCGTCGGAACACAATCAGATGGGAAGTCCAACGGAACTCCCTGCATAATCCACTGAACATCAGGCAGGGGGAAGGTGACGAGGAAGAGACTCCGGTAACTGAAGCACCTGAACCAGAGGATCGACATTCAGTCTCCACCGACGGAGCAGAAAGTGTTGGAGAGGTCTGACATGCAGCCGACCTAGAGGAACGAGATCCGTCACCGAACTGCAGAGACCGAGCAGCCTGGGAAGACTCCGACCTGTTGCAGACACATGGACTGGGTCACAGAATCAGGGCAAAAGGCTGAGAAGACCACAGCCCTTGCCTGGGAAACTGAAACCGTATCCAGCTGAGTACGGAAGTCCATCCCAGATGACAAAACGACGGAGAAGGGACCAGGTCCGACTTCTCCCCGTTGACTCTGAACCCTAGTGACGTGAGTAGGCTCAACAGTGTGATGACATCAGACTCCAGAAGGGCAGCATTGGAATGCCTTTGGAGGCTATCAACTGGATAAGCCGAAGAAGACACCCTGGACTGTGTGCGATATAAGACTAACACAAGCAACACCAGACAGGTGAAGGCCCAAGGATCCAGGTCGAGGCCAAAGGGCATGGCCTTGAACTGGAAAACATCCTGGGGAATGGGGCAGCGAATCGACCTGAAAGCCTCCATGCTGAACTGAGGAGCAATGATAGACTGCGTCAGGATACACAAATCGATAACCTGTCGGAGTCGGCCATCCTTCTTCAGCACCAAGAACAGGTGGGAATAAAATCCCACTGAAAGAAAGTTCTTGATGACCTTGATCGCCCCCTTTGACAGGAGATTGCCTATCTCCATGATCAAAAGTTCCCAACGTGTAACGTGGAAAAGGACTCATGTTGGAAAAGGCACTCTCGACAGTAGAATGCCCCAACCTGGGACGAATTTGAGTTGACTACTGCAGACGCCTACCCTTACCTTGTGAGTAGAAGTGGTGGAAGGAGGATCAGCCCTCAGCTTCGCAGAGTAAGCAGAAGGGTACTTGTTAGGCTTTGGATGGCCCCTGCCTTCAACAGAAGGCTGATCAAGCTGACTAAGCAGCAGCAGATCAATGGAACGACATAGGGAGTCATCCCAGACCGTCGCCACGGAACCATGGAATAGTAACGGACCCGCCGATAGAGGCAAATTGAAGAGCAGTGCACTGCCCCTCAAGAAGGGAACGGATTGTGCCCAGCATAGCGTCCCTGCGAACTAATTCCAAGTTAGCCGTGTTACAGGCATGTGTGTGAGAAGATGCATGAGCGCCTTGGACAGCACACACAAAAAAACCTGTTGGTCGTCAAACTCATCTGGGAGCAGATAAGCAGCAAAGCAGAGACGACGTGACCAAAGAGAGAAAGCATTCCAGCATCTCTCCCGATAGTCTCCATATGAAAAATGGCCAGCTTGGGAGTTGGGAGTCCTGATCCAAGACTGTCAAAGTCTGACAGACTGACGGATTGGCGAAATCATAGGAACAATAACGCACCAGAGGCAAAAAAGTGTCTTCTCTGATGAAGAATGACGTCTTTATAGCCTTGGAACTCACCTTAGAGTCCAAAGCTGTAAATGCTTCAACCACCCGTACCGACAGGCACGGTTGAAGGTGCCCAGAAGCAGGTTGCTCCACAGGCTGTAGGCGCACGACCGATGATCGCGGCCGGGCTGACACTGTCGGCTGGTTTGACGATTTGAAACCTGGAAGGAACCCAAACGCAAAGTCAAGAGTTGCACCCAGGTCAGAAGATTGTTGGCTCTCTACGTCAGGTATGTCGGACTCATACCATGATGTAGGCACACCAGGGGGATCAGAAAGCGAATCCCGGGAGGCGGCGCCACTGGGGGCACCCGGAAACCACTCGTAGCCTTGCTGGAAGCAACGGAAAAGGCTCTTGGACAGAACCTAAGTGAGCAAGGAGAGGGGCTCCCTAAGCTCACTGACTGTCGGAATGGTACGACGTGGGAACGAACCGACAAAGTGGCTTCACTCCTGACCCATTTTATCAATCGAAGGGTTACGATCCTCAAATACACCCAACGCGGGGCAACGGGCTGCGGCCGAAAACATCTGAAGGCAGATGTGTATTGGGTTATCACATACCCCAAGGATCTACAGAGCGGAAACTCAGGAGAGTCGTCGCGGATCTCTGCAGGACAGAAGGTCCAGGCTGCACAAAAAGCATTGGTCATGCAAAACTGGCCATAGGACCAGAGTGTGTGGACGGAAACGTCACGGCGCTCATGGTGACCCCACCATAAACATCCGAATCCAATGAGAAAAACTGAGGTACTCGATGGCTGAGAGACCACTGTAGAGGGTTTCGCCGACAGCCCCTTCCAACTTCGCCAAGTTGAAGTCAGGGAAGTCTGAGGCCAATACCCCACGTCTACACTACCAAACATATCTGCAGACCCCTGCAGGGATAAAACTGCTGTGCTCAACGGCGGAGATGACAATGCTCAACGGCGGAGATGACAACAGGGGTTTCGGACGGCAGCCACTTCCAACTTCGCCGAGTTGAAGTCAGGGAAGGCTGAGGCAGATACCCCACATCTACACTACTAGACACCTCTGCAGACCTCTGCAGGGATAAAACTGCTGTGCTCAACGGCTGAGAGGACACAGCAGGTGGGGTTCAGTCGGCAGCCACTTCCGACTTCACCGAGTTGAAGTCAGGGAAGGCTGAGGCCGATACCCCACATCCACACTACAGACATCACTGCAGACCCCTGCAGGGATAAGCCGAGGTCGGCTAAAATGGTGACCGATGACGTAGATGGAACAGCAGTAGTTGCAGATACGACGAGAGCTGTTGAAACTGGCAGAAAAGGGGAGAGAGCAACCTAGCTCGGCCTCCAAAGGTGGAGTTACAACCCTAGTGACAGCCTCAGATGTTGACTGGAGAGGGTCCCGGAACCAGGCATCTCTTCACCAGACATCCAACAGCTCCCGCAGTATCCACCACGGTAAACAATAGGCCCCAGGGGGCCTGAGGGCGCTCACCTGACATGGCAGCCTAAATATCAACCCAGAGAATTGATTTCAACAAGTTGCATCTGCTCCTCCTTAGAAAACCTTATACCAAATATCCAAAGATTCTGACCAGTGGATCTAAAAAAAAAGAATATTCCTCATATTGAACTAAGTTATAATTCGGGCTCCCTGTCCATACATGACCCCAGGGACTTGGTTTTAACAAACTTGAATCTCCCCCCTCCCCACCCCCCCAAGGATGCTGCACACCAAATATCAAAACATTCCGACTGCTGGATCTAAAGAAGATGATTTTTTTAAAAAATTCCTCATTTCGAACGAAGTTACAATTCAAGCTCCCACAGTAAGCCCAAATATGGACCTTGGGACATGGCTTGAACAAACTTGAATCTCACCCCCCTAAGGATGCTGCATAACAAATATCGGAACATTCCGATTGCTGGATCTGAAGAAGATTTTTAAAGAAAATTCCTCATTTTGAACTAAGTTATCATTTGGGCTCCCACAGTGAGCCCAAATATGGATCTAGGGACATGGCTTGAACAAACTTGAATCTCACCCACTTAAGGATGCTGCATACCAAATATCAAAACATTCTGACTGCTGGATCTGAAGATTTTTAAAGAAAATTCCTCATTTTGAACTAAGTTATCATTCGGGCTCCCAGTGAGCCTAAATATGAACCCAGGGACTTGACTTGAACAAAATTGAATCTCACCCCCTAAACATGGTGCATACCCAGTATCAAAAGATTCTGCCTGCTGGATCTTGAGAAGATTTTTTAAGAAATTTGCCTGAAATGCACTAAGTTCGAATTCGGGCTTCAATAGTGAGCCCAAATATGAATCCAGGGGGCCGATTTGAACAAACTTGAATCAGATCCACCCCTCAATGTTGCATACCAAATATCAAAAGATTCTGCCTGCTGGATCTGGAGAAGATTTTTTAACGTTCTTCCCACTGCCTACAGTGTTAAAAAGTGCTGACTCAGCACTTTTTGAAAGTCCCAAAAC
Source organism: Pictodentalium vernedei (assembly GCA_031216915.1). Taxonomy (NCBI): domain Eukaryota; kingdom Metazoa; phylum Mollusca; class Scaphopoda; order Dentaliida; family Dentaliidae; genus Pictodentalium; species Pictodentalium vernedei. Next base: position 49,226,154 of record CM062291.1, on the reverse strand, counting down.
TGTACCCTATGATAAAACTGACAGCAATTTTTTTTTACCAATCCTTTCTGTTGGTCCTAAGGAAGCTTCACACCAAATAAAAATTTTCTGTGCCGTGCAGTTTTGGAGATATGGGTGTTTTAATTTTTTTCTATTTTTAGCTCCTGCGGTTCCCACGGGGCTGCAGGAAAAATTTTTTTGGCATAAATCAAGTACTTATAACTCAATAATACCTCATATTAAATTTGGTTCAAATCGGCCTCTGGGTTCAGAAAATAGAAATTTTGGGCGGGGCAAAAATTCTTGCCCCTCTCAGAACAAAGGTAAATATTGCCCGTCAAACTTCTCTTGAACAAAAATGAGTCTACATCTCAAATGGAAGCTGCATACCAAATATCATGTCTCTGCTATGGCTGGTTCATAACAAGATGTTTTTAAAATTTTGTGCATTTTGGCCCCACCCCACTCCACAATATGAGCAGAAATCCAATTTGAAGAAAAATCTAATTTCTAAATTGACGTTTCCGCCAACTTGAAGCTTGGGGAATAGGCTTTGACGTGGGTAGAGCTCCTTGATTCTGAAATCTAAAAACATAGGGGGGCCGACACGCGAGTATGGGCTTGGACACGGGTCAGTACGGTACTGATAAACTTATCTCTTTTGGCAACTTGAGCCAGCTAAGTGTTTTAGGCTCCCTTGAGCCTCTAGTTTAATGAATGCTAACACTTAACGGTCAAAATATAGAGTTCTGTTCAAAATAAATATGTTCATGATATCAATATAGCTCTTCCATAACTTGTCATAAAACTTGTAATTTTGAGACAAGTTAGCGAAAATAGGATACAACTTGAACCTTTGCAGGCAAAAGTCAAAATTTTAATTTTTTTTTTACAGAAATAGATTTCTTTCAAATTGAAATGTAGGAAACACCTAATGAAAACTGAATTTGTAATTGACGATGTGGTAGCCACTTGATGCACAAATTTCTGAATTCCCCTTTTCTCAACCCTTCCAGCCTCCTCTTCTGTTTTTCTCAACAGCATTATTTTTGCTATTGTGAGATGTCCGCTTGTTGAAAGAACTACACTCTCTATCGCGAGCAGTAACCGAGACACGAATCTGCCAACAACTTGAATCCCTGCTGGCGATGATTAACAATGAAAATTTTACAAAAATGGTAAAGTATGGAAATGTATGAAAAGCAAGAATAGCTGAATTTTATTCTCTGATTCTGAAAATCTTTTCTTTTTGTTAACCTTGAAATTTCGAGATAAAATATGGAATAAACAGCTGCGCCATGAGCACATGATATGCCCGAGGGAAGCACACAATATGAGTATACATGTGTACTTGTCAGTTTTTTTTTATATTATTGTAAAATAATCATAACCAACAACATACTGTGTTCAATAATTTGGAAATAAAATTATTTGAATTTCATGTATATATCTTATGTCTATCAAATCATCAACGATTTTCTAAGTAATAAAGTCCCATAACTCTGGAATGACTAATCGAACGGCGACCCCAACCGAAAGGGAGCTTCCTTCCATCAACATAAACCACCTACCAAAAAAATTTTAATTCCGATGTTTAAACCCAAAGGTGAAGAGTCCGTTTGTTTTGACTGAAGCTGTACTGACCAAATGGATCAATAAATGAAAGTGTCAATGACACTGTAGCTCAACTTGACAAACTTGAACTTGGTTAAGATATAAATGAAATGGCAAGATTGAAGATCATTGGTACCAATGTTATTTGATGAAATTTCAACATAACAGCATTGTGTGTGCACAATGTCTGAGTAATCCATGCATTTTTAAATGTAAACTGTAAGACTGGCTAAAGGAAGAATGTTGATACATAAATCAGTATGTTCAGAGGTTATTGTAAATGACAGCTTTTTTCACAGAAATGAATGCTAATCAATAGCTCTTATCTAAAGGTCCTTCCTATTGAGTACACCAAGTTCAAAAACAATCCTATGATAAATGTGGCCTGTAGGCCATGTCAAAGAATGTTGATGCACAAATGCAATAAATACAAAGATTGTTGCTAACAGCAACATTTTTTGATGGAAATGAAAAGAAAGTTAAAAAATTTATAGTAATTTATATATTTTTTATACTTACCAATGACCCAGACTTAGCTGGTGCTAACTCTAACAAAACCAGGGCCAAACACAAATTTTGCCCCCCAATCCCCAAAATTTGCATCCAAAACAAAAAGAAATCATGTCCTAAAGGACCTCCATACTACGCCTCTACTGCGCATGCGCAGTGACGCAGTCGTCCCGAAATTGGCGCCAATTATCATTCTTACTGGCAGTGCCTGGTCAGCGCTGTGTACTCAGCGGGGAGGCAAGAGTTCCCAACTCCAGGGAGGGCCATCCCCGTCTGGGTCATTGGTAAGTATAAAAAATATATAAATTACTATAAATTTTTTAACATTTTTATACTGTACCAATGACCCAGACTTAGCTGAATAGTAAACAGGCTGGAGGGCCTAGGACATAGAGGAAAATCCAATAAGCTCAACTATATAGTAAAGAGGTAACCCCTTAAGGAGAAAAGGAGTATTAGGCTTTACATGTATCTTTCTTATTTAATATTAAATTAGAAAGATACACTACCCTTAATAATTGAGCACAATAACATTCATGTTCTCTATTAACATCCAGTATAACCCTTATACTAATTTTTAAAGCAAGCCAATAAATAAAGTAGTCCAGAGAATTGAGACTCTTTATAATCATTTAAAAGTGTCCGAGTATTGTATATTAAAGCCCGTTTGACACTTGACATATACAAATGCTTCACACCGAGCTACACTTTAAAAATAAGACATGAATGAAATTAAACATTAATATTACACTTTAAAACCATCCCGGAAGCGACTCAGAAATACTGACTTGGAGGAGGCATTCCCTTGCTTTTCACTATAAAGCAGGTGACCTAAGGGAACACCCCCCCCCCCCCCCCCCCCTTCCCCTTGCCGTGGGTCAAATAGCCCAGAGCGAAGAGGGCAGCCGGACGGAGTCACTGCCGGAACAGAAAGCCTGCATAACTATAGTTGCAACTGTTTAGTGGACGACATTCTGAGCAACAGATAACGGACCTAAACAATGCAGGTCTCCAGAAATGGACTCAATATTTCTGAGATAAAAATTCGTAAATGTGGATGGCTGAGACCAATAAGCAGCCTTCATTAAATCTGTAATAGCAACACTATTAGCATAAGCCCAGGAAGTAGAAAGAGCTCTTACTTCATGAGCAGAAATCTTAAGCACAGACTGCTGAGAAGAAGATAAATCTTCATAAGCAGTACGGATAGTTAACTGAATCCATCTAGCAATAGAATGGACTGAAATGTCCTTTCTATTAGGCATCAAAGACAGAAAGAAACGTTTCCGTCCCTTTCTGATAAAATGAGATCTCTGTTTATAGATACGTAGTGCTCTAACAGGACAGAGTAAAGGCCTATGCCCGTCTGAAGACGGAAGAGCCTTAATAACAATAGGTTCCGGATATTTATTAGGAGCCTGATTCTTAGTTAAAAAACCCACATTAGTAGTGAAGGTGATAGTGTTCCCAACACTACGATAATGAGAATCATCCACCGATAGTGCATGAAGCTCACTGACTCTTCTGGCAGAAGAGAAAGCTAAGAGAAAAGCTGTCTTATAAGATAAGAATTTGAAATCTACTGTCCCAAGAGGTTCAAATGGCTTTTCCTTCAATTTAAGGAGAACCCAAGCTAAATTCCACTTAGGAATTAATCTAAGAGTTCTGGGTCTATTTATCGAAAAGTTTCTAACCAACTTCGATAAAGAGACATTAGATCCAATTTGTAAACTATCATGATGTGCATAGGTATCAGATAACATAGATCTATAACCCTTTATAGTAACAGGCTGCAGTTTGATTTCGTCAAACAAGTATACTAGAAAGTTTGCAATGTCTGGTATAGAGGGATCAAATATATCTACAGAATGATCCCTACACCAACGACGAAAAACCTTCCACTTAGCCGCATAGTTTAGCGAAGAGGAGGTCCTTCTACAGTTAGAAATCGCGTCCACTGCTCGTCCTGTAAAGTGCTTGCCATGCAAGAAGGACCGCACAACGGAAAAACGTGAAGGTTGAGACCTTGCGGGTTGTGATGGAGTTGGCGCGATTTCCCCTGCGAAAGAAGATCCTCTCGTGGAGGAAGCTTCCGCGGTAGGTCCCACAATAGACACCTGAGTAGATTTATCCACGGTCTCTGTGGCGACAGAGATGCTACCAACAGAATCTTGCACTGAGATTGTTTTATCTTTAGCAATACTTGTTGAATTAACGGCACTGGAGGATACGCATATCCTATCATTCCGTCCCAAGGGATCGACAGAGCGTCTACTGCAAATGCTCTTGGATCCGGACACGGAGACACATACGTCTGCAACTGATTGTTGAGATGTGTCGCAAATAAGTCTATCATTGGCCGTTCCCATTGGTAGCAAATCTGATTGAATACTTGTTTGTTGAGAGTCCACTCCGACGGCAACAAGCGACCCTTTCGTGAAAGGGAGTCTGCTAGCACATTCAGACGACCCGGTATGTGACGGACCGAAAGAAGAACGTGATGTTCTAACGCAAACAGAAGGATTCTTTCCGTTAGATTGAACAACGGAACTGAATGAGTGCCTCCCTGATTCCGTATATACGCCACTACTGTCGTATTGTCGGATAGGATTTGGACATGAGCATCGTGAATAATGTCCATCCAGTGACGTAACGCAAGCCAAATTGACATCATTTCCTTGATGTTTATGTGCTTGCACAGGAATTGCGGATCCCAAAGACCCTGGCATCTCGAATCCGTTGGGATTAATGATGCACCCCAACCTGTTTGACTGGCATCCGTCATAACGGTAAAACTCGGATCCGGCAACTGCAGCGGAACTCCTTGAGTTAACCACTGAATGTTTGCCCAAGTCTGAATCTCTTGTTTCACTTGATCTGACAAGAGAACGTCTACATCGAGCGAATGAATTTTCACACTCCAATTCTGAGTCAGGAAAATTTGAAGAGGACGTGTGCGTAGCCGCCCCATCGGAATGAGATCCGCGGCGGCTCCGCACAGACCTATCAGTCTCATAAATTCTCTCACCGTGACTTTGTCTCGTGCAGACAATAGCGAGCGTAACAACTGACTAATTTCGCTCTGGTTAACGGCAGACGAACGAGATTGTTGTGCGTCTCGAAGCTCATTCCCAGATGAGTGAATGACTTGGACGGCACCAGATCCGACTTCTCCTCGTTTACTATAAAACCGAGACGTCGGAGCAATAGAAGAAGATTCTGAACATCGTTCTGAAGCGTTAACTCGTTGCCGTACCTCTGAAGAATGTCGTCCAGGTAGGCTGACGTTACCGCAGACGAATGAGCTCGGAAGTAGATCATTACCGAGTTCATTACCCGAGTGAAAGCCCAGGGTGCTAGATTCAATCCGAAGCACATCGCCCGGAATTGATACACCACTCCCAGGACTGCAAAGCGTAGATACTTTCGGAATGTCGGATGTACCATGACGTGAAAGTACGCATCTTTGAGATCTATGCTCGTTGCATAATCGTTCACCCGAATACTCGCTCTAACCGATCGAATCGTCTCCATATAAAACTTCGGAGCGACGATCAGCTTGTTTATCCAGCTCAAATCTATGACTGGACGGAACGAGCTGTCTGGTTTCGGAACCAGAAACAGATGGCTGTAGAATCCCAGAGATTCCTGGTTTTCTACGACCTCTACCGCGTTCTTCATTAAAAGAGACTGCACCTCTGATAACAGAGCGTCTCTTTTCTGTGGATTTGACGGAAGATGAGTCCACTTTGGACTTCGAGTTAATGGAGGCTTTCGTTTGAAGGATATCTTTAGAGCTTCCGAAGTCACTCCTCTCACCCAAGGGTCGTCTGTAATCGACGCCCACTCTTGTGAAAAACTCGACAACCTTCCGCCAACCGGAACGCGATAGAGGTTTAAGCCATCACCTCCTGGACCTGCGAGGCCTGCGGTAGGAGAAACCACGTCTTACACGACCCGCACCTCGCCTCGTCGACCTCGGGGCGTCCGACCGATTGTCCCGGCCTGAAGGACGTCCCAAACGAGAGTCGCTATCCTGACGGTCTCTCGAATAAGACCAAGAGGACGCACCGGAACCTCTATAGGAACCTCTCTTGGGCGCATTAGACCCAGAAGTGCCGGTCTTATTCGTGTCTGCTGTATCCGACTTCTTAGGAGCCGATCTGAACAACAGAGAATCATTAGCTTTCTTTTTAATTTTATCATAAATAGCGGAAAGCTTGCCGTCAAAGAGAAGTTCTCCTGAGACCGAAGCGACTCTAAGAGAGTTCTTCACCTTAGAATCCACTAGTGTGGATGTAGCTAGGGCTGCGTCACGTCTAACCAACTCCAGATTTGCCACTGAAAGGGCGGAGTTACACGTGGAATAAGCTACTGCCCTTGAAAGAAGTCTTAAAGAGGATTGTATATCCTGAAACTCTTCCCCTTGAAGGCGCAGTGATAACGCCTTAGTAAGGTGATCTGCGTAAGATAAGGCATCTAAATTGGCTCTGTTAGACGCAATAGCTGTTTCCAACACCACGGTTGGAATAGAAGACGACGACGGTAATGATAGCTCTAAGTCTTCCGCCTCGTCGTCCATACGCAGAGGAACTCTCGGTATACCCTGTCCTGCCGTATCGAATTTATTCCTTGCATTAATGAAAGGCAGGTCGAGAGTATTAGCGGACAAGAAACCTGCTTTCCCCGTCCTGGAAGCAAGTTTAAATATAGCGTCGTTCAATAATTCAAATGTTCTAGCAACATTATTGGACTGCGACGGAAACTCGGGAGCGATGTCCCTGAACCGCTCAAAAAATTCAGAGTCCAATGACGCTATAATTCTCTTGTCCGGAAGCGCAGCAGTCTGGCCCGACGGAACAACTTGAGGGAGAAAGTGCCGGATGAAGTCCACGGCAGCTTTATGTTGTTCCGAAAGGGATAGCTCCAAGTCATCCGTATCCCTTTCACCATCCGGTCGGACCTCACGATGTTCCCGGTCGTCCGCCCCCGATGCTTCGGCGGAGCGTACCGACCCAGCGCCGTCGGATAATTCTCGATCCGACACCGTTTCTGTCGGCTGCTGGGATGCTGCGATAAGCTGTGCTATCTGCACAAGAATGTCCGGCGTCGAGACCTGCGGAGGCGCAGTCTTTCGCTGCTTCGCCGAGGGCAGCTCCGCATCAGATGGCTCCCGCATACTTTTCCTATGCGAACGTCCGGAGTCCATCGGTCTCAAATCCCTGGCTGCCGGATGGTGTGACCTGGTCGCCGAAGAATCCTTCATCGGCGAAGCTGGTAATATATCGGCGGTCACGCAGCCAAGGTGCGGTCGTTTGCGCTGACGAGAAGAGGAAGCCTTAACAGTCTCTGCGGACTGCTTATACAACAGAGCGTCCCGAGCGACGGACGTATGCTCCGCTAAAGACACATTTTGTACCACAACATCTGGTCCCAGATGTTGTTGTACGAGAGAGGGACCTCTCTCGCTCGCGGCCCGGCTGGACCAGGACGAGCTATGAACCGGACTAAAAGGCTTCCTCCGTTCTCGCTTACTATCCGCCGTCACTGGGTGTGCATCTATTATGTTTATAGTGCTCGCATCACCCAAAATTTCCTCTTGGACCGCATCGGACGAACCCGGCTGCCGAACCATTCGGTGAATGGACGCTACACCGGGCGAGCTAGCGGACGACATTTGTCTAATCTCCATGAGCACTTTTGCCGCTAGCTCTGAATTCATTTGTGACGACGGACGCACACTTGAAGAAGATAACATGGAAACATCACCCTGTTCTGGTTCCTCTGAAATAGAAACTGAGAGAGTAGAGTGACCTTGCGGAGAAAGAGCCAGCATCGCTCTTTCTCCAGAAACAACATATCGTGACACACGTTTCCAATGTTTCTCATCCCAATGTTCACATATAGGACAGGGATTAATGCGAGAACACTGACTACAATTAATACAATGATCATGAAAGTCAGAGGAAGATTTCTTCCTATTACAATTTGAACAACGTCCCTTCATTGTGAAAGAACAACAATAAGTCCTAGTTACTCGCAAAAACCCCTGACACAAAGATACATAATAACATGATCCATTAATAAATGAAAAAACAATTGCAAAACAAAATAATTTTGAAAAAATATTTTTTCAGAGAAGCCCAAGTTGCTGAAAAGTAACGTTGAGCCCCGATGGATCCGATGGCAAAGTGTGGTCAAAAATTTTAAATTTATATAAAATAATTAATGAGACACTTTCGGATAATATAAATGTATCTTATAATGAGATAAACTACCACAAAGGCAAACAGCCCCCCTCAAAAAAGGCTGTTGCCAATGAAAACAAACAGTGTAAACACACTAGAAAACATGACTCCAGGCACTGAAAAAACTGGCCCGGAATCAGTCATCAATTACACTCTATCTGATGCAAAACAGAGACTCCCAGGGGAGAATCTGTAGAACATCAGATGGAAGATGCAGAACACAAACGTTATACACCCATGGGTGAAAACGTAACTATGGGGAAAATAACAGAAAACATTCTGTAACCAAGCAACTCTCCCAGGAAATTTTAGAAATGAAATTTCTAAAAAATATGCCAAAAGCATGCGAGAATTGCCAGGGGGGACTTTAGAAGGCTAGGGGAGAGGAAACACTGAATAAGCAGTGCAACAATTAGCAAGAATGACAACAAGAGGCCCATGCCTCGAAAATAGGCAACTTAACATAATTTCATCAAAAAATTTTAAGTACAGCCCTGATTATTTTTTGCCACTTCTTTTTCCTCTCCTCCTTCTATCCTCCTTAGAATCACATTTTCTCCAAAAATTACGTGTCTGGCATCCTTTAAACTGAGATTTACAAGCACAAAGATCAGTGAGATGTTGACTGATGAAGGGCCAAACAGAGAATGATGATTGGCGCCAATTTCGGGACGACTGCGTCACTGCGCATGCGCAGTAGAGGCGTAGTATGGAGGTCCTTTAGGACATGATTTCTTTTTGTTTTGGATGCAAATTTTGGGGATTGGGGGGCAAAATTTGTGTTTGGCCCTGGTTTTGTTAGAGTTAGCACCAGCTAAGTCTGGGTCATTGGTACAGTATAAAAATATCAATAGCTCCTATCTTTGTCACCCTGCATAAGCATACAAAGTTTCAAAACAACCTGATAATGAATGTGCCCTCTGAGGCATGCCAAAGGAAGATGTTAATGCACAAATGCACTAAGTAGAAGGTCATTGCTTGTGGCAATAGGGTTTTTGGGGGTTTTGTTTTATGGAAATTCATAAATAAACCCTGCAGAGAGTGCAAAAGGGATAAGTTGATGCACAAATGCATTAAGTTCAAAGGCTGGTGATAACAATAATTTTTTATGGAAATCAAAAACAAGAGGCCCCAAGGGGCCTGAGGGCGCTCACCTGACATGGTAGCCTAAATATCAACCCAGAGAATTGATTTCAACAAGTTGCATCTGCTCCTCCTAAGAAAAACTTATACCAAATATCCAAAGATTCTGACCAGTGGATCTAAAAAAAAAAGAAGATTTTTAAAGAAAATTCCTCATTTTAAACTAAGTTACAATTCAAGCTCCCACAGTGAGTCCCAAGAATGCTGCATATCAAATATCAAAACATTCCAACTGCTGGATCTGAAGAAAATTTTTAAAGAAAATTCCTCATTTTGAACTAAGTTATACTTCGGGCTACCACAGTGAGCCCAAATATGAACCCAGGGACTTGGCTTGAACAAACTTGAATCTCACCCCCCTAAGCATGGTGCATACCTAATATCAAAAGATTCTGCCTGCTGGATCTTGAGAAGATTTTCAAAGAAATTTGCCTGAAATGCACTAAGTTCGAATTCGGGCTTCTATAGTAAGCCCAAATATGAATCCAGGGGGCCGATTTGAACAAACTTGAATCAGATCCACCCCTCAATGTTGCATACCAAATATCAAAAGATTCTGCCTGCTGGATCTGGAGAAGATTTTTTTAAAAATTTGCCTGAAATGCACTAAGTTCGAATTCGAGCTGCTATACTGAGCCCAAATATAAACCCAGGGGGGCCGATTTGAACAAACTTGAATCAGATCCACCCCACAATGTTGCATACCAAATATCAAAAGATTCTGCCTGCTGGATCTGGAGAAGATTTTTTAAGAAATTTGCCTGAAATGCACTAAGTTCGAATTCGGGCTTCTATAGTGAGCTCAAATATGAATCCAGGGGGCCGATTTGAACAAACTTGAATCAGATCCACCCCACAACGTTGCATCCCAAATATCAAAAGATTCTGCCTGCTGGATCTGGAGAAGATTTTTGAAGAAATTTGCCTGAAATGCACTAAGTTCAAATTCGAGCTTCTAAAGTGAGCCCAAATATAAACCCAGGGGGCTGATTTGAACAAACTTGAATCAGATCCACCCCACAATGTTGCATACCAAATATCAAAAGATTCTGCCTGCTGGATCTGGAGAAAAAGATTTTTTAAGAAATTTGCCTGAAATGCACTAAGTTCGAATTCGGGCTTCTATAGTGAGCCCAAATATGAATCCAGGGGGCCGATTTGAACAAACTTGAATCAGATCCACCCCACAATGTTGCATACCAAATATCAAAAGATTCTGCCTGCTGGATCTGGAGAAGAAGATTTTTTAAGAAATTTGCCTGAAATGCATTAAGTTCGAATTCGGGCTTCTATAGTGAGCCCAAATATGAATCCAGGGGACCGATTTGAACAAACTTGAATCAGATCCACCCCACAATGTTGCATACCAAATATCAAAAGATTCTGCCTGCTGGATCTGGAGAAGATTTTTTAAGAAATTTGCCTGAAATGCACTAAGTTCGAATTCGGGCTTTTATAGTGAGCCCAAATATGAATCCAGGGAGCCGATTTGAACAAACTTCAATCAGAACCACCCCCAATGTTGCATACCAAATATCAAAAGATTCTGCCTGCTGGATCTGGAGAAGAAGATTTTTTAAGAAATTTGCCTGAAATGCACTAAGTTCAAATTCGGGCTCCTATACTGAGCCCAAATATAAACCCAGGGGGCCGATTTGAACAAACTTGAATCAGATCCACTCCACAATGTTGTATGCCAAATATCAAAAGATTCTGCCTGCTCGATCTGGAGAAGAAGATTTTTGAAGAAATTTACCTGAAATGCACTAAGTTCGAATTCGGGCTTCTATAGTGAGCCCAAATATGAATCCAGGGAGCCGATTTGAACAAACTTCAATCAGAACCACCCCCAATGTTGCATACCAAATATCAAAAGATTCTGCCTGCTGGATCTGGAGAAGAAGATTTTTTAAGAAATTTGCCTGAAACGCACTAAGTTCGAAATCGGGCTCCTATACTGAGCCCAAATATGAACCCAGGGGGAGATTTCAGGCCTGGCATTCTGAAAAATACAGGAGGGCAAAAAATCGCTCTCCTCAATCAGCTTAGGAGAGCAATTAGCTTTACACAGCATTTTAAGTATCCAACTGAACGAACTCTTTGAAACTGAAACCAACAGACTGCATCAGTGATTTTATTAACTTTACTAAGGTAAAGCGAAATCTCTTAGACATCTAGATGTCTCACTCAACAACCGAACACACACTTGACAAGACCTGTGTGTGTACCCAGACCTGTTGTCCAAGAAAGTCATACGCCTACCACTACCACCTTCAACCCCCTTGGGGGGGGGGGGGGGGGGGTTGAAGGTGGTAGTGGTAGGCGTATGACTTTCTTGGACAACAGGTCTGCTTGAATCTACAGTCACATCCTGATGAAAGTGCTTCAAGTGACAGGATAGTAGTAATGGTAGTATATTATAGTGTCAATATTCCTTGAATAATTACCCCTCAAACTGTGATGTCAGTTGTTGAACTTGAAACTGACAGAGAAAAAAAAATATTGTTGTGACCCATTTTGCTTCAAATGATTGCAACTGTGTTTGGGTAGGGTTGCAGCCATTACCTTTTACCACTACACCACTTTTAAAATGAAATTATGTGATGTTATGTGACTTCGAAGTTAAATTACATTTTTGCTTTACAACAAAAATTTAATGTGAGCATAATACATGTAATCTCAATCATCCCAGACCAAAATATTTAGGAGGGCAATTTTTCGCTCTCCTTAATTCTTTCAGGAGGGCAGTAAGGAGAGCTAAAAAAACGCTCTCCTGAAATTGCCAGGCCTGAGATTTGAACAAACTTGAATCAGATCCACCCTACAATGTTGCATACCAAATATCAAAAGATTCTGCCTGCAGGATCTGGAGAAGATTTTTTAATCTTTTTCCCATTGCTTACAGTGTTAAAAAGTGCTGACTCAGCACTTTTTCAAAGTCCTGAAAAAAGTTCCTTGTGATCAAACCGATAAGGATTTTTTTTAACCATTCTATTCTACTGGATAAAAGTAAACTTTAGACAAAATAAGAATTCTCTGTGAAGTGTAGATTTGGAGATATGGCAGTTTTAAGGTTTTTCCTTTTTTTTTAGCTCCCGAGGTTCCCACGGGGCAATGAGAAAATTTTTTTTTGCATCAATCAACTACTTATGACACATTATCATCTCATATCAAATTTGTTTCAAACCGACCTCACGGTTCAGAAAATAGAAATTTTAGGCGTGGCCAAAATTTTTGCCCCTCCCATAACGAAGGCAAATAATGCAAGACAAACTTCTCTTGAACAAACTTGACTCTAAACCTCAAAAGGACTCTGTATACCACATATTAAGTCTCTGCTACTGGTGGTTCATTAGAAGATTTTCAAAAAATTTGGCCATTTTTTCCCCACACCTCTGCTCAATATGAGCCGAAACCTATTTTGGCTAAAAATCAAAATGCCCCTATATAACCACTACTTACATGAAATTTAATTAAAATGTGGCCAGTGGTTTAGGAAAAAGAGGCTCAAACACCACCTTCACGCAGGACAACGGACGACGAGTGATAAGAAAAGCTCACCCTGACTGTCAGTCAGGTGAGCTAAAAAGCAATAGCTCACATCTAGAGGTCACCCCGAACACACATACCAAGTTTCAAAGTGATCCGATCATAATTGTACCCTGAAGGGTGTGTTAAAGGGAAATATTGAGGTCTGACTAAACTAAGCTCTAAGAACGTTGGCCGTGGCAACATTTTTTGATGGAAATGGAAGAAAATCGATAGCTTCCATCTAGAGGTCACCCCAAATAAGCATGCCAGGTTTCAAAGCAACCCAATCATAAATGTGCCCTGTAGGGTGTGCCAAAGGGAAATATTGAGGTCTGACTAAACTAAGTTTTAAGAATGTTGGCCACGGCAACATTTTTTTAATGGAAATGGAAGAAAATCGATAGCTCCCATCTAGAGATCACCCCAAACAAGCATACCAAGTTTCAAAGCGATCTGATCATAAATGCTACCTGTGAGGTGTTTACAGTGGGTAAAGACCAGTGCATCATTGACATGCAGTACACTTAAGTACCTAGCTAGCACCACCGTGCCGTGCACCCCCCCCCCCCCCCCCACCACACAACTGGAATTAAGTGGCTTGCCCAAGGACACAACAGAGTTACCACTGGCGGGGAGACATACAATAGGGAACATGCCTTCCAAATTTGGTTCTATTCAATATAGTAGCTTCTGAGAAGTCAGGGCAGATGGATGGACAGACAAACAGAAAGTGATCAGTAATGCTACCCTGGAACACAGGTGAGATGAAAATGGTGAAAACCTTATAAAAGAAATTGTTTTCAAGATAAAGTAAGTAAATGGTTAAGAATACTCACTGTGTATTGTACTACTCTTCTTCTTCAAATCTACACACATTATTTTTGATACTCTCTTATTTTCTATTTTCAAAACTGCAAAGAAAAGGAGAGTACAACAGTTCTAATGATTTTCAAATCACAAGCTAATTTCCACAAGTCATCCAACAAAATTTGTCCACCAAGTAGGCACCTGCCAAGATTTTTTTAAAAAAAGTCAGATACACTGAAAAAACAGGTGATTCTATTTTTTAGATGTACAACATAAGAAAATTTGGGACCCGATTACATCTCCGGAAGTTGATTTTGACGCTTTCTGACTCCGATCACCAATAACGTCATTGCATTAACAATTTTGTAACAATTTGGATGCAACTGCACACATCAATTATTCTTTTATCGGTGTGTAATATTATCACTTTGCTGTGTTTGGTAATTTGGGAGTGTGGTGAAATTGGAGCGAGCACAAGAGGGGGACATCCCCTTGCTGGAGAGGGGGAGGGGGTGACCTTGACTCTGACCCCCCACCCCCCCACCCCCGCCCATTGACATCATTTTACATTAACAATTGAACAACTGGAGAAGATAAAGTGCGGTTTATGAACCATCACAAAACAATCGGATATTATGGGATATACATGTTGAACCGATGTTCCATGAGCTGTTGCCGTTGTCATCCGATTGCCCTCAAGACCGAGAGTCTCATCTAGAATGTATACAAAATTATCCTACCAAGTTACAATAAAATCCCTTTATAAAAACAACATGTAGACAGTGCAAAAGGAATCGAAGTCATTTGACCAGGTGGTGGTAAAATTTTGTTCTGTTCAGTCTAGTAGCTTCTGAGAAGTCAATAATGTAAAGTTCAAGGCAGATGGAGGGACAGACAAACAGTAAGTGATCAGTAATGTTACCCTGGAAATTTACTCAGGTGTGCTGAAAATAGTGAAAACCTAAAAAGGAAACTTTTCAAGATAAATTAAATAAATGGACATTTGGACACAAGTTCTCTTGAAACCAAGTTCTACCAGAAACCGGTGGTGCATGCTGTCAACTCGTGTTCAAAACATCTCCACCTTCATTTTGATGTATTAATTGTGTATATTTAATTTGAATTTTAGGAATATTAGAGAAGGGAATTTCAAAATAAACAAACTCCTATTACTTATATAGCACCAAGAGGCCTCAACAGTTCACCGAGTCAAAGGTGAGAGAGCCAGAACAGATTCTATGAGTGTATGGCCAGCGGGAAGAGTAGTGGTGGGACAATCATCGATAACTGTTTATCAGTATTGGTTGGATACTTGAATGCATTTATAAAGGCATTAGTAGTGGTCGTCAACCAAGGATCCCATTTTAAGTTTCAGAACAGTCGTGGTTTACAATTTATCATGCACATTAACCCTTTACCCAACGAATCGGCTGCATGCCCGTGTAATATGCAAATTCGGTAGTTGAAAACATTTTTCAAAAAATTTCAACAAAACCATATCATGTGACCCCTCGTTGGAACGAGCTTGTTGAAATTTTTTGAAAAATTTGAAAAAATGATATTTAAAATAATAAATTTTGATATCGTCTGCGTTGGGTAAAGAGTTAAATTTATTTATTTATTTATTGATGCTTAAGGTCACATATTTATGCACAATGGCTAATCATGACCGTGACAGTTTTACGGGTGGAGGAAGCCGGAGTACCCGGAGAGAACCACCGAGCAACGACGAGCAGCTGCCAGCTCCCCAACATCGTAACTCCGCAGTGCGGCACAGGCAGGGTTAGATTGGTTGAAGACATGCGTACCATCGACGTGCAGTACGCCTTAGTACACGGCGTCATCGTGCCCCCACTCGGGCAATGGAGATGAAGTGTCTTGCCCAAGGACACAACGCGGTTGCCGCAGGTGGGATTCGAACCGAGGACCTCTCGACTTGCAGCCTGCACCTCTACCTACTGAGCCACCACGCTCCAAAGAGTTAAATCTATAGTAGACTGAAAACACTAAGTTATTGTGTTGTTGAATTGAGTCTTGGTAGCATGACGGTGCTTATACTGAGTCACAGCTGCTCGGTATTTATTTTTAAGTATCTGCAGCAACATCAAGGTATTGCAAGGTATAAGTGAAGATTTTATGCTAAATGCCGTCGTTGCCCGCCAGAACAGAGAGAAGTCAGTAGGGCCTGGTCGAGTGCCTACAACATATGGTGCAGCTTCAAAGAGTAACAGGTAGATGGAATAACGCCAACAACTCGGAGAAGACAGGAATGACTTCATTAGCACCAAACTTATAAACAGTCTAGTGCTACCACAGTACGTGCAGAGTGTATCGCCACCAAATCGCCCGTAGAGTGGAGACTCCACCCAAGCAATAATTGCAAGTTTGTTACAAAGCATAACAAGTACAAGCAAAGTTCCAACCAGTGGATGTCTGTGTTAAATCCGGAGGCCCACTGGCTCCAACATTGCCTATGTTTTCTGTCCATAAGAACAAAATTTGAAAACGATACCTCGGGTGACAAACCCAGACAGCGGGCGACCCCGCCACAGCCCACCCCCACGTACTGTATGCATAGGAAGATTTCAACTTTAATTTGGGGTATAATATAACAGTACTTAGGATAAGAGAGTGAAAGAGAGTGAAAGAATAATTTATAATAATTCTGTTTTGGTTTTTTCTGTTTGTATCTGCCTGGTAACCCAGTGCCCGCATGCACACGTGCAATGTGGAGATGTACCGCATTATAGAAAACGTCCAAGTGGATTGCACATCCAGTAAAGATCCAATAATATACTCTTCGGGGTTAACCCTTTTTAATCTCAAACTGTTTTTACAGGACACAAGCATGATACGTCATAATTTTATTAGGCAGGATGACCACTAAATGAATGTGGGAAGTAAACGTCTCATGCGCTTGTTCCAATGAAGGGGTCATATGATATGGTACTATTGAAACTTTTTAAAAACTTTTAAAAATCAAAGGGCCTTAATCACTCACCTGTTCGAAGAATTTAATGCTGCATTCAGCATCTATGGCTAGTTAAAACTACGAAGCCCAAACAGATACTCAGGCACTTGATTTAAAGAAGCTTGAATCTGACATCCCCTCCCCCTACTACACCCCCCCCCCCCCCCCCCCCCCCCCCCAAGGATGCTGTATAAATAGCAAACATCAGGGATTCTTCTGTCCTATTTGGGAAAGGTTCCGGGTCCCATGCAATTGGGAAAATTTGCATCATGAAAGCTCTAATTGGGAATTTGAGAGAAAAACGCCCAACGAATAATGAACTGGTGAATAGTACACTGTACTCACGAAGAGAAGTTGAAATAGGTTTTCCAGAGCTGTTTATAAGTATTTCTTTTTATTAGTTTTATTTCAGGAAAGTGCAATTTTATTTTTAGTTTGTATGTTTGTTAGGGGAGGATGATAGGGTGAAATAAGGAAGTTTAGGTAGGTAATAGGTTCCCGGAGTCTGAATTTGTTTACGTTAGTTGCTTTTTTTCCGCGCGTTTTGTGTTTTGCCAATTTTGGTCATTAGGCCCCACACATATCGGTAAACATATATGTTAAGTGCTTGATGGGCGTCCAGATGGAGGTAAGTATGGTTATTAAGGGGGGTCAGGGGGAGTTGAGTCGAGGGGTGCAGGTGGGAGAGATTAAGGATACACAGGCAGTGTGATGTGAGGTATGGTGGGGGTTAGCCAATGAATAGTAGTGGGGTGTGTGCCAACTGCAGTGATATTTTACAGTTGTTAGAGAAGTGTGTTGGATTCGAGAGGGAAATTGCAGAGCTGAAGGGGAGGTTGCGGAGGGCTGGTGTCTCTGGAGTCACGCCAATGAACGTTACCTATGATGGGGAGGTGGCACCTTTGGGGGTCACTGTTGTTCAAGCTGAGGTCGGGGTCCCTGGAGCTTAGGGAAAAAATTGGGAAAAACAGTGAAACAGAGTGCCAGATGTGTAATTTGGACATGGTGGAGACACTGGAACACTTTCTTCTAGAATGCCCAAAATACCATTCTAAAAGAATATGATTCACTGTAAGTATAATGGGGAAGTGGGATGGGAGAATGAAGGACATGTGGTTAGTGGGAGACTCAAAGGAGAAGGTTAATATGCTAATCCGAGAGAGTGGGGAGAATGGGGCAAGGGATGTCATCGAGCAGTTCATCTACAAGTGTTGAGAGAGAAAAGGCGTGGGGATAGGGAGGCAGTTAGAGTACAGGGGTAAACAAGGCCTTCTTACCCAAGAACTGCGACAAATTAGCAGCCAGCCAAAGTGTTATTATTAGCAATTAACAGGAATATTCAGTTTTCACTTTCCTGAATTCTAGAGATAAACTTAGCATTTATTCCATTATGTCTTGTTTGACAGAGCTCAAGGAGCTCTGTCAAGATATAATTGATTAAATGCCAGTCTTGGATGTACTGAGGCCAGATAGGTCTATAAACAAATAAGCCTGGGGAGAGTCAGGGTAATTTCTCGACAGGTTACACAATTTTTTATTCAATTAACACGAGTTTACTATATATCCTATATTCAATTAAGTCAAATTTGTACTGAAGGTATGGTAAAAATGGTTTTGTGTTTGGAAATTATATTCAATTAACCCTTTGCCCAACGAATCACCCGCATCCGCCTGCGTAATATGCAAATTGAGCAGTTGAAAAAATTAAATTTTTCGAAATATTTCAACAAAACCATATCATGTGACCCCTCATTGGAACGAGCTCATTGAGCTCGTTCCAATGAGGGGTCACATGATATGGTTTTGTTGAAATGTTTTGAAAAATTAAAAAAAATGATATTTAAAATAATAAATTTTGATATCGTCTGCATTGTAAGGGTTAACAGGGTTTTTCAGTTAAGAGATATAAAGTTAAATGTGCTCCAGTGTAAATAGTTGCCGATATTTGGCAGGCCTGCAAATAATTTTTTTTGGTCCATCGGTCATAATGACCGGCTCCATAATGATCAGATCGGTCATACAGTAACCCAGGTCGGTCATACTTTTTGACTTCCAAATCAAACATTAACTAGGGTGTACTGACCCATGTCTAAGCCCAGGGGGTGCTTGAAGTGGGTTGAGAACAAATCGAGGGGTTGGCTTAAACATGAAGACTTGAGTCTGTGACTGGGTTTTTCTTGATAAACGATACTGATAAAATGACGATCCCACATCATTCACTCTATGAACGAAATACAAAATCAAAATTGGTTTTCAGTATCATTTGTCAAATCACCAATGAGTATGTAACATGTTTTACTTTCAGTGTTCAATTATTTTAATATGTTTACTCATATTTCACTTGCTCTGTGAATAAAATTTTATTAAATCCATGTGTGTTGTTCGTATTTTTTTCAGTAAACATTGTTGTTTCTGGTAATTGTATCACTTGCAAACAAGGATGAAAATCAGCAAATTAAATGCCCAAACAAGCCAACTATACAATCTCATCAGAGGGAATCCACTTGAAGTGACAAAATAACAATACAACAAACCAAGTATCTTTTTTATTACTCAATAACACTAATTACTCAATAAAACATCAAATGAATAAAGCAAATATAAAATAAAACACATGATTAAAAAACCGCCCAAATTAGCACAAACCACAAAGATGTATGTGTGTGAACTCGCCCCTCAGGTGACATGCAAAGAAACAAAAAACTCTCATTTTTTGTGAATTCACACCGGGTGTAAATTCAGTTTGTTCACAGGAATTGAGATTTTGTTTTCTTTATTCTCCACAAGTTACACCCACTCTTGGCTCAATACAAATCTGCCCCCCCCCCCCCCCCCCCCCCCATCATGAGTGTCCCAGTTGGAAATTTCAAGCAGAACTGTGACTTTCACAACATTCTCGAGTGGCAGTGATCTAATA
This sequence comes from Pictodentalium vernedei, assembly GCA_031216915.1. NCBI lineage: Eukaryota > Metazoa > Mollusca > Scaphopoda > Dentaliida > Dentaliidae > Pictodentalium > Pictodentalium vernedei. The sequence continues at coordinate 49,206,434 of CM062291.1, read as the reverse complement.
GCCAGTTGGAATATTTGCATGCATGAATTTTGTGAAAATTACATCAACAGATAGCTTGGACTAGACGACCCCCCCCCCCCCCCCCACCCTCTTATCGAATTGCAGTCTCCTGGCTTTGAACCGGCCAGTGGGGACTTTAGTAAACCACTATAGAAAATGTGTTGATACTGATAACAATACACTTTTAATAGTAGTTTCCTGTAGTACCCTAGGGTGCCATCCTTATAGTACGCTTATGGGATATATTGAAATCAATACACTTTTCATGATAGTTTCTCTTAATAACTCGAGGGTTCCATCACTGTGTCACATTTATGAGGACTGACTATTGGGGGAAATTCATATAATGTCTACCCCTATGGTGGTACCCTGGAGTACTCAGGAAATTTACTCTAGAAAATGTATTGACGCTAATACTTCTATAGGAAATCACCAATTAACGAGTTCAAATGCCTGATTTATTATTAGATTTGGATCATTCCATTGCGATGACTGTTTGATTCAGTTGCTGCCTGGCCCAAGTTTTATACATATTGTGGGAAAAGCCATACAAATATCATCGGCAGACTTTAAAGACATTTATTTTCTGTGTGACTGTGTTGTCAACACAGCCATGTGCGATTATTATAAAGAAAACAAACAGAACCTCTGATCGATCGAGTGGTTGTTTCTGATTGGGTACACAATTTAGATTATTGTTTGGATTCCCCCCTCCCCCAAGCTGTCTTCAAAAATAACCCGACACAATAGAAAGCAATTACAATTCAGTTGGTAAAAATATACACTTAACATGCCCTGGTTCAAGTATAAATTATTCAGTCTGTTATGGGCGTGTTTTTGGAATAACTGACAAGTAAGGTGCATGTTGTCAAGTAAGTGGATATTATTCAGCAAAGTGAATTCATGAAAATAAAAACATCATTTTTGCTTCGGAATGAATTTTATTTTAATAAAATAAAAATGCTTACTTCATTTTGACATATCAAGGCATTCAACAATCTATTTCTTGAACGTTATTTATTTATATATATTGGTGTTTAAGGTCACATACTTATGCACAATGGCTAATCGTGACCGTGACAGTTTTACGGGTGGAGGAAGCCGGAGTACCCGGAGAGAACCACCGAGCAACGACGAGCAGCTGTCAGCTCTCCAACATCGTAACTCTGAACTCTGCACCGCAGCACAGGCAGGGTTAGATTGGTTGAAGACATGCGCACCACCGACGTGCAGTACACCTCAGTACACAGCGTCATCGTGCCCCCATGTAGGCAATCGGGGTGAAGTGTCTTGCCCAAGGACACAACGCGGTTGCCGCAGGTGGGATTCGAACCGAGGACCTCTCGGCTTGAGGCCTGCACCTCTACCAACTGAGCCACCGCGCCCCTCTCGAACGTTAGATGGAAAAGGAAATCTGCACTGTTTTCCTACCTCCAGGTAATGGCAACACATTGTTACTCACCTAATTTCATTTTAAATTCACCTGCGAACTGGCAGACTTTTACAGTTTTCGAAATTGGGGGAGTGGGCTTAAACACGGAGAGGGACCTTGTTTTTCAAAATGCAGAAAGTTGGGGGGTGGGCTTAATCACGAATATGGGCTTCGACATGGGTCAGTACGGTACTTGAGAGAAAAATGCGCCGGTCATTCACGACCGGTTGGATACAGTTAGCGCCGGTCACATTGACGTTTTGTGGCAGTCACTGTCCATGACCGACCACTTATTTCCAGGCCTGTATTTGGTCATTTTTTTATATTTCTGTACGTAGTGTGTTCCAGCATTTTTTCCCCCATACCTCTTGAGTGCAACAAGGAGCCATCTTCAGTGCTTTTGCATTAGAGATGGTGTCGTGCTACACTCTAGGGACAATATAACAAACAATACTGACAAAGTTCATCTGGTACTCAGCCACCCATCTATCGAGACATTTACTTGCTTAGACAAGTAGAAATTTTAGGATTGAACAAGTGAATGTGCAGTTCATGGATAACAGTGTCTTGTCAAGCTCTTTGTCCATGATCTGCGCATTTGTTTGTCTGATCCGAAAATTTTTACTTGTCTAGCAAGTAGGACTGTCAAGATTAATCGATTGTTGATCGGTCACGGCGAAATCGATTAGTATTTTTCATTGATGAATAATCGGTAAATTGTGTCCCGCTTTAGACGTTTAATAATTAAAAGAAAATTTGATGAAAAAACTATTGTTTCTAAAGGTAAAGAGTTAAGAACATCGATGTTAAACCCCAAGAAGCCGTTGGAAGCATTTGTCTTTCAGGCACATTCATCAAAGCTTTGATGTTCTGAACTTTTGAACCATCAGTGTAATAATCAAGACCGGTCGGCAGTTGCGAAGTTCGCAACTGCCAACCGGTCTTGATTATTGCACTGACGGTTCAAAAGTTCAGAACATCAAAGCTTTGAAAGTACCTAAAAGAGGATCGTCTTCATTGTTTATCGGAGGTAGGTCAACTGATTTGAACTTCATTTTTTATCGACTTCAGAGAGAAGGGGAGGGGGGGGGGGCAAGAGATCATCTAGGTACGATTAATCGATTATTTGCGACGATTAATCGATTCCTAAATTAAACAAGAGGCCCCAGGGGGCCTGAGGGCGCTCACCTGACATGGTAGCCTAAATATCAACCCAGAGAATTGATTTCCACAAGTTGCATCTGCTCCTCCTAAGAAAAGCTGAAACCAAATATCCAAATATTCTGACCAGTGGATCTAAAAAAAGATTTTTAAAGAATATTCCTCATACTGAACTAAGTCATAATTCGGGCTCCCACAGGGAGCCCATATATGAACCCAGGGACTTGGCTTTAACAAACCTGAATCTCACACTCCTAAGGATTCTGCACACCATATATCAAAACATTCCGACTGCTGGATCTGAAGAAGAAGATTTTTAAAGAAAATTCCTCATTTTGAACCAAGTTACAATTCGAGCTCCCACAATCAGCCCAAATATGGACCTAGGGACATGGCTTGAACAAACTTGAATCTTACCCCCCTAAGGATGCTGCATAAAAAATATCAAAAGCATTCATCTGCTGGATCTGAAGATTTTTAAAGAAAATTCCTCATTTTGAACTAAGTCGTCATTCAGGCTCCCATAGTGAGCCCAAATATGAACCAAGGGACTTGGCTTGAACGAACTTGAATCTCAGCCCCCTAAGGTTGCTCCATGCCAAATATCAAAACATTCCAACTGCTGAATCTGAAGAAGAAGATTTTTAAAGAAAAATTCCTCATATTGACTAAGTTATAATTTGGGCTCCCACAGGGAGCCCAAATATGGACCCATGGACTTGGCTTTAACACACTTGAATCCCCCCTCCCCCCCAAGGATGCTACTCACCACATATCAAACCATTCCGACTGCTGGATCTGAAGAAGATTTTTTAAGAAAATTCCTCATTTCGAACAAAGTTACAATTCAAACTCCCACACTGAGCCCAAATATGGACCTAGGGACATGGCTTGAACAAACTTGAATCTCACCCCCCTAAGGATGCTGCATACCAAATATCACAAGATTCTGCCTGCTGGATCTTGAGATGAAGATTTTCAAAGAAATTTGCCTGAAATGCACTAAGTTCGAATTTGGGCTTCTATAGTGAGCCCAAATATGAATCCAGGTGGCCGATTTGAACAAACTAGAATCAAATCCACCCCACAATGTTGCATACCAAATATCAAAAGATTCTGCCTGCAGGATCTGGAGGAGAAGATTTTTGAAGAAATTTGCCTGAAATGCACTAAGTTCAAATTCGAGCTTCTATAGTGAGCCCAAATATGAATCTAGGGAGCCGATTTGAACAAAATAGAATCAGATCCACCCCACAATGTTGCATACCAAATATCAAAAGATTCTGTCTGCTGGATCTGGAGAAGAAGATTTTTTAAGAAATTTTCCTGAAATGCACTAAGTTCAAATTTGGGCTCCTATACTGAGCCCAAATATAAACCCAAGGGGCCGATTTGAACAAACTTGAATCAGATCCACACCACAATGTTGCATACCCAATATCAAAAGATTCTGCCTGCTGGATCTGGAGAAGAAGATTTTCAAAGAAATTTGCCTGAAATGCACTAAGTTCATATTTGGGCTCCTATACTGAGCCCAAATATAAACCCAGGGGGCCGATTTGAACAAACTTGAATCAGATCCACCCCACAATGTTGCATACCAAATATCAAAAGATTCTGCCTGCTGGATCTGGAGAAGAAGATTTTTTAAGAAATTTGCCTGAAATGCACTAAGTTCAAAATCGGGCTCCTATACTGAGCCCAAATATGAACCCAGGGGGCCGATTTGAACAAACTTGAATCAGATCCACTCTCCAATGTTGCATACCAAATATCAAAAGATTCTGCCTGCTGGATCTGGAGAAGATTTTTTAATGTTTTTCCCATTGCCTACAGTGTTAAAAAGTGCTGACTCAGCACTTTTTCAATGTCCCGAAACTGTACCCTATGATAAAACCGATGGCAATTTTTTTTTACCAATTCTTTCTGTTGGTCCTAAGGAAGCTTCACACCAAATAAAAATTCTCGGTGCCGTGCAGTTTTGGAGATATGGGCGTTTTAATTTTTTTCTATTTTTAGCTCCTTGCGGTTCCCATGGGGCTACGGGAAAAAAAAAATCAGCATAAATTAGGTACTTATGACCCAATAAGCCCTCACATAAAATTTGGTTCAAATCAGCCTCTTGGTTTGAAAAATTGAAATTTTGGGCGGGGCCAAAAATTTTGCCCCTCCCATAACGACGCCAAGTATAGCCCCACAAACTTCTTTTGAACAAATCTGAGTCTACACCTCAAAAGGAAGCTGCACACCAAATATCAAGTCTCTGCTACTGCTGGTTCATGAGAAGATTTTTTAAGATTTCAGCACACTTTTTGGGTGTGGCCCTACCCAAGGGCGGGGCAACTTGATTTGAACAAAATCAAATTGCAATGTCATAACAAACTATTATCTCAAATATCAATTAAATTGGTTCAGCGGTTTGGGGGGAGAAGATGCAAACACCATGTTCACGGACGACGGACGGTGAGTGATCACTATAGCTCTCCTGACTGAAAGTCAGGTGAGCTAAAAATCATGACAGCCCTACTAGCAAGTAAATGTGTAAGTCGAGTCACCATTTGGGTGGCTGGGTCACTGGATCACTATATTCTGACTAATTATCTGACTTACTAATTCTGTCTCACCCGACTGAGGACCTGATGACAGTTGACTGAGGCACAGGAAATTTGAGATGACCCAGCATGTCTGGATGCTCTACCCAAAAGAGCTATGGCACTGATAAGAGTCCATGATGTTTGGGGAGGTTTTCTTAGTTTGTTTTATTTGTGGCTGCCCCTGCTCTCTGGAAATGCATCTTTTAATGATAGGGGTGTCTGCACTAGCAGGAAAATCCTCCAGTTAAAAAAAACAATTTCCAACTGGAGGATTTTCCTGTTGGTGCAGAGACTACTGTGATTAAAAAATACATTTCCAGAGTGCAGGGGCAGACAAGAAAACCTCCTCAAACCATTTTTCCTTGTGTGTAGCAGCAGTGCCATAGCTCTTGGATTAAATTGTCTTCAGGCATGCTGAGTCATCTTGTGTGGACTGTGTCTTAGTCAGTTGCCACCAGGTTTTCTCACTTGGGTGGGACAGTCTGAGTAAGTCAGCTTCTTTGCTTTCTTGAGCCCCACCCGGATTTTTTTTTATTGGGTGGGGCCACGAAAAAACGAAAAGGAAAAGAAAAAAAAAAAAAAAAAATAATAATAATATTCTGTTTGTTTCTCTGTGTAATATCTTTATGACGTTCTCATATATATATGTTAATTATATAAATATACACTTGTTATAAAATGCTATTCATTGACATACTCATATATCTTTATATACTTATAAATAAATACTTATGTATATACTTATAAATACATACTTGTATATATATCTTTATACACTTATATATGTATGTGTACTTATATATTCTCTTCTTAATAAATACTTCAAATATCTTTAATAGTTCTTCATCTTGTTTCCATATGCATGTATCTATTTTACTTGATCTCTCCATGTTATGGGAAAGAGAAACAACATACTCAAGGATTTGTGAGCACAAACATTTTATTAAAAATACTTCCAGTTCATTGACTGATCTACAAAAATTATATATACACATGGTCTTTCTCATATTCATTTTCTCTATATTGTATGCCTTTCGCATTTACAATATAATAATGACAATATCTTTTGTCACTTTAAAGGACGTCTACATACATTGGAGTTTACAGGAATCAACACTGACCTGCTGAGTTAACACTCTGTTCTGCCCTGGGGTGGTGCATGGGTGTAATGTAGCCAGAGAGGGGTGGGGGGTACCGACTGGGCACACCTTTGGTCTAGTGTGCCGCCAACTTAAATGCTGATGACTGTCACTTGGGGTGTGGGCAGGTCTGGGCATGCCTGTTGGAGGGGGTGGTCAGGACGGAGCATGCCAGTGGGTGGGGGTGGGGGGCTTGGCTGAGCGTAGACACAGAACCATGTTTTACACAAGTTCTGCATCTCAAACTGTTGGGTGGGGGGGGGGGGGGGGTGTAGAAGGGGTTTGAGGTTTCATAGGACTGGGGACAACAATACATGTATGTAGTATGTATGGCCATGGAGGGTGGGGGAGTCTCGGAACTGACTGGCAACGTGAGCTCTCTACTTTGATGCCATTTTGGGACTGGAATGTTGACAATAAGTTAAGAGCCAGGAACAATCCTCAGTTATCTGCATGCAGGTCGGGTGTGAAAGTTCAAGGGGCTGCACACACATTGCTATTTTTTCAAGCGTGTTGGGATAACAGTGCAGACAATTGGTCACACAAGTTCTGCATCTCGATCAGCTCGGGAGGGGTAGTTGCATAGCACTGGGAACATTTCCTTCACCCATCTATTTTTACTTTAACGTTGAACATTTGCTAAGAGATGCACTTTCACCTCTGTAGCCTAGTCTGGGTGGGTTGGGGGATAATAGCAAAACCAGTTGTGGATAAGATTTGTAGCACTATAACTTTTCTTCATAAAATTCATGGAGGAGAACAATGCAACAATGCATGTAAGTCCATGATTCATAGGTGGAAAGTATGTAGGAGGGATTGTTGGGGAGAGGGGGGGGGGGGGGCTTTGAACTGACATGGCACACATTCTCTCTGCCTTGCTGCCAAGTTGGGACTTTGTTGATAATATAAGAGTGGCAAGGAACAACATTTATTTATCTGCATGCAGGGGGGGTGGGGAGTGGGGGGGGGGGGTGGGGGGGGGGTCAAGACGGCTGGGCACATATTTTCCCAAGCATGTTGGGAATAAAGTGCAACTACAAATACTAAATAATTAAACAGGTTTAACTGCATCTTGAAAAGTAGTGGGGTAGGGGGTGTCTGGGGGAAGTTGAATAGGACTAGTGTTCAAACGACTACTTAATTCCAAAGTCGACTAGTCAATACCCAAAAGTCAAGTCGACTTCGACTAGTCATTGGTGATAACCTGTCTCCTTATAACAGTGTTGATGTTCCGGTAGAGTGCTGAAGGTCCAAATTTGGCTTCACATGGGCATTCATATACAGCAACTTACTGGAACATTATTCTGTTAATGTGCTTCTAATTATGCTACAGGTGAAATTATATAGTCTTATTTAATTTGCCTTGTTGCGATTTATGGGAGAGTGCCTAGAGGCACTCTCCCATAAATTGCAACAAGGTAAATTAATAACATATCCTGATAGCCGAAAATAATTCAGGACTCTACTAGTACCAGTTAAAACAAACTACTGTCACTACTATTAGATGGCAATAGATGTATACATTGATTGCCCAATATTGCTGTTCAAACTGTCTGACAGTGGCACAGAAGGGATACTATTTACCACAATTACTTTATACTGCACAATTGAGTCGACATTCACCAGTCGACTAATCGTTTGAGTACTAAATAGGACTGGAAACTTTGCAGGAGGATATGCAGGTGGGAAAGACAGGGGGCAAAACACAACCCTTACACTTTTGAAGGTAATTCTGTGTGAGATGAGCAATGATGGTTGGGGAGTAAGTCTTGTAACTCCTTAACTCTTCTTTGTGAAGATCAGGGAGGAGGAGAACAATGCATGTATGTTTGGCCATTTTTTACACACCTATTAATGTAAAAAACAAGATTTCCACAGCTCTGCGTGTATGATAAAATTAAAAAGCAGATTGGGGTCGGTACCCTACCATCTAACAGTGATGTCTTGTTCACAACTAAGTAAACGCAGAAATTATCCAGTTACAGAGTGATTTTCGTTCAATTTTCGTGTAGACTGGTTGTTACATGGGAGGTGTATGATAAATACAGAACCATACATACGTTTGAATGGGTTAAGAATTATCGCACAAGACTGCTTTGGCCCAGGATATGAGAGCTGAATCAAAAGTATGTGTGGTTCTGTATATTTATCATACATCTTTAAGGTGAAGTGTATGCAATGGGGTGGGGGGGGGGGGGGATTGTTGTATAAACAAGATTCCATGAAAACGAGTATTGTTTTAGGAACAAAGCAATTCTCTATTTTCAATTTTATTGTATGATTCTGTAATGGTAAACCGTATTATAAAATATGGGATGTTTAGTGGTCTGATATGGTGTCATGTGAGGCAAAGTGAGATCAATATTAGGCTCGGCTAACGCCCCACCTAATATTGATCTCACTGTATTTATTATGTCAGTGGACAAAATCCAGTATGTCCCTTTAATTAATCAGCCCGGTAATTTATTTGTGAAAGTGTAAACAACCAGACGTAAGTTTACAATATAAGGGGAGTGACTCTATCTAGCAATAGTGAAGTGATTATCGATCAGTGCGATTTTCCCATTGGATGGGGTTATCGAACGTAATAAGTTTCTCAATATGGGACACATAGTATAAACAGATTATTTCTTTTTGTTCAAATGAGTGCAATGAAATTTTAATCACATTTGATGATTCAGAACGTTTGCTGTAAGCTTGTTATTTTTGAGACGAGGCAGTTGTATTTTATTTCTAAAAACAATATGGTGGACACACACCAAATATTGATTTCATATGGGGTCACCAATGACTTCATCAACCTCATATGGCTTCATAGGCAGTCACCATTCACCATTTATCCACACTGATTGGTTGATCCCAAGAGCAGCTTTTTTACCGAGGCAACGGCAGTATGCATCAGCTAAAAAACACTTTGCATCGGCCCTTTTTTTTACATGATTATTGTTAACAAAAACAAGACTTACAAGAGCCTTAGAGGCGTTATGATGAGAGCAGCTTTTGTGTGAGTGTGTCGATTTGAAGTCTGTTTTTCCTGAATAAAATTCTACGTTGTGTGTTAAGTTTTGCATTGTTCGTCGTTGTTTAAACATATCACTATCGCGAAAAAATCTCTCACCGGATTCTTTCAAAGTTTGAGTGGTCCTAATTTGACATTGTTCTTGAGTAAATGTGACATGTGATGTTAATGCACTGTATTCCTTATTGATATATATAATATTATTATCGTTATGTCATAAACGGATTAAGTCACAAAAAATACAATTTTATCAATAAAAAAATCGGTATCTGTTTTATTAATAATATAACGTGTGTGTGTGTGTGTGCGTGGGGGTACACAAGCCAAAGTGGAACTAATAAAGTTTGTTATCAATTCCACTTTGATTTGTGTACCCCCCCCCCCCTCCCCCTTCCCAGATTCAATCCTACTCTTTAATTGGTGTTGCCCACCCCAATTCCAAAATTGGAGATCGGGGATGCCAACCTGACCCCATCCTTACACACACACCTTAACATTGCTGCATTCATTCCCACCCTCTAATTCTGAATCGAATCGTATCCTGTTTTACAGGGAATGGGACAACCCACCCCAGGGACAACCTGCCCGAAACCGACTGGGACAACCCACCCAGGGACAACCCGTCCCAAGTTTTTCATGTGCCGCAGTTATCAGCTATTTGACTATGATATTGGAGGTGCGTAGACAAAATGCCAATGGACAAAATAGAGCCAGCCATTAGGGTGCAAGTGGAATAAGGTGAGGACGAGTTCTCGGCACTACTTACATTTGGAGCTTTAAGCTGGATGTTTATTTTAACTTCTTTGAAGTGACTACACTCCCGATAGTTGCCGAGGTGTTGCCCCGCAATTGGGGCTTTCCAGAGTTGTGGCATTGCACGCCTTCGCGATGTGTTTATTGGCGCATTTCATACATTGTTGTTCCCCGTTGCATTTGTGTGACAAGTGCCCAAATTTCTGACACTTGTGACACTGAACAGGTTGCGAAAGTACACGATATTCCTCTGTTTTGTATTTTTTGCCGTTGATGTATACCACTTTGCTTATTAAATTTCGTTACTCTGTTGAATTTACTTAGCATAATGAAGTCAAAAGTCTTCACTACTGCCAATGGGTATAATTCAAAGAAAAGCAACATGATGATTGTTAACAGCTAAAACAACACATTTATTGTCTTAGTCTTAGATACAGGGAAAGAAAGCAACGCTGTGATGAATCCATATCACGCTAAAACAACATGTCTTGTCATTTGATTTTTTGCGCATCAAACAAATATCATTCCTCTTGGAGGGTACCCCACTGAAACAACATGACTAAAACAACTCACCACTTCTGACTGGTCTCTACATACTACCAATTCAGTTTAAAACTATTATTAGTTTAATCAAGTCATTCTGGGATGTGTTAATAGGATCAATGTGGATTGTGGATAATTTTCGAGCGAGTAAATATATTTTTTTTTGTATATTACCATCGCCAAAAAATATTTCTTCAAAAATCAAAAAGAATCGGGACAACCCTCCCCAAAAATAGGCCTGGGGCGGGTTGTCCCTTGGGCGCGTTGTCCCTGATCCTTTCTACACTCCAACTTCAGGACAATGTTTTTTTTGTTTTGTTTTGAATGGTGCCTCATGTTTACTTAAAATTGCAAAGGCAAGAAGCAGAAGGAACTCGAATGTTAACTTTTTTCAGTAGATATCTCTCACGGGATCTCAAAAAGGTGTTCTTGCACGAGCCGATTTTGTATGAGCTAAGCTTGAATAATTACACAGGCCGAGTTTTCTTATGAACCGAATTTGTGTTGGACCAAGTTCTCGCATGGACCGACTTCATTTTGGGTCGCTTCTCCTGTATACCGAATTTCCCCAACATCGTTACCTGTACCGAAACCCTCACCACCGCAACTGACACCCATTCATTTCATTTGACAGATTCGCACTGATGAATAAATCAAATTAACATTTTTAAAATATTTAATTGGCTTTTGCTAAGAGTAATTTGTTCATTTTTTACCGCAAAATTCCTCTTAATAATAGAAGGCTGCAATCTCCTAGGTCCAATTGTTCCCGGGTAAACATATAAATTCCGACGGAAACATCTTTTGCTTTTTCTAACAAAATAATGTTCCGCTCCAGGACACAATCCGTGTTTCTTTATATTATTAAGATGGAATTTTGTCTAGATAATGGTGGGATATTTTTTTCTAAATTAATAGGATGTTTTGTCAACAAGACCTAATCGTTTTAATCTGCATCTGTTCATCTGATAATTTTCGCCCATGCTCCGTTTTACTTTTAAAGCATACAGACATACTGTTTGGCGTCGGCATTATTTCTGCAGACGTAAAACAAAATCACATCGGCTTTTGCCTCGGCACTGCCGAATGCCAATGCCAATTGCAAGGACTGTGTATTTATGACGATTTTCAGAGTGTCTGTTGTGAAACAAAAAGTGAGTAAGTAGGGCATTTTGTTACTGGTATACAAGCCGACATTTACAATAATTTTCGATCTCACTACTGCAGCAATGTTCCGACACAACTTCTGTACATTTTAGGTGCAGACAATTGTAATCTGATGAATGTGGTCTCTGATTATCAGCAATCATGGCACTTTTTCACAATCAGTACATCACAATTGCTGGAACAATACCAGTAGTCAAACAATGGTTTACTGTTCATGTTTTGACAATGTGTGATTACTGCTTTAATTCGTTTGCTAAACATTAATCACATGTCTAAGTTATCAATGACTCTTCAGATCAACTTGACCAAGAAGGGACTAAACTAAATAGAAACTTCCAGCAATGCAAAGTCATTCTACAGAAAAAACATCACACCAAAGCTACATATGAAATTTGAAGAGGATTGGGCGAGGGATGCAGTCTGTAGGAAGCGCAAATGGAATTGTTGTTAATACATGTATATACGCCAAATCCAAGATGGCCTCTGGCAGATATGTTTCTCAAGGAAATTCAAAAAAAATTTGATAGCTCCCTCTAGTCATCACACTTAAGTTCTAGATAAAATTTGAAAAAGATCAGGCAAGAAGGTGCGGCCTGTAGGGTGTGCAATGGAATTGTTGTTGACAATTGAGATGTCAAAACCAAGATGGCACTGACGCAATGTTTTTCAACAAAATTCAGAAAATATTGATAGATTCCATCTAGATATCGCTCCAAAGCTACATTTGAAATTTAAAAAAGGTTGAGTGAGAGATGCAGTCTGTAGGGTGGGCTAATGGAATTATTGACAATTTATAAGCCAAATCCAAGCTGGCCTCTGCTGGCAGTGTTTTTTAACGAAATTCAGAAAATTTTGATAGTTTCCATCTAGACATCACTCACAGCTACTTATGAAATTTGACACTGATCAGGTGTGAGATACACCCTGTACGTGTGCTAAAGGAATTGCGGATGGACATGACATATGAATGTACGATGGATCGCAACCCTCCCAATTGCTCACACCCGACGTCAAGTTGAGCTAAAAACCAATTGGCAACCCATCTAAGAGAGAATTCGTAAAAGGTGGAAAAGGAGTGAAAAAGAAGCTGGAGACCAAGTATTTGTGTACATTAATTTATTTATTTGTGTTGAAGGTCATTTTCAGCATCTTTGGCTATCTTATGACCACAAGATACAAAACAGTTGCCATGGAATGGCACTTTTCCACGTGACCACTATGGATGCCCACACTCAAACCACAGTATTCGATTAAAACTGAAATAGTGTGCCCAGTGGATGGAGAAATACATTAGGTCAGAGCGTGTTCTAGAGTGGATGGGGTTGAGAACATGGAGAAGTACCTCTGAAGATGATTGTTGACGAATCCACAGCATCAATCAATTTTTTTGCACCGACCATTTTACTCAAGACGAGCCCTGATTTTTACATGTATAATTAATTAGTGCAAGGCCTTCAGATTACCCCAATTTCTCACCTATTACAGGTGTGCCCAAATTAGAGGAGGTGTCAAGACATGAAGAAAAACATATAAATTCTCCGTGCCACTTCTGTATTTGAGAAAAACTTTCATCATAATTCAATCATAGAAATGCAAAGAAAGGCATTGTAATAAAACGTAAGATGATAAGGCTGTTATTTCTGGTTTTAATGTGCCCAAATTAGGGCAAAACGGTGTGCCCAAAATAAATTAATTTAAAGACCTGCTAGTGCTGAGCTTTACTTTACAGGAGTCCATATTCATCATGGGGTGGGGTGGACTAATTCATATTTTCAACATGCAGTAATGGGGCTGCATGTTGAAAATATTGATTGGTGTAGCCCACACATTCTGAAAGCAACACAAAAAGTTGGAATTTAAACATCTTCCCATACAGAGCTGAACGGACAGAAGGAATAGTAGCGAGACTAAAATAATATTCACACTAATTAAAATTTTATAAAATGTCACGGGATGTAAAGAGCACAAAGTCCTTAGCCTCCTGAAGGGAGGGTACACCTGTCTCTGAAGCAGTAGATGCATTTGGCCCTCTGTTTCCAACAGGTCATCTCAAACCCTCATTTATGGAATCAACAACTGTTTTCCATGATGTCTTTGATGCATATTCTGGGTGATACTGGAGAATATACTTTTTCAATAATTGTTTCCTCGTTGGTTCCAAATCCTCTTTCCTATGCACACCACCCCCATTGTAACTGTAGTTTCTTCTGAGACTGTCTTGTCCGAAAAGTTCTGGGTATAATCTTTCACAAAGTTTAAGGGCAAAGTTTCCAACGACGTGTGAACTTACATGAAGTGTTCACTGTCTCTGGATCGATTCATTTTTCAACAAGGACTTATTCTCCTGTATTAAATTTTGATGGGAAATGGCGGATCAAAATTTATTTGCACACATCAATATGTCTGTCACGAACAGGTAAAAGCGTTACTGTGAAGTGTTTTGGATGAGCAAATGATCATTCGCCCTATTTGACAAGGGGTAATTAAAAAACAAACTTACGTCTTCTTTCTTCAATTCTTTAAGGAGTTCCCAAGCTTCTTTATTCAAGAATTCTCTTAGCTCCTCTGGTATCTGTAAAAAAAAAAATGGAAAGGCATTGTTGAATGCATGCAAGTAAATGTCGATAAATTTGTTGTAACTCAAATTTGGACAGTTTTCCTCCATAACAATAGAAAAGCTACACTCAGCCAAACGCGATTTGAAATATTCCAGATTTTGGGGATTAATTTTTTTTCTGAGGGAAATATCTACATCATCTTGTTTCTCATTTTAAGATTCTAAATAAAATGTACCAACGTGGTCTGAGACATTAGTCAATGCTATGCCAGAGAATGGAGTGCAATCATATATACACAGAATGACACACGTGTGTGAATGGATTAATCAATATGGCACGAGTGTCAGTGTAGAATGAGAGGCCACAGGCCTTGAGTTTTATTCTTCCGTAATTGCACAAGTGCCATATCGATTAACCCATTCAAAGGTGTATGTCATTCTGTTTATTACACACCTTGTCTATAAGGACACTCATCAATTCATTTGACAACTATCAACAAAAAGAACACATTTCATCGCCAACTAAATTTGCGAGGGTAACCCGTGTTGCTGTTTCGTTCACGGAGTTCCAATATGTTCTATGTGCCTACTGGCTCATAGAACACATTGGAAACCAGGGGACAATTTTCAGCTATCATTGGTGATTCAAATTGTAATTGCGTTGCACAATTTGTAGAAAATTCCAGATTTTCATTTTCCTTATGGTTTAGTGTTGCTGTAGATGGGGATTACATAGAACAGGCGTGTAATAAAATATGCCTTGGATTAATCAGAATAAACTGAAGTCAAAATGTATAGCATGTGTAAAAAGATTGGTTACAGAAAAATGTCCACCCTAAAAAAATTCATTCGACCGAATTAAGAGTTAATAAATGGTTTGATAACCATTGGTCGCAAACAAGCTTTTTTCTGGATTTAGTGGATCTGCTAAACTACATATTTGGCAGCTTCAAGTGATATCAAAGATTTGTGAAGTGAAACCCTTGTGATGCCGATTTCGAAAAATACATCAAAGCGAGGCAAAATAATCAGGTATTCCATAAGGTGACAGTGCATTTGGTTGTTCAAAAAAAAAATTCTGGTAGTACGAAGGGCAAGATACAATCGAACGTAATTTGAAAACAATGTGGAAAAAGAAAATAGATCGTAGTTTCAAAAATAAATAAACTTACTTCAATGGTTTCATCCTGGAAAAGATGTTTCTCGCAACTTTTCAAGATTGGTTGCTTTGGTGTGCTTGTTAATAAAGCCATTTTTTGAATACAAGTGAACATGCCCTTTTCCAGACCTTCCTTTTATACCAGGGGTGTGTCAGTAGGTGGGTATATGACCAATTGCTGGATCCAGATAAAAAGAAATCTTAGAGATTCAAAATGTTTGCAACAACATTTCTGAGAGAAAGGTTTTCATTATATTCTGAGATGATATACGCGTCAAATGAGGTGAATCGGTATAGTGCAGATGGTATGTCTCCACTGACACAGTAATTAAATGTTTATCACCTTTTTGACCTGTATTGTTTGAGGTTAACTTGACATTAATTATAGATGAAATTGACCCAGTTTGATTATTTAAGGTTTTTTTTCTATCTGCCATATTTGACTACAGAAGGTTGTTTTTTTTTTTAAATTTGTGTTCATATCAAAGATAGAATACATGCGTAATATTGTAATATAAAATGGAAACTGTACAGAAAAAATAGCATTTTATTGTTTCAGATTTAACTTATCAATTATTTATTTATTACATGCTCTTGTTTATATGATGAGAGGTTTTATGGATGAGAGAGACAACTCTATAAAATCGCAAATTTCATTTTCAATAACAGAGCTAGCTTCTGTTATGTACGTCAGATGACTTTAAAATCCCTACAGTTGTCACAGCTACCCTACGTCAAATATATTGTTCACCTGTTAATTTCTGTAACTTCCATATTCTGTAACTTTCATCAGCAATACAACAAAAAGCCTGTAGGTTAAACATGTATTCTACATCTATGTCTACAGGTATTTATTTATTGGGGTTTAAGGTCACATACTTATGCACAATGGCTAATCGTGCCTGTGACAGTTTTACGGATGTAGGAAGCTGGAGTGCCTGGAGAGAACCAATGAGCATCAACGAGCAACTGTCAGCTCTAGAGCTGGTCAGTTTAACCGAACCGAAACTCGGTTTTTAAGTGGAAACCGAAACTGAACCAAAAAAGAGATTAAAAACTGTATATTTTCGGTTTTGCTTAACTTTTGAATATTCACACTAAGCACGCCCTAGATTTTGTAAAATCAACAAAATTCCACTTAAAACGCGTAGTAGCATATGTCAATATTTTGTAACAGAAATTCCAAATGCCAATAATGCAGTAAGTCAGTTGTAACCCAGTGCATAAATACCTCCACCCTACATCGCCACATACAGAATCATCAAGCCGAAGAGTACAAAACTGTTCTTAAAAAGAACGGACTGTGACGCATGCAAAGCAATCTGGTGTCAAGGTAAGAGAAAAGTATCAAACCGCGTACTGCCCTGTTAATGGTGGGAAACTCAGGCCTGCAGGAAAGGAGTTAAACAGGGCTTCCGCTAGACCGGCTGCAGGTCCGTCGACAGGACCCATTCCCCCCGCCGATCATACTATGATCAGTCAGAAAAGCTGGTGGTTAAAATGTCAAGTACAATGCGGTATCGTAATGACACTCAGGATCCTTTGTTTCCACGTAATATAGGCATAATTATGTTGTATACTATGCCTACTATTACTGGCGACAACCTGATACTTTATAAACCCCAGACGAGAGGGGGAAACAAAGTTCAAATCCTAAATGTCACCTATAAAATTTCGGACTCAAATTGTCGTGTTTGGTCCGAAATCACTGGCTTTATTTCGAGGGATAAATGATGTAATTGCACGTGCATGACGTCACTCGTCCGAATCATGGTTCTTTTCGAATATCGGGTTGCATAAAAAAAATTGAGGTCAAGCAACGCAGTCACTGTCAGGATTCATGGATTTTGTGTTGTTTTGGGTTTGTATTTTTATGAAACCTCCGACCAGATGTAGTATTGTGTGTCCCGTGGGAATTTAGAGAATTGTAGGAGGAAAAAATACATATTTTCCACCTCAATTATTCAGCATTTTAGTAACCAGAATGCCCCCAGAGAGCACCTAAAAATAAAAAAAATGCCGCTCAGGATCACCGATCCAATGTCGAGTTGTGACAACAGTTCCTCGCACCAAGGCCAACACACCTATGAAGTTTCATGACTCTAGGTTGAACCACTATCAAGTTCTCATCCGGAAACCAATTGTTGCGATATACTATGTTCAAGGTCACTGTGACTTTGAACTTTGACCTGGTGAGTCCAACATCAATAGGGTTCTTCCTCGCACCAAGGCCAACACGCCTGTAAAGTTTCATGACTCTAGGTTGAACCATTATCAAGTTATCATCCGGAAACCAATTGTTTAAGATTTACTACGTTCAAGGTCACTGTGACCTTGACCTTCGACGTAGCATGTCCAAAATCAATAGGGTTCTTCCTCCCCCCAAGACCAACCTACGTATGAAGTTTAATGAATGTGAGTTGAACCACTATCAAGTTATCATCCGGAAACCAATTGTTTACGCCCGCCGCCCGCCCGCCCGCCATTCACCAAACTATAAGTCGAGTTTGACTTCGTCACAACTCGACTAAAAATCACCCCCCCCCCCCCTCAAACCTCCCCCCTCCCCCTCTATATGCATGTGCCGGACGGCTTTGGTGTCTGAGTTTCACTTTCTTTAAACTACCGGACCCACAAATTTCCCCCTTGCGGAAACCCTGGGTTAAATTAATACTAATAAAACATTAGCTGTGCATAACTGTCATACAAAGTGTCAATCGAAACTTTGAAAAGATTGAAAACTAAAAATACAAAATGCACTTAGCTGTGTTGTTTTTCAAAGTATTGGCATTTGTTCATGCAATTCTGCAGGTTGAGGTCTTGCCTTTGACAATAAATTATTCCACTAACATTCAGATTGTTTATTTCTACTAAGTCAGATAGTATTTGTTTTTGGTGGATTCGGGAAATATAATACATGTTAAGGGTTGGATAACTAAGTTACAGAATATTTGTATTTGAAGAAAGTATATGGCATGTCATGTTAGGAATTGCCTGGAAAATGAAAAAAAACAAGAGTGCACATATCGCTGAAGCAATACAATGTCCCCAACCGGACTAATGAGCATTAATAATTATACAAATGTTATAACCTAGATGTGATCAGCATGAATTCCGTTGAAGCGTTTCCAAAAAAAGTCTGGAAAACTGATATTTTGGCGCTTTTCCATATTTCCAAGGGCCATAACTCACACAAGAATAATGCAATCAGCATGAAATTCAAACTTGATCTGCATCGTTCTATATTAGGTTACCAAGAATGAAGTCATTCGGTTGAAGCATTTCCAAAAAAAGTCAGGAAAACTAAAGTATGACTGATAGACTGACTGACAGACTGATGGATGGACAGAGTGCAAATGAAACTTGATCTGTAAGTCATCATTCTAAAGTAGGTTACCAAAAATGAAATCATTCCATTGAAGCTTCTAAAAAAATTCCGGAAAACTGACATTTTGGCGCTTTTCCATATTTCCAAGGGCCATAACTCACACAAGAATAATGCAATCCACATGAAACTCAAACTTGATCTATAGTAGGTAACCAAGAATGAAACCATTCGGTTGAAGCATTTCCAAAAAAAAGTCCGGAAAACTAAAGTATGACCAACAGACTGACTGACAGACTGACGGATGGATGGACAGAGCGTAAATGAAACTTGATTTGTAAGTCATCATTCTATAGTAGGTTACCAAAAATGAAATCATTCCGTTGAAGCGTTTGCAGAAGAAGTCCGGAAAACTGATATTTTGGGACTTTTCCATATTTCCAAGGGCCATAACTCACACAAGAATACGGCAATCAGCATGAAACTCAAACTTGATCTGTAAGTCATCGTTCTGTAGTAGGTTACCAGAAATGAAATCATTCCATTGAAGCGTTTCCAAAAAAAAGTCCTGAAAACTGATATTTTGGCGCTTTTCCATATTTCCCAAGGGCCATAACTCACACAAGAATAATGCAATCAGCATGAAACTCAAACTTGATCTGTAAGTCATCGTTCTATAGTAGTTTACCAAAAATGAATTCATTCCGTTGAAGCGTTTCCAAAAAAAACTCCGGAAAACTGATATTTTGGAACTTTTTCCATATTTCCAAGGGCCGTAACTCACACAAGAATAATGCAATCAGCATGAAACTCAAACTTGATCTGTAAGTCATCTTTCTATAGTAGTTTACCAAAAATGAAATCATTCCGTTGAAGCATTTCCAAAAAAACTCCGGAAAACTGAAGTGTGACTGACAGACTGACGGATGGACAGAGTGCAAACCTATAGTCCCCTCCGGGGATGCCAGTAGGGGACTAATTAAAGTAATTTATATATTTTTTATACTTACCAATGGCCCAGACTTAGCTGGTGTTAACTCAAAATTATCTAGGGCCAAACACAAATTTTGCCCCCAATCCCCAAAATTTGCATGCAAAACCGAAAATTAGAAGTCCTATCTGGCCCTCCATACATTTGCTCTCTGCGTATGCGCAGACACCAGGAAGTCACCGGAACTGGTGCCAACATCATTCTTTATAAAAGAGAGTATTATATAATAATTCAGCATGGAGGTATAAGGTATGAGTGCCCAGTACTACCCACTCATGGGAGGGCCATCTCCATCTGGGCCATTGGTAAGTATAATAATATATAAATTACTTTAAATTTTTTCATTTTTCATATTTTTATACTACAAACCAATGGCCCTGACTTAGATGAATCAGAAAAAAGGTGGAGGGCCTAGAACTTCCGACATAGTAGATCAACATAGATATCCTAAAATGGATCCCAATTTATGTAAATCCTAAATCCGAGCATGAAACCATGCTAATTAGGATGTAACAAGTTCCCAATTTTTAAGGCTAGTCTCGACTAAGCCCCAAAAATTAGGATGGCATGTTTGCGAATGAGAGAAAATTGCCCAAATACCTATGCCATACAATAACACTACAGCTGTATGCAGAATATAATTACGGATAAAACAGCTTCCTTCATAGTTACATACCCAATGCATAATTAATAAAATTAATAAAATTAATAAGCCCCACCCAGACCTCAAATTTTCAGTGTAAAAAAAAATAATTTTTTTTTGTCTTAAAATTGACCAAAACACAAAACAAGAGGCCCCACGTGGCCTTAATCGCTCACCTGACAAAGTGACTCTAAGAAGTATTTTAGGTCACCTTCACTATGTCATGCCTCATCAACATTAACTGGTTGAGTGATAGATTTTGTTTGAAGTTCAACATTTGTTACCTAAAATTAGTTTTATTTAAAATCATTGGTGTGTGGCCAATCTCCAATGATTTTTAATAAAGCAAATTTATCTCTGCAGACAAACTGGTTTAGCTTGAAGCACAAACAAGGAATGTGAAGAGATAGCCTTGGACATCTCTCCCCAACTGTGGATATCTTCCATGTGCTACATGTACATATTTGCATGCAAGAAAACAAAAATTTTCACAAATTTTCCAAAATATTAGTTTTTTTTATCATCATTGGAACAAGCTCAAATAGCTTATTCCAATAGGGGTATGGGAAGATCAGGTATATTTTTGAGACAGAAATGTGAATATATAAATAATGGTGTTTTTTTGTGAATGATGCTGGAGAATTTTGCGTAAAGATATGGTAAATGGTTTGTTCTAGATACAGAATGATGCAAAAGTATTTAAATTTGATTAGGCAAGTTGTTCCTATAATGCATTTAAAAATTGAAGTAACTGTTTTTTTGCTGCCCGAACTTTTAGATGTGTGTGTCTGTGTTTGTGTGTGTGTGTGTGTGTGTGTGTGTGTGTGTGTGTGTGGGGGGAGGGGGGGGGGGGGGGGGGTAAGAGTGTTCTTGCAAACAAAATTCCTGAATAAATGGAAAATTTTATTTTTTGTGTGAAAGACATAGTGCGTGAATGTTGATTGGAACAAGCTTAGAGAGCTCATTTTAATGTCAAGTCATAAAGCTGTGTTTTACGTACGAAATTCTGGAATAACTAAAAAATTGCTTTTTTGACTCAAAAAGCATGGTGTGCGACCTCTCATTGGAATGAGCTCAAAAAGCTCATTCCAATGGGGTATTTACAAGCGATAAGTACATGTATGTTTAAGAGACAAAAATTAAAATTTGAATAGCGATTTTTGCGAAGAATGCTGACAAGTTTTGGCAGTTATGCTGGTAAAAAGGTAAGATATGCAAAGTGGTTGTTTTTTACAGGTGACATTTAATTAAGGGGAATTAACCCTTGATTACTGAGGTAACTTCTAAAAGTACTGAAATTTCATGAAGCAATGTGAATAA
The DNA here is from genome assembly GCA_031216915.1 of Pictodentalium vernedei. Lineage (NCBI taxonomy): Eukaryota > Metazoa > Mollusca > Scaphopoda > Dentaliida > Dentaliidae > Pictodentalium > Pictodentalium vernedei. The sequence continues at coordinate 49,184,631 of CM062291.1, read as the reverse complement.
CGGACAACAGTTGCCTAAAAATTTCATGAATAACTAAAATTTTTATTCTTTTGTCTCGAAAACATGGCATATGACCTTTGTTGGAATGAGCTGAATGCGTGTGTTCCAATGAGGGGTCATAAAATTTGAACGGAGATTTGAGTGAATAATGCATTAGTACTGCTAGATTTGGGTAAACGGTTCACCCTGGATACCACCCCTTCTATAGTAGATCTTTTCTGCAAATTTTGTCTAAGATTCTATCAACTTTACAAATAAATACGTTCATGAATCACAATCAGATCCACCCCACAATGTTGCATACCAAATATCAAAAGATTCTGCCTGCTGGATCTGGAGAAGATTTTTTAAGAAATATGCCTGAAATGCACTAAGTTAAAATTTGGGCTCCTATACGGAGCCCAAATATAAACCCAGGGGGCCGATTTGAACAAACTTGAATCAGATCCACCCCACAATGTTGCTTACCAAATATGAAAAGATTCTGAAGCTGGATCTGGAGAAGAAGATTTTTTAAGAAATTTGCCTGAAATGCACTAAGTTCGAATTCGAGCTTCTATAGTGAGCCCAAATATGAAACTACGAAGCCGATTTGAACAAACTTGAATCAGATCCACCCCACAATGTTGCATACCAAATATCAAAAGATTCTGCCTGCTGAATCTGGAGAAGAAGATTTTTTAATAAATTTGCCCGAAATGCACTAAGTGCGAATTCAGGCTTCTATATTAAGCCCAAATATGAATCCAGGGGGCCGATTTGAACAAACTTGAATCAGATCCACCCCGCAATGTTGCATACCAAATATCAAAAGATTCTGCCTGCTGGATCTGGAGAAGAAGATTTTTGCCCGAAATGCACTAAGTTTGAATTCGAGCTTCTATAGTGAGCCCAAATATGAATCCATGGGGCCGATTTGAACAAACTTGAATCAGATCCACCCCGCAATGTTGCATACCAAATATCAAAAGATTCTGCCTGCTGGATCTGGAGAAGATGATTTTTTAAGAAATTTGCCTGAAATGCACTAAGTTCGAATTCGAGCTTCTATAGTAAGCCCAAATATGAATCTAAGGAGCCGATTTGAACAAATTTGCATCAGATCCATCCAACAATGTTGCATACCAAATATCAAAAGATTCTGCCTGCTGGATCTGGAGAAGAAAATTTTTTAAGAAATTTGCCTGAAATGCACTAAGTTCGAATTCGAGCTTCTACAGTGAGCCCAAATATGAATCTAGGAAGCCGATTTGAACAAACTTGAATCAGATTCATCCCACAATGTTGCATACCAAATATCAAAAGATTCTGCCTGCTGGATCTGGAGAAGAAGATTTTTAATAAATTTGCTTGAAATGCACTAAGTTCAAATTTGGGCTCCTATACTGAGCCCAAATATAAACCCAGGGGGCCGATTTGAACAAACTTGAATCAGATCCACCCCACAATGTTGCTTACCAAATATGAAAAGATTCTGCCTGCTGGATCTGGAGAAGATTTTTTAAGAAATTTGCATGAAATGCACTAAGTTCAAATTCGAGCTTCTATAGTGAGCCCAAATATGAATTTAGGAAGCCGATTTGAACAAACTTGAATCAGATCCACCCCACAATGTTGCATACCAAATATCAAAAGATTCTGCCTGCTGGATCTGGAGAAGAAGATTTTTTAAGAAATTTGCCTAAATGCACTAAGTTCGAAATCGGGCTTCTATACTGAGCCCAAATATGAACCCAGGGGGGCCGATTTGAACAAACTTGAATCAGATCCACCCTACAATGTTGCATACCAAATATCAAAACATTCTGCCTGCTGGATCTGGAGAAGAAGATTTTTTAAGAAATTTGCCTGAAATGCACTAAGTTCGAAATTGGGCTCCTATACTGAGCCCAAATATTAACCCAGGGATCCGATTTGAACAAACTTGAATCAGATCCACCCCACAATGTTGCTTACCAAATATGAAAAGATTCTGCCTGCTGGATCTGGAGAAGAAGATTTTTTAAGAAATTTGCCTGAAATGCACTAAGTTCGAATTCAGGCTTCTATAGTAAGCCCAAATATGAATCCAGGGGCCCGATTTGAACAAACTTGAATCAGATCTACCCCGCAACGTTGCATACCAAATATCAAAAGATTCTGCCTGCTGGATCTGGAGAAGAAGATTTTTGAAGAAATGTGCCTGAAATGCACTAAGTTCGAATTCAAGCTCCTATAGTGAGCCCAAATATGAATCTAGGGAGCCGATTTGAACAAACTTGAATCAGATCCACCCTACAATGTTGCATGCCAAATATCAAAAGATTCTGCCTGCTGGATCTGGAGAAGATTTTCAAAGAAATTTGCCTGAAATGCAGTAAGTTCAAATTTGGGCTCCTATACTGAGCCCAAATATAAACCCAGAGGGCCGATTTGAACAAACTTGAATCAGATCCACCCCACAATGTTGCATACCAAATATCAAAAGATTCTGCCTGCTGGATCTGGAGAAGAAGATTTTTTAAGAAATTTGCCTGAAATGCACTAAGTTCGAAATCGGGCTCCTATACTGAGCCCAAATATGAACCCAGGGGGCCGATTTGAACAAACTTGAATCAGATCCACCCTACAATGTTGCATACCAAATATCAAAAGATTCTGCCTGCTGGATCTGAAGAAGAAGATTTTTTAATGTTTTTCCCATTGCCTACAGTGTTAAAAAGTGCTGACTCAGCACTTTTTCAAAGTCCCGAAACTGTACCCTATGATAAAACCGATGGCAATTTTTTTTTACCAATCCTTTCTGTTGGTCCTAAGGAAGCTGCACACCAAATAAAAATTCTCAGTGCCATGCAGTTTTGGAGATATGGGCGTTTTAAATTTTTTCTATTTTTAGCTCCTGCGGTTCCCACGGGGCTGCGGGAAAATTTTTTTTTGCATAAATCAAGTACTCATGACCCAATAAGCCCTCACATAAAATTTCGTTCAAATCAGCCTCTCGGTTTGGAAAATAGAAATTTTGGGCGGGGCAAAAAATTTTGCCCCTCCCATAACGACGCCAAGTATAGCCCCACAAACTTCTCTTGAACAAATCTGAGTCTACACCTCAAAAGGAAGCTGCACACCAAATATCAAGTCTCTGCTACTGCTGGTTCATGAGAAGAAGATTTACAAAGATTTTGGTGCCCCTTGGGGGCGTGGCACCACCCAGGAGGAGGGGCAACTTCATTAGAACAAATCTGAATTGGCATTAGGTAATAAACATTTAGCCAACATTTGAATAAAATTGGGCTAGTGGTTTAGGAGGAGAAGTCGATAATGTAAAGTTAACGCCGGACGGACGACGGACAGAAAGTGATTAGTAAAGCTCCCCTTGAGCTTCGCTCAGGTGAGCTAAAAAACCAAAAAACTCATTTCCGGATTTCTAGACTGGGACCCCAAATTTTCAGCCTAAATATGAACCCAGGGATTTCCGGATTTCTAGACTGGGACCCCAAATTTTCAGCCTAAATATGAACCCAGGGATTTATGAACTGAAGACTGTGCTAAAGGTTTTCGGGCTTTGGGCTCGGGCAGCCATCATGATTGTATGGTCGCAACCAAAAGGGGACATTCTCATCTGGGCATCATCTGGAGTGATCCTATGCAGTTACAATGAAATCCCTTCATAAATATGATCTGTAGACTGTGCTCAAGATTTTCAGGCTTCGGGCCCCTGCAGCCGTCACAGTTGACCAATAACGACAAAAGGGGATGTCATCATTTAGGCATTATATGGAGTCAGCCTAACAAGTTACAATGAAATCCTTACATAAAAACGACCTATAGACTATGCTACAGGTTTTTGGGCTCGGGCAGCCATCAAGGCTGAATGATTGCGACCAAAAGGGGATGTTCCCATCTAGACATTATTTGGAGTCATCCTACCAAGTTACAATGAAATCTCTTCATAAATATGACCTGTAGACTGTGCTAAAGGTTTTTGGACTTCGGTCCCTGTAGCCGTCACAGTTGCCCAATCACGCCCAAAAGGGGACGTTCTCATCTAGATATTATATGAAGCCAACCTACCAAGTTACAATGAAATCCCTCCATAAATATGACCTGTAGACTGTGTTAAAAGGTTTTGGGGTTTTGGGCTCGGGCAATCGCCACGGCTGACAGATCGCGACCAAATGGGGAAGCTCTCCTCTAGACATCATCCGGAGTCATCCTTCCAAATTACAATGCAATCACTCCACATTAAATATGACCTGCAGGCTGTGCTAAAAGTTTTGGGGTTTCGGGCATGGGCGGTCATCACGGTTGACAGATCATGCCCAAAAGGGGACGTTCTCATCTAGGCAATATACAGAGGCATCCTACCAAGTTACAAAGAAATCCCTTCATAAATACGACCTGCAGACCATGCTAATGGTTTTCGGGTTTTGGGCTAGGGCTGCCATACCGGTTGACCGATCGTGACCAAAAGGGGACGTTCTCATCTACACATAACCCCAAACCTGCATAGGAAATTTGTGATGATCAGACAAGAACTGCAGGGTGTAGCCTGTGCTAAAGGAAAATATGAACAGACTCACAGACTAACAGACTTCCGCACGCGTGATGGCAATAGCTTATCGTGACTTTGTCAAGTTAAGCTAAAAATGGAAAATATCAGTCAAATCGGAGAACATTTGTTCAATTTATTGCACAAACGAGCTCAAAATTTGCAAAAGTTGACTAATTAATGCTCATAACTTTAACGAAGAATCGGGCCAGGCTAGTTTGTTTAAGATATTATTGCAGTAATCAGTTTGTGTACTTGGGTAAGACAATCATAACAGCCTGTGTGAGTGCACATTGGCACTGTTCCAAGACAAATTGCAAATCGATGATGCACTGAACATCAACTGCTACAAACTTGGCTTATGCCAGATTTATGAGTTGGGGAGAGTGCCAATTTGGTGGGTGTCTTTAGATTAGGGTTTAACACCGGGAACAGGATGTTTCTGTTACTTGTTTTTGAAAGTCAGTCACGATACCGGGACTTTTCCTGTTGTTTCAGAATATCAGTCTGGATATCCGAGAAATTCATAAGACAGAACCAGGAATCAAAGGTTGTGTTCCGCAACCTTTGATTCCCGATTCTGGTTCATGAATTTCCCGGTCATTAGCGCTCGTTTTCAAAACTGGAAACTGGGAAATTCCCATTTATGAGATTAAACCATAGTTTCGGAAGAAACTGATATTCGCCGAAATCTCATCAACTATTATACACAATCAGTGATGCCATGATCTATGAATTTCCCAGGTCTCGTGATTGACTTTCAGAACCCGGAGCCTCAAGAGCTCTGAAATTCCCGTTCCCGGAATTAAACATTACTTTAGATACTCCAGCTTCCTCCACCCATAAAACTGTCCAACACAAAGCGACCCTGGCAGTTGAAAGTGTCACGAAAACCCAATAAACCTACATATATTCTATGAACTTTACCATGAAAATACAAGACAGTGAGATGAGTACAATACTTCAAAATCTCAATACCTACCCATTCCAATGACACTTCTCCAAATTGCATTTGATAAATAAATTCTCAGCAGAATGAATGGACCCTTATTTATTTATTGGTGTTTAAGGTCACATACTTATGCACAATGGCTAATCGTGACCGTGACAGTTTTACGGGTGGAGGAAGCCTGAGTACCTGGAGAGAACCACCGAGCATTGACGAGCAACTGTCAGCTCTTCAACATTCTAACTCTGTTCAAGCTTTGCTCAAGCAGGGTTACAGTGGTTGAGGACATGTGCACCATCGACGTGCAGTACGCCTTAGTACACAGCGTCATCATGCCCCCATGTAGGCAACCGGGATAAAGTGCCTTGCCCAAGGACACAAAGCGGGTCGTCCCGGACGGGGATCGAACTCGGGAGCCACCGCATTCCCACATGAAACCTTTATTTGATGACATTAAAAATAAATTGAGACAAAGCAATTCAACATGTTTGCAAAGAAAACTCACGAACATATTACAATATGTAATTTCTGCTTGAAAACCAACAGATAATTTGATGTTAGATTTTCATCTGGTCCCACTAGGTTGCAGCTCCTGAAAGGGTTAAAAACAGATAATGCCATTTTGTCATTACCTCATATTCTGCTTCCTCATTGCCATCGTCCATTTTGCAACCCTCGAACCAATCCACTATACGATTTACTTCGTCCAAAATCATCAAGACATTGATGCAGGATATGCTTCTGAGAGAAGGAGATTCTGTCTGTTTTCAGTTGGGGAGATTGGCAGAGAGAACATCATTATCATTTGAGGATGTGGACTCAACATGTCAATGTCTCTTTCTCTTTGAAGACTGCCTTACCCTCAGACCATTTAGGGAATACTGAAATGATAGATGAACAACATTTTATAAGAAATCACAGAATTGTAAAAGCAGCTTGCAGAGTCAACAAATCTTTGATTGTAAAAATAAGTTCTTTAAGAAATAAGAATAAGTGAATTAAAAGAAATTAACCCTTTCCCCCACTACTTTCACCATCAATACTAACTCCACTACACTGATTTCTGAAATATGATGCATGAAAGCATTTTAGTTATGCAATTGTATAAGGTGTTCAGGTGTTCCATTTCACAATCTGAAGCTTGTTTTGTCATGTTTTGTGTTTCCTGGCTTTTCACATAACATGGTAACTGGAACATTTTGCTTCTGTAAGGCCAAACAAAATTAATGGCTTGGTTCCAGTGACACAACAGAAAAAAATAGGGTCAGTAGGTCAGGATATTTTTTTTTTTTTTTTTTTTTTTCTCCCCCCTTTGAATTTGTGCTTGAGGTAATTTTTAGGACCAAATTCTTCTAACAGTTGTGACTGAAATATACTGCTTTGAAATTCTGTTGAGTCTGAATTGCAAAATTACACCGAAAATGGCAGTTTATCAGCAGATGCTTTATTCGTGATTGCAGCGGACATTTTGGGTGTTATTCCGCAACTTCAAAATGAAACAGACTTGGAGGTGTCTTGATAATATTATCAGCTGTCCTCCGATTCTGAAGTGAAGTGTGCATTCACACATCTCATTTTATCACGGGAAGTTTTAAAATTAACGCACCTCAGCACATGAAATAAATTGACATTTTAAGTGATTGTGGAAATGGACTGGTTGAGTATCATTGTATTTATCTTGGCAGAGGAAGCACAAATGACTTGCTTTTGTTTATTTCAAAACAATGTACCTTGCGTCGGTCTTGTATCAAACACTTGCGTACAGACTGTTTTGAAGACGAGATGCTATCATGACATCATGTGCAAACAGCCAATCACTTTGAGGTACAAGTGTAAAACTACAGGGAATCCCTCGGAGAATCCTAAGAATAATTTCCTGGTTTCAAATAGCAGGAATGCGATTGGTCGAATGTTCAATGCGACTGACTACGCAACCTTTGTGTAATGCAGTACACATGGTTGTGGCTTTTCACCTCAACTTGTTTATGACAAATTAGAGGTAAACAATGTTCTATCATTTTCGTAATAATGGTGATTGTCGAAACAAACCACTTGAACAGTTTGGAATGAAAAGTAATAAAGAAAGGTCCCATAGTCTACGAGGTTAGACAGGGTGGTAAAAAGGGAAAGACCCAAATTTAAACCAACAGTAATCCACACCAGTGAGGTAAATTCACTTCTTGTAAACCGTGATAAATAAGTTGAAATTTGCGTAACGGAGTTTAAAGAACTTCGGTATACAATCACCAATTAAGATTAATTTCGCTGATGACAGTTTTGAACATGGTACAGATTATATATATAAATCTGAATACCAAAAAACCGGCCAACACTATTTGTGTCGTCGTAAAAGTTGGCGTTTGCGTGTTTTTTTCTGTTTTTCAATTTCAATAAATAAATTGTTAGGGTCGGGGCACAAAATTAGGCTCAGTCAGGAAACCGGAACCAAATCATTATTTTTTGGGGGCCTAATAAAATTACATGTACCACTTATATGTGTAAAAGTTTAAGGGAGTGTAGTGGCTTAGTGTTTACTCCATTGGACACCAAACTGCAAGGTACAAGGTGTCATGGTTCGATCCCTACAGGGGTACAGAGGCTGAATTTTGGAAAATTTCTTTATAACCCCTTGCACACTGATGTCAAAATATCCAGATTTGAAGTAGCCATTTTTCTCATAATGCAACTGGGAATTTAACCACTTCAATCTTGTTTGAGCTCTGTCAAACAAGATTGAATTGGATAAATTTCTAGTTGCATTATGGGAAATATTTGCACCCTGAACTTTAGATATTTCGACATCAGTGTGTAGGGGTTAAATGTTCAGGTTCATAGTCATTTTTCCCATAATGCAACTGGGAATTTAACTAATTCAATCTTGTTTGACAGAGCTCATTGAGCTCTGTCAAACAAGATTGAATTGGTCAAATTTCTAGTTGCATTATGGGAAATATTTGCACCCTGAACTTTAGATATTTCGACAGGGGGTTAAATGTTCAGGTTCAGAATCCAAGAACAAAGCTAGACATTCAAAACACTTTAGAATGCAGAGACAGGACAGCATTTGGGAAAAGGACAACACTGTCTGCATTTGTTATTGAAGATGGATTCAATGTTTGACAGACATGTGCAAATCACTTGATACCACAAATTTCCATCGAAAAACAATCCTAATTTTAAGAAATTTCAACACCTCAACCATATATCCCCGAAAGAAGAGAATTGGTTCATCCAAACAACCCTGTAGGGTATGGTACAATTTACCTCAGTCAGAAACAGAGGCCAAAAACAAACAGGGGCCATAACTCTACCAAATATGAATGGAAGAAACGCTAGATATGAGAGCATCCGTTCCCCCAAGCTGCCCTATCACCATACCAAAGAACATTAAAATCCGACAACTGATGCTCGAGTTATAATACAAAATGTTCGTACGGTCGGATGGACGGGCGGATGGGCGGAAGGTCATATGGAAGTACGGAAGGACGGAGACCTCGACAAAATACCCCCCCCCCCCCCCCCCCCCAAAAAAAAAAATTTTCAGGGGCATAATATGAGGTGTAGACTGTACTAAAGAATTGAGGGTTGGGTTAATGTGGCCCTCACAGTTAATGTATATTAATGAAAGTTACCAATTTACAGTGAAATTATTCCAAAACGAGTCATCCTATCAAGTTACAGTGAAATCCCTTCATAAATACGGCCTGTAGACTGTGCTAAAGGTTTTTGGGCTTCGGGCATGTGTAGCCATCACTGTTGACCAATCGCAACCAAAAGGGGATGTCCTCATCTAAACATCATACTGAATCATCCTACCAAGTTACAATGAAATCCCTTCATAAATATGCCCTGTAGTCTGTGCTAAAGCTTTTAGAGTTTTGGGCTCAGGCAGCTGTCCTGGTTGAATGATCATGAACAAAAGGGGACATTCTCATCTAGGTATTATCTGGAGTCAACCTACCAAGTTACAATGAAATCCCTTCAAAAATATGACCTGTAGACTGTGCTAAAGGTTTTCGGGCTTCGGGCCCCTGCAGCCATCACAGTTGACCAATCACGACCAAAAGGGAACGTCCTCATCTAGACATTATATGGAAGCAACCTACCAAGTCACAATGAAATCCCTCCATAAATACGACCTGTATACTGTGCTAAAGGTTTTTGGGTTTTGGGCTTGGGCATCTGTCACGGCTGAATGATCGTGATCATAAGGGGACGTTCTCATCCTACCGAGTTACAATGAAATCCCTTCATAAATATGACCTATAGACTGTGCTAAAGGTTTTTGGGCTTTGGGCTCCTGCAGCCGTCACAGTTGGCAAATCGCGACCAAAAGGGGACATTCTCATCTAGACATTATATGGAGTCAACCTACCAAGTTACAATGAAATCCCTCTATAAATATGACCTGTAGACTGTGCTGAAGGTTTTGGGGTTTTGAGCTCGGGCAGACATCAGGGCTGACAGATCGCAACCAAATGGGGAAGTTCTCATTTAGACATATGGAGTCATCCTACCAAGTTACAATGAAATCCCTCCATATTAAATATGACCTGCAGACTGTGATAAAAGTCATGGCCAAAAGGTGGCGTTTTTATCTAGATATTGTACAGAGGCATCCTACCAAGTTACAATGAAATCCCTTCATTTTTACAACCTGTAGACTGTGCTAAATGTTTTCTGGTTTTGGGCTTGGGCAGCCATCATCATATTGGCTGATCGCGACCAAAAGGGGGCGTTCTCATCTAGTCATGACCAACAAACCTGCATATGAAATTTTGAGACAGTCGGATAAGAACTACGGCCTGTGCTAAAGGAAAATGTGAACAGACTCACAAACTCACAGACTAACAGACTTCCGCACGCGTGATGGCAATAGCTTATCTTGACTTTGTCAAGTTAAGCTTATGAACCTACAATGTAAACAAAGCCAACAGTTTTGGAATTTACCCCCACGCAGCTTTGTCGCTGTGTTTTGAATAATTTTGATGTCCTAGCTTTGTTTTTGGATATCTGAAACACATTTGGTCGCAAGTTGTTCTTGTGAAATATTATTTTATTATCAGTTCTGGTGTGAATACAGTTTCAGGAATCTTGAAACTGTTACCCGACTAATCGACCTAGACACTATTTTCGTGAAAGTCGGCTCTCAAATCCTTCAGTCGACGAGTCGGGATGTTTATTAAATCAGTGGTTGTCAACATATAAAATTTGTAAAATTAGTGTAACATGATAAAAACTCGATATAACTGAATATCTTGGGATTACATCAAGGAAAACCTCAAAGAGGTGCTTCAAAAACATGCATTAATCAAGCCCACCATGTTGTTCACACCCTTTGATGTCGCCAATAATTAATTGACAGTCCAACTGAGTTGTATTCGACATGGCATCATTGCTGCATCAAAACAATCTGTAGCAGCACTTTTCATCCGGATTGTTCAAAGACCATGTATATTTCAGTGAGCATCCTCAGAAGCCCTTTCAAAAAATGACATCGAAAGCAATACACAGTACTACAGTGTTAAGTAATATTTAATTATTTAATGGTGTTTAAGGTCACATACTTATGCACAATGGCTAATCGTGACTGACAGTTTTATGGGTGGAGAAAGACGAAGTACCCAGAGAGAACCACCGAGCATAGATGAGCAACTGTCAGCTCCTCAACATTCTAATGCTGTTCAAGCTCCGCTCAAGCAGGGTTACAGAGGTTGAAGACATGTGCACCATCGACGTGCAGTATGCCTTAGTACATGGTGTCAACATGAAGCCATGTAGGCAAATGGGATACAGTGCCTTTCCCAAAGACACAACGTGGGTCATCCCGGACAGGGATCAAACTCGGGACCTCTAGCACAGAAGTCCAAGTCTACCACTGAGTCACTGCACTCCCCGTGTGAAGTAACATTTTCGCCATCGATGATTTCTCTTCATTCCACTCAACTCCTGTGGGTATCAATCCCCAGTATTGTGATCGCAGAACAATGAACATCAATCAAAGTCATTGACGGTGTCGTCAACAATATCGCTACTAAGACCCTGGCAGTGCCTTGAATGTAACGGACAGTCTCATCGATAGTCCTGTGAGTCACCAGGCCAATCTGTTACTGTTCGGTATCGTCGCTGTGTCGTCAATTGGCAGGCAAGAGTGGGAATTATGCAATACTATATAGTGGATTGATGAGACTCCCTCTATTCATATTAAGGCCACACAAAGTAGATATTCTGTTTCTCAGGCCATTATTTGTGAAATTGCATGCGGGCGAGCGGTTTTTTATTTTATTTTTTATTTCAGTTATTACTTCTTTGCCATCAAAAGTTCATGTTCTTGGTTCAAGTTTTAGGCCTCATAATCTACAGAATAGCATGGGTGGTGGTGTATTTCATCCCTTGAGTGCAAGAAGGCTTTGCACTTAAGGGACAAATTCATCAGTTTTTTTAACTTGGGTAAAATATCAGACATAAACCATTTAATTTTTTATTTTTTTTTTAAGTTTAAATTGGTTATAAAAAGAGAGCATGCTGCAGCCAAAAGGACCATGTGGGAGAGTCTGAGAAACAGACTTTTTATTTTTTAGGCCCAATTTGCAATTATTTACTTCAAAGCAACAATTGGTGCTTTGCAAAAAATAACTGCAAAATAATTCTTTTCAAGCTATATACCATGAGACCAGCAAGGCTTTTAGGCCTTTCACATTTCGGTCAATCGTTTTACAGCCTTATGTGTTGATGCTTTTGAAAACCTGAAAGCATCAACACATGAGGCTGAAAAGAAATTGTGTGGCAGGAAAATAGACTCCTTCATCTTTTTATCAAGTTTGTCCTGTGTGAAAACTGATAACAATGTTAGCAAGTAAGGCCTGCAGATCTGATTAGTACTCAGTTTAATGGTCAAAACCCTGATCAACTGTGGTAGCACAGTTAGGAATTAGTATCCGATGCTAGAACGTGATGTCACATTGTTAGTCACAGGTACTGGTAATTACGACGAAAATAGGTAAGTAGTCATCTGATGGTCATGACAACTAACCTTATCAAATGCATAAAAAGCTAGAGTACCCTGGTCTGGTAGGTTGGCAATGAAAAATTATAAATTCTAAGTAATTTGTATATTTTTTATACTTACCAATGGCCCAGACTAGCTGGTGCCAACTCAAAAATTAATCCACCCAAACACAAATTTTGCCCCCCAATCCCCCAAATTTACATGCAAAATCGAAAATTCAATGTCGTATCTGGTCCTCCATACTTTTAAGATCTGCGCATGTGCAGTATCCAGGAAGACACCAAAATTGGCGCAAACCATCAATCTTTCTATAATTGCCTGTTAAATGTTGTAAACAGAGGGGAGGTATGAGTGCCCACTCATGGAGGGCACTACCCGCCTGGGCCATTGGTAAATATAAAAAATATACAAATTACTTGGAATTTATATTTTTATACAACAACCAATGGCGCAGACGCAAGCCAGAAAATAAGCAGACTCATTTGCAAAATGAGGTCCCCAGAGGGCGAATTTTGTGATGTTACCCTGCACAGCAGGGTAGCATCACTAAATTTACCCTCAGTGAATCTCAATCTGAATAAGGATCTCAAAAAGAGGTACAGTACCCTGAGGATAAATTGGCCCACTGTACGGGATAGCATCATCAAATTCACCCTCTGAGGACCTCATTCTGCAAATATCCGACTGCTTATTTTCAGGCCTGCCCAGACTAGCTGAATCGTAAAAAGGCTGGAGGGCCTAGGACATAAAGGAAAATCCAATCTCTCAATCACTTCAGTAAAGGATATTTCCTACAGAATAGGAGAGAAAGGAATCATACATGTCTTTCTCATTTACGAGAAACAAGAAAGACATAACACCAACAATGTAATTGAGTATTACATAATATGTAATTCTCCATTTAATGCCAGCATAACCCATTATGCTAATTCAGTGAGGAAAAGCCAATATATAAAGATAGTCCAGAGAATGAGACTCTTGATACTCATTTAAAAGTGTCCGAGGATTGTATATTAACGTCCGTTTGACACGACATATATACTACTCAAAGTTTGCTAAGAACCAAGTACATCCAACTACCTGTTTTACGTTTTAGTTGAAATATTGTAATGAAAAGTGTATATATTTTTTACTCAATTATATCTTTAATGATTCAAGTACAGAATTAAGATTTTATTTGTTTGACATTATTTGTTTTAGCTTTTGAATACGATAACCATGGAAAATGAATATTATTGGTAAAAGAGGAAATTTTTCCATATGTCAAAAAGTTGACGGAGTGAACTGGTATGGCTTCAATATCGAGTATGTGGATACATGGTCTTCTCGATCAGAGACCATCTTCATGCAACCTTTCCCGGATAGTCTGCCTCAAAACATTTAACCCGGATGCATTCTGAATGTCACTGCAAAGTTGGGTTGCTGTGGCAAAGCGGTTCCTACGGGCCTGAATGATAACAAAACCGGGCTTCAGCTGCAGATGTCACCCTGTCTCAGCCACTACCATGCCGCCTTACTGGTGTGCCATACTGCTGAAATCTTGCCCAGGGTCTGGTGATCACCATATGGTGCACATCAAGGGCTTCATCAACTTGACGATGGGTAGCCCCTTGCTCGACCATCCCTGTAGCCCGCCACATTTCTGCTTCAGACAAATGTCTTCTTATATTTGCATTTGCCATATTCAATCATTAAATCAGAAGGGTTTGTGTTGAAATGAAGATTGAATACCCTACACATGTCATGTACATGTAGACAGTACACGAAAACATCATGAAAATCAAGGGGAAAATGCTTTCCATGACTGTCACGAAAAGTCTGGTTGTCAATAGAGCTAATGTGAACACTGGGGACCATCTCAATACATTCCTCAATCATATCCACCAAAAATATCGCAAATATGTCACAAGGAAATTTCACAATGATGTGTCAAATATTTGGTGTTTAGCAAACTTTTGAGTAGTATACAAATGCTTCACAGTGAGCTACACTTTAAAAACAGCACATAAATGAGACAATTATTGCTTCACACCAAGCTACACATTAAAACCATCCCAGCACTGACTCAGGACTACTGACACCGGAGGATGTCTTCCCTTGCTTTTCACTATAAAGCCAGATGATCATAAGGGAAAACAATGCTCCTGCCCCCTTCCCCCTTGTTCTGAGGTAGTACAGGACCGCAGAACGAAGAGGGCAGCAGAACAGCGTCACTGCTGGAATGGGTTGCCTAAATAACTATAGCTGTAATCATTTAGCGGACGACATTCTGGGCAACAGAAAGAGGACCTAAAGAACTTGGGTCACCGGAGATGGACTAAATTTCTCGGGTAAAACTTGGTAAATGTAGAGGGCTGTGTCCAGTATGCAACCTTCATGAGACCAGTAATGGCCATACTGTTAAAATAAGTCCAAGAAGTGGGCAGCGATCTAACTTCATGCACTGATTTCTTAATTACAGAACGTTGATCCGAAGACAGATTTTCATAGGCAATGTGTATTGCCAGCTGAATTGATCTAGCAACTGAATGAACAGAAATATCTTTTCTGTTAGGAATCAATGACAGAAAGAAACGTTTTCTTCCTTTTCTTATAAAATCTGATCGACATTTATATATGCACATAGCAGAGGACTTTGATTGTCCGAGGATGGCAAAGCCTTAATGGTAATAGGCTCAGGCCGTTTATCTGGAGTCTGATTCTTAGCTAGAAATCCCACTTCCGTAGTTAGGGTAATGGTATTACCCACACTACGGTAGTGAGAATCAACAACTGATAAAGCATGAAGTTCACAAACTCTTCTAGCAGATGCAAAGGCTAAGAGAAATGCTGTTTTATGAGTCAAGAATTTGAACTCTGTAACAACCAATGGCTCAAACGGAGCTTCTTTAAGCTTCAACAGAACCCAAGCCAAATTCCACTTAGGAATTAATCTGAGGGTTCTAGGTCTATTAATAGAGACATTTCTAACCAGCTTGGACAATGAAGCATTAGATCCAATAGCCAAGTTATAATGATGAGCTTAAGTGTTTGATAACATAGACCTATAGCCCTTAAAAGTGACGGGCTGCAGTTTGAGAACGTCAAACAAGTAGACCAGGAAACTGGCAATATTTGGTATGGATGGATCATAAACGTCTATCGACTGATCCTTACACCAACGGAAGAAAACCTTCCACTTCGCTGCGTAAATCAGCGAAGAGGAGGACCTCCTGCAGTTAGAAATTGCGTCCACTGCTCATCCTGTAAACTGTTTACCGTGCAAGAAGGACAGCACAATGGAAATAAATGAAGGTTGAGACCTTCCGGGTCGTGATGCAGTGCGTGTGACTTCCCCTGATAAAGGTCCTCTTGTGGAGGATGCTTCCGGGGAATGTCCCATAACAGACACCTGAGAAGATTGATCCACGGTTTTTGTGACAACAGAGGTGCTACTAGAAGAATTTTGCAATGAGACTGTTTGATCTTTAACAGAATCTGCTGAATCAACGGAGTTGGGGGATACGCATATCCTATCATTCCGTCCCAGGAGATCGGCAGAGCGTCAACTGTGTACGCTCGATCTGGACATGGCGACAAGAACGTCGGTAACTGATTGTTCAGGTGTGTCGCAAACAGATCTATCATGGGGTGATCCCACTGGTAGCAAATCTGCTTGAATACTCGCTTGTTGAGCGTCCACTCCAAGGGCAACAGGCGAACTTTCTGAGAAAGCGAATCTGCTATTACATTCAGATGACAAGGTATATGACGGTCAGAAAGCAGAGCATAATTCATGACGTATAGAAGAATCTTCTCCGTTAGTTCGGATAACAGAATCGAATGAGAGCCGCCCTGGTTCCTGATGTACGCTACCACTGTCGAATTGTCTGACAGATCTTGAACATGAGCGTCTGCTATTATGTGAATCCAATGTTGCAGTGCAAGCCATATCGACATCATCTCCTTGATGTTTATGTGTTTCTCCAGGAACCGAGGGTCCAAAGACCCTGACACTTCAAGTCTGCAGGACTTGGGATCGCGCCCCAACCTGTCTGACTTGCATCTGTCATAATCGTGAAAGCCGGATCCGGCAGTTGCAGTGGTAATCCCCAAGTTTACCACTGAATATCTGCCTAAATCTGAACCCTTGGTTTTATCAGGTCCATTAAAACACTGGTTTTGAGCGAAAGCGTCTTCACATTCCATTTCTGAGTAAAGAATATCTGGTGGGGATGCGTGTGCAGGCGACCCATCGGAAAAAAATCTGCAGCCGCTCCACACAGCCCCAACAGTCGCATGAATTCCCTCGCTGTCGCTATTAATGCATCTGAGTGTAGACAAAAGCGAGCATAACTGACTAATTTCACTCTGGGTAACGGCAGACAAACCTGATTGTTCTGAGCCTCGAAGCTCATTCCCAAGTGAATGAACGACTTGGACAGAGCAAGATCAGTGAATGAACGACTTGGGCAGACGAACCTGATCGTTCTGAGCCTCGAAGCTCATTCCCAAGTGAATGAACGACTTGGACAGAGCTAGATCAGACTTTTTTTTGTTTACGATGAAACGGAGACGTCTGAAGAATAATTCTGTTGACGTATCTCTGTAGAATGTCATCCAAGTAAGCTGATGTTACCGCAGACGAATGAGCTCGGAAATGTGACATTACCGAGTTCATTATTCGAGTGAATGCCCAGGGAGCCAGGTTCAGACCAAAGCACATTACTCTGAACTGATACACCTTCCCTTGTACGGCGAACCACAGGTACTTTCTGAATGCCGTATGTACCAGGACATGGAAGTATCCTTCAGATATATGCTTGCCGCATAGTCGATCACTCAAACACTCGCCCTTACCAACCGAATAGTCTCCATATAGAATTTTGAAGCTACAATGAGCTTGTTTATTCAGCTCAGGTCTATAACCGGTCGGAACGAGACGTCTGGCTTCGGTACTAGGAACAGGTGACTGTAGAAACCTTGAGAATTTTGATTCTCGACGACCTACATTGCTTCCTTTGATAAGAGAGTTTGTACCTCCACTAGGAGAGACTCTCTTTTGCAAGGATCTGACGCAAGATTTGACCAATGCAGACATCTTGTTAGTGGGGGGTTCGCTCGGAATGACAGCTGTAAGCCGTCCGACACTACACTTCTCACCCACTGTTGTTCCTTGATTGTTATCCAGTTTTTCGTGAAACTTGATAACCTTCCGCCAACTGGTAAGCAATAGAGGTCTTGACCACCACCTGTATGACCTGCTAAGCTTACGGGAGGAAAACCACATCCTCCCTGCGAAGAACCTCATCCCATCGGCCTAGGGGCGTCTGACCGATAGTTCCTATCAGACCTCCGCCCCTTTTCAGATCGCTATACTGACGACTTCAAGAGTAAGAATAAGCGGGTTTCTTATACCCTTGTGAGGAGTCCCCTTTAGACGATTTCTGTCTGGAACATCCTCCTTTACTCTTGCCTGCTGCAGCGGGTCGATTAGACGCTGACTTTAAAAGCAGAGCATTAGATGCTTTCTTAGTAGCCTGGTCATAGACTAATGAAAGCATGTCGTCAAATATAGTATGTCCGGAGACCGGAGCAACTCAGAGTTTTTCACCTTGTCATTTATCAGTGATGTTTAAGTAAGGGCACCGTCATGTCTGATTAACTCCAAATTAGCCACTGTTAGGGTCGAGTTGTAAGTGGTATACATAATAGCCCTGGAAAGAACTCTAAGAGAGGTACAAACATCCTCAAATTTCTTTCCGTTGAGACGTTGCACCAGAACTTTTGTAAGGTGATCTGCATAAGACATAGTGTCCAAATTTGCTCTATCTGAAGAAATTGCCGTCTCAATTGTGTCTGAACGAATTGTGAATGATCCAGGTAAGGATACCTCTAGATCCTCGGCCTGCTCATCCAAACGCAGAGGAACTCTTTAAACATTTTCTCCGATCATTTTAAATGAATGTGGTCCAAGAAACGGTATGTTTATAGAATATGAGGTTAAGAAACCGCCTTTCTTTCTCGCACTGGAGAGATTAAATACGGCAGGCCGAAGACCTGCGACACCTGCCCAAACTGAACCGGAAAAGAAAGGACCTCCTCCTTTGTCCAGCAGGATGGATATCCGAAGTCGGGTAGCTAGGATGCGGTCATGTGTGCTTAATAGATGTAGCAGAAGAAGCCATAATTGTAGCCAAGGCCATCTGCGATCTATATGGAGCGTCCTGAACGGCAGGTGTGGATGTATGCTCCGACTTACGTTAAGTTCTTTATCACAATATCTGGCTCCAGATGTTGTTGGGATAGAGAGGGATCTCTCTCACTTGGTCTCTTCAGACCTTGTCGAGCTTCCCACCATACTTGCTGGCTTCTTCCCTTGTTCCGTCATCGCTGGGTGAGCATGTTTATGTTTTAAAGTGCTCTACCCAATCCACTTTTTATGGCCGCAATGGACGTACCCAGCATCACAGTACCCACGGACAGAGTAACCGCTTTGCCAGTCGAGTTAGCTGCAGACAAGGGACTAAAACCACCGGCTAGTGGGTTTATCCCCTGCCTAATCTTTATGAGCACTTTGGCAGCTCGCTGTCTGCTCATCAGAGTGCGACGACGGTTGCACACTTTTGGTAGTTGTCGCATAACCATCACCATGTTCTTGTTCCTCTGAAAAAGAAACGGAGAAACTAGATTGACTTCAAAGCGAGAGGACTGGCATTGGCCTCTCACCGCTAACAACATACCGTGACACCCATTCCAATGTTTGTCATCCCAATCAACACATGTAGGACAAGAATTAGCGGGTGTACATCGACTACAAGCAAGGCAACAAGCATGTAAATCTGAGGAAGATTTCCTTGCCTTGCATTATGAAAATAAGCTTTCATAATTAATCAAATAAAGTCGATAGTACTCCCACCAACACCACAATAAATATATGAAATCACGCCATATTAAACTGACCTGCAGACTCTGCTAAAAGTTTTTGGGTTTTGGGCTTGGGCAACCATCAGGGTTGACAGATCATGCCTAAAAGGGGACGTTATCTAGGCATTATACAGAGCCATCCTACGAAGTTACAATGAAATCCCTTCATAAATACGACCTGTAGACTGTGCTAATGGTTTTGGGGTTTTGGGCTCAGGCAGCCCTACCGGTTGCCCGGTCTAAACCAAAAGAGGACATTCTTATCTAGACATGAACTCAAACCTGCATATGAAATTTCGTGACGATCAGACAAGAACAGCGGGGTGTAGCCCGTGCTAAAGGAAAATGTGAACAGACTCACAGACTCACAGACTCATAGCACAGATTCACAGACTAACAGACTTCCGCATGCATGATGGCAATAGCTTATCTTGACTATGTCAAGTTAAGCTAATGAAATCCCTTCATAAATACGACCTGTAGACTGTGCTAATGGTTTTCGGGTTTTGGGCTCAGGCAGCCATACCCTGACCGATCGCGACTAAAAGGGGACGTTCTCATCTAGACATGACCCCAAACCTGCATATGAAATTTCGTGATGATCAGACAAGAACTACAGGGTGTAGCCTGTGCTAAAGGAAAATGTGAACAGACTCACAGATTCAGACTTCCGCACGCGTGATGGCATGGCAATAGCTTATCTTGACTTTGTCATGTTAAGCTAATAAAGATACATAATAATCAACATTCAAAATACAAATCGAAAAATTAATTTAAAAAAATTCTTAAAAAAAAAATTTGACAAGAGCCCAAGTTCCCAAAGGGAACAAGACGAGCCCAAAGGTATCCTGATAGAGCCTAAGTGTGGACAAAATTCCAAAAATTATTGCTACACTACCGGAATATCATAAAATGTATCTTATAACAATCCTACAGTAATAATAAATTGATACTACATACATTTATAGGACGTTGCCAATGTAAACAACGTCAAAGAAAAAAAAACGGAAAGAAGACCTCAGGCACTGAATAAACTAGAGTGATGTCACGCATGCAGCCCGACTGTCCCAGGAATGGCAATGCTTCGACGCAAAATAGACTGAGCCAGTTTTTGTTAACAGTTTACCTAACGAATCTGCCATATCTGCACTCATGATATACAAAATTTGCTATTCAAATTTTATTTTTCCATTTCTCTACTTCAAAACATACCTGATGACCTATTAATGGAACAAACTTGATGAGCTTGTTCCAATAAGGAGTAATAAGCCATGGTTAGAAGTAAATAAAAAATGAAAAAATCTGATGTTTCAGAAAAATAATTTGTACTGTTGGCTTCAACCTGTGTTAGGTAAAGGATTCAAGATGCAGTACATAATAAAGCAATGTTGGGCTATATGAGTCAATTTTCTTTTTTACATGTAATAACTCCCAATCCTTCAAAATGCATTTTGGGAATAATTGCCTAAGTGACACGTTTGTGTGTGTGTGTGTGTGTGTGTGTGTGTGTGTGTGTGTGTGTGTGTGTGTGTGTGTGTGTGTTTTTTCAAATGACACAATCATGTTTTAGAGGAATTTTGAATGTTGGTTTCTGATCCCCCGCCGGGATTCGAACCCTCGGCAACACCGCCTGGCAATCAGGAGTCCAGCGTCTAAACCACTAGACCACTGCACACCGTCATAAACGATGGCTGGAATCTAGCTTTTTAGATGAAGTCCTCATGATTACTTGGTTCATCTTCCTTTCGGCAGCAGCATGAAAGTGTGGAACGCGCTGGCTACAGTACGACGAACGTGCTGTGGATGGCCTCAGACGAAGACTGGCACGGGCTTGTGTGTGTTTTTTCAAATGACACAATCATGTTTTAGAGGAATTTTGAATGTTGGTTTCTGATCCCCCGCCGGGATTCGAACCCTCGGCAACACCGCCTGGCAATCAGGAGTCAGTCCAGCGTCTAAACCACTAGACCATTGCACACCGTCATAAACGATGGCTGGAATCTAGCTTTTTAGATGAAGTCCTCATGATTACTTGGTTCATCTTCCTTTCGGCAGCAGCATGAAAGTGTGGAACGCGCTGGCTACCGTACGACGAACGTGCTGTGGATGGCCTCAGACGAAGACTGGCACGGGCTTGTGTGTGTTTTTTCAAATGACACAATCATGTTTTAGAGGAATTTTGAATGTTGGTTTCTGATCCCCCGCCGGGATTCGAACCCTCGGCAACACCGCCTGGCAATCAGGAGTCCAGCGTCTAAACCACTAGACCATTGCACACCGTCATAAACGATGGCTGGAATCTAGCTTTTTAGATGAAGTCCTCATGATTACTTGGTTCATCTTCCTTTCGGCAGCAGCATGAAAGTGTGGAACGCGCTGGCTACAGTACGACGAACGTGCTGTGGATGGCCTCAGACGAAGACTGGCACGGGCTTGTGTGTGTTTTTTCAAATGACACAATCATGTTTTAGAGGAATTTTGAATGTTGGTTTCTGATCCCCCGCCGGGATTCGAACCCTCGGCAACACCGCCTGGCAATCAGTGTGTGTGTGTGTGTGTGTGGTGGGGGGGGGGGGGGGGGGGGGGGGGGACCTATATTGAAGCCAGGCCTGTATTACTAACTGGAAAATACACATCAACTTTGGTTGAAATCAAATAATCCAAACTGGAGTTATCAGTCGGAAACCAATTGTTTACAGACAGATGGTTGGACCGACAGATGGACGGACGAAAGTCATGACTATAGCCCTGACTATAAACGGTCAAGCTAAAAACACATTTTGTACGAAAGAAAAAATATTGCATGAATGGCCCTGGGTGAGGAGGTGGGGTGGCGGAGAGTAGAGGTGTGTTAGTGGAGTCCATTTTTTTTCCACATGTGGTCAGTCTAAATCCTTCAGAATGCATTTTGAGCAGAGAAAAAAAAATACCTAACTGGCACCATGGGTGGGGGTGGGGGTGGGTGGGGGTGGTGGTGTTTGTCTGGGTTTTTAACCACAAACCTTAACCAAAACTGTAAAAAAGCATTTTTGACGAAAGAAAAAAGTGCCTAATTGCCCCCCCCCCCCCCCTGGGTTACGTGAGTTTAAAAAGGTTCTGCATGTAGTGACTGTAAATGGTTCAAAATGCATATTCAAGGAAAGAAAAGAGGAGGGGGGGGGGGGGGGGGGGAGAGGTTGGGTGAAAATTTCTGTCCGGATTTTTAACCACAAACTTTAGCCAAACTGTAAAAAAGCATTTTTGACAAAAGGAAAAAAAAGGTTCTGCATGTAGTGACTGTAAATAGTTCAAAATGCATATTGGAGGAAATAAAAAAAAAAAAAAATGCCTAATTAGGGGGGAGGGGAGTGTTTGTCTGGGTTTTTAACCAAAACTGTAAACAAGCATTTTTGCCGAAAGAAAAAAAAGTGCCTAATTGGTCCCCGGAGGGGGTGAGGGGGGGGGGGGGGGGGGGGGGGGAGCTGGGGTACGCAAGTTTAAAAAAAGGTTCCGCATGTAGTGACTGTAAATAGTTCAAAATGCATATTGGAGAAAAGAAAAAAAAATGCCTAATGGGGGGGGGGGGGGGGTGTGGCCTGTGGAATATTCTAAAGGTTTTCGGGCTTCGGGCCTCTGTTCCCGTCACAGTTGCCGAAAAGGGGACGTTCTCGTTCTCATCTAGACATATGAAGTCAACCTATCAAGTTACAATGAAATCCCTCCATAAATATGACTTGTAGACTGTGCTAAAGGTTTTCAGGTTTTGGGCTCGGGCAGCCGTGACGGTTGATAGATCATACCTAGAGCTGAAACGGTTAACCGGTTAACCGTTGACGGTTCGGTTTTGATTATGACCGGTTATAAATTTTGTAACCGTGGTTAACAGTTCTGTATCTTATGATGAGCGCTGCAGGCAGAAATTAATAGTAAGTTCAGTTTTTGTCTGAAGTTTCATGTCGCTGTATCTAATAAGCTATAAGGCTTCCACGTTTAGACAAAATTGTAAACGTTTAAACGACTGTCTGTAAACGAAACGGAAACGTTTACACGTACTAACAGTAACAATGCAAGTAGTCAATATTTGATAGAAGTGTGTAATAATACACAGTAAGTTCATCATATCTTTGCGTACAGGGCATACAATTTATGTTATTGAGACAGCTGATTTACAGTTCGTCCAAAAACGACGTAGACGAACGATCACAGCATGCACATGCCGAAGGCAAAGTCGCTCGGTCTATGGTTCCCCCAGGTAAATTTTGAAATTTATCGGGGCCTCTGAGCTCATTCTGGTGGGTTCGGGGTGAAATTCCTTGTGTTTTTTCAAACAGTAATTATGTTGGAGCGAGTTGCCATGGCACACAATAGTGACAATACCGGACTTGAGAGTGGAATGCAATGTCGCAAAAATAAACAAAGTCTACAGACCATGCAGGGGAATCCAAATTTTCAAACAAGCAATTGCCAGTCTGTCTGTCAAACTCCATAAATCGATCCTAAGATCATCCCATGTGTGAATAATAAATTAATAATCCATGTCAAGTGAACGAAATCATCGAGAACAATTGTGTATCACTTTGGGAATATACATGTAAATCCGAATAAACTAAAACATCCCACACATGTTTCGAAGGAAACACCAAAGATAAGCACGTGCCATGCAGCTCACGTGACTGTGTCACATATGATATCACATGATTTGAAGATGATTTCGTTCGGTTACTGTGGCGGTGGCGCTAGTCGGAACCAGTACACAGTTTTTCTGAAGCATTACCAAAATATTGCATTGCAAAGTTGGATTTTTTTTTCCGTGTACACGTTTACCAGAACTGTAAACGTTTAATGCCCTTAAACGAAACGTTCACGTTTACACGTGTAAACGTGGAAGCCTTAATAAGCTAGTAATAGCACAGTAAAAGGTAATTCAAGCATTGCTTTGGGCATATCACCCCTTTCATTGTTATTGCTGAGAGTTGACAAGATTCGACAGAAATCGATAAGAGTTTTGGATTCTGGCATCATTGTCATTCTGCAACTCTGCCACATAATCCGACTCGCATTCCACATGTTTCAGTTCAGGGACCGGTTCAAAGTTATTTGCAGTCAGTATTATTGCGTCATAGCTTGTCTAAATTCTGAATGAATTGTTAACACTGTTTCATAATACCCACCCCTCGAATTTTTTAAAGGTGACTGCGCATACGCTGCACCCGAGTGTCTGTATTGAAAATGATAAACTCCATGGGAAAAGAAATTGTCATGCTTACACACTGCAGTGACTGCACAGTACTTGGGCTAGGGACAGGGAGATCACATTTTATCAAGTAATATATGCCTTGGTTCTCAGATGTGTGTGGTTCTGGCCTCTGGGACATTTCATCCTTGAATCGGTTCACTCGGGGACATTTCGGCTCTCGGAAAGGCCGAAACGTCACCGGCCGAATCGTCTCAAGGTCGAAACGTAGGATCCTAGGACCAAAACTGACGAGTGACGAACGTCTCAACTCTCAAGAACGTACTGTGCAACTGTTTTTCCTTTCTTTTGTGTATGGTGTAATTAATATTCGTCTTCAGTCTTCACAAAAGTCTGAAACTTTGGTTTAAATTTTATAATAGTTTTTACTTTACCACACGTAATGAATTTCTGGGGGAAGATTAATAAGGTTAATTTGAGGATAGCTAAATACGACAGTGTCAATTCTTCTGTCTTTAACACCGGTTTACGGCAGTGCGTAACAGCATCACGTGTTCTGCGTCCGTTTTTTTACACCCTTTTCATTCGATGAATATGGAATATAAGGCATTTTTAGGTACGTTTGTCACTTTGTTCAGTGGTATTCCTGGAAGTGACCCATGGATTTACTGGATTACGGTTTTGAACAACAGCTGATCAGTTCATACAGTGACATGCAGCTCACAACGAAGTAGGTGTATTCACTGACGATAATACGATTACGATATCGTATCGTTTCTTTATTTTCCAGCCGTCCGAGTAAGTTGTACTTTGTGCGGCCTCGCTGCACTGTACTCCCGGTCATGTTTTACCCGAATTCTCTTATGAACTATTAAAATAACCGTTCACCGGTCATTAACCGATTATAGTTCCCGGTTAACCGGTTACAAAAAATTTGTAACCGTTTCAGCTCTAATCACACCCAAATGGGGAAATTCTCATGTAGACATCATACGGAGTCATCGTATCAAGTTACAATGAAATCTGTCCATATTAAACACGACCTGCAGACTGTGCTAAAAGTTTTTGAGTTTTGGGCTTGGGCAGCCATCACGGTTGACAGATCATGCCCAAATGGGGACGTTCTCATCTAGGCATTATACGAGGCATTCTATGAAGTTGCAATGAAATCCCCTCATAAATACGACCTCTAGACTTTGCTAATGGTTTTCGTGTTTTGGGCTCGGGCAGTGATACCGGTTGACCGATCACGACCAAAAGGGGACGTTCTCATGTAGACATGACCTAAAACCTGCATATGAAATTTTGTGACGATCAGACAAGAACTACCAGGTATAGCCTGTACTTGAAGGTTGAATAAAAAAAACTTTAACCACAGCTCCAAATGTCAACTAAACAGGAAGAAAAAAAAAAAAACACTCGAACCTTCAGTAAAAAACTGAAACCACAAACTTTAACCAAAACTCTAAATGTTAACAGACGGACGGACAAAGTCATTACTATAGCCCTCACTGTAAACAGTCGGGCTAAAAAGGCCCGATGTCAGTAACAGATTTTAAAGCTACCCGATGTAAAGCAAGATCTTCAGATGAAGAAAAAACGATACATCGGACAGAAGATGCATGACCCAAATGCCTAAACACCCCTAGGGTGAGAACGTAGCCAAGGGATACACAGAATAAACATTCTGTAATACATGTCAAACTCCCAAGAAATTTTATAAAAAATTTCAATAAAAACAAGCCAAAAAGCTTGGGGGTTTAACAGGAGGGCTTCAAGGAAGGATAAGGAAGGAACACTTAAACAGTGGAAAAATCATTAGCAAAAATTGGGAGACATGAAATAATTTTGAGATTTTTGTTCACCTCCATCATCCAATTATGTCCTTGGATCCACCAATTTTACCATTGATTTGTGTCTGGCATCTTCAAAAATGAGATTTAAAAGCACAAATGTCAGTTCATTGTTGCCGACTTCAGGGCCAAAGAAAGAAAGAATGATGGTTTGTGCCAATTTCGGTGTCTTCCTGGATACTGCGCATGCGCAGATCTTAAAAGTATGGAGGACCAGATAGAACATTGAATTTTCGATTTTGCATGCAAATTTTGGGGATTGGGGGGCAAAATTTGTGTTTGGTACTGGATTAATTTTAGAGTTAGCACTAGCTAGTCTGGGTCATTGGTTGTATAATGAAAGTGTCAATGACACTGTAGCTTAACTTGTGTGTTGTGTTTGATGAAAAGGATAATGTTCAATGTTTATGAAAGGATTATGAAATAAGACAAGAATTGTGATAATTGGGAATATGTTCATCTCTGTTACCTGTATGCTATATTTATGATAAAAATAATATGAGGTGTACACTGTACTGAAGAGCTGAGGGGTGGGTTAATATGACCTCACAGTTAATGTATGTGTCCCTCACAGTTAACGTATATCAACAAAAGTTACCAAGTTACAGTGAAATTATTACAAAACGAGTCATCCTATCAAGTTACATTAAAATCCCTTCATAAATATGGCCTGTAGACTGTGCTCAAGGTTTTCGGGCTTTGGGCCCCTGAAGTCGTCAATTTCCCAATTGCGTCCAAAGGGGACGTTCTCATCTAGACATTATATGAAGTCAACCTACCAAGTTACAATGAAATCCCTTAATAAATATGACCTGTAGACTGTGCTAAAGGTTTTTGGGCTTTGGGCTCTGGCAGCCATCATGGTTGAATGATCGCAACCAAAAGGGGACATTCTCATCTGGGCATCATCTGGAGTGATCCTACAAAGTTACAATGAAATCCCTTTATAAATATGACCTGTAGACTGTGCTCAAGGTTTTTGGGCTTCGGGCCCCTGAAGCCGTCACAGTTGACCAATCACGACCAAAAGGAGATGTCATCATCTAGGCATTATATGGAGTCAAACTTACAGGTTACAATGAAGTCCTTCCATAAATATGACCAATAGACTATGCTAAAGGTTTTGGGGGTTTTGTGTTCGGGCAGCCATCAAGGCTGAATGATTGCGACCAAAAGGGGACGTTCTCATCTAGACATTATTTAGAGTCATCCTACCAAGGTACAATGAAATCCCTTCATAAATATCACCTGTAGACTGTGCTAAAAATTTTTGGGCTTTGGGCACCTATAGCCAACACAGTTGCCTAATGGTGTCCAAAAGGGGCTGTTCTCATCTAGACATTACATGAAGTCAACCTACCAAGTTACAATGAAATCCCTTCATAAATATGATCTGAAGACTGTGCTAAAGGTTTTCGGGCTTTAGGCATGGGCAGCCATCATGGTTGAATGATCGCAACCAAAAGTGGGCATTCTCATCTGGACATCATCTGGAGTGATCCTATGAAGTTACAATGAAATTCCTTCATCAATATGACCTGTAGACTGTGCTCAAGATTTTTGGGCTTCAAGCACCTGTAGCCATCACAGTTGACCAACCACGACGACCAAAAGGGGATGTCATCATCTAGGCATTATATGGAGTCAACCTAACAAGTTACAATGAAATCCTTCCATAAATACGACCTACAGACATGCCAAATGGTTTTTGGGCTCGGGCAGCCATCAAGGCTGAATGCTCGTGACCAAAAGGGGACATTCTCATCTGGACACTATTTGGAGTCATCCTACCAGGCTACAATGAAATCCCTTCATAAATATGACCTGCAGACTGTGCTAATGGTTTTCGGGTTTTGGGCTCGGGCAGCCATACCGGTTGTCTGATCGCGACCAAAAGGGGACATTCTCATCTAGACATGACCCCAGACCTGCATATGAAATTTCGTGACAATCAGACAAGAACTGTGGGGTGTAGCCCTGCTAAAGGAAAATGTGAACAGACGTCACAGACTAACAGACTTCCGCACGCGTGATGGCAATAGCTTATCTTGACTATGTCAAGTTAAGCTAAAAATATATGTGAACAGACTCGGAGACTTCTGCACGCATGATGGCAATAGCTTATCTTGACTTTGTCAAGCAAAAAACGAACTTGGCAGTCATCCTACTTGGTGAAATTATGATGTATCATTCTCCTGGACATGAAAAGTGGCCTGTAGGATTCAAAGGGTTATTTATTTATTGGTGTTGAAGGTCAAATATTTCTGCACAATGGCTAATCGTGACCGTAACATGTACATAAAGTAAAATCCAGCCAATCTTTTATACCCATGATTCCACTTTTAGAGCACTTGTTATTGGGTCCTATTTTACAGTAAAACAGAGCTTTTTTACCACAGTAAACAAGTACTGCTTTGCTTCCTCGGCCATTGGTTGTTGTATAAAAATATAAATACATCAGTGATTGAGACATGCTCATGCAGTTCATGATTCGACTTTCACTTTGCAATTTTCAAAACGATCCAACTAAACGAAACAAGGGCAACGCCCCCGGTCCCCCGACCAAGATGGCAAATTCAAGGGAGCTGTTAGGATGCAATTTGTTCACAGAGCATGGCCATTTTTTAACTTGACCTGTATTTCCAACCAATTAAACCACATACTTAGTTTCGTTTCAATCAAATGATCCAAAGTAAAGTTATCATCCGGACAACACAAAAAACGTATTTTCTAAGTCAAAAAAGGGGAATAAATCCAGTAAAAATCAGTGGAGCGTGCCCATTTTCGAACTTGACCTGCATTTCCACCCAAATAAGCGGCATACTAAATTTTGTTTCAATCAAATGATCCTAACTAAAGTTATCATCCGGACAACACAAAAACTGTATTTTTTAAGTCGAAAAAGGGGAATAAATCCAGTAGAAATCAGTGGAGCGTGCCCATTTTCGAACTTGACCTGCATTTCCACCCAAGTAAGACACATACCAAATTTAGTTTCAGTAAAATCATCCAAACTAAAGTTATCATCCGGACGAGGGTGTGACGGACGGACGGACGGACGGACGGATGGATGCACAGACGGACGGACGGACGGACAGATGGACGGACGGACGGACACTGCTGATTACAATAGTCCCCCGAAGGGTCGGGGGACAAAAAGTTGTTAACTCGTAGATTGCTGGAAGCCCATATCTGGGCTTTATTCTGAAGTGCCGGTACCAGAATTTAAACACTTCATATTCCGTGGATGTACTTCATATTATCTTTGAAGTGATATTATTTTATCTGTTAGGATTTGTCTTGTTACAATTTATGGGAGAGTGCCAGAAGGCACTCTCCCATAAATTTTAACAAGGCAAAGCTGCACAAAGAAATCTTAAGGACCATAAATAATTTAGCACTTTACCAGTTAAAGATTACAAAGAATGACTGGTGCACATCAAGGGAGTTAATTTATAAGCACCAACATCGTAGAAAACACCAGTGGAGTTTTGTCAACTGATTTTAAAACACTAGTAAAACGGTGGTTAAATTTATCATTTTGCATGACCAGTGGACGTTCATAGTAAATTAGTGTATTGTTTTACTGTTTATCTGTAGTTTTCCCATTTTTGATTGAGTTGGATGAGTGCATATAATATTGAATTGATCAATGCAAACTAAATTTCTGTGATTGGATCACACCTGGGAGATCTTGCTTCGCAAACAGCGATGCGAACCCAAACAAAAAATGCTGTTAGTAATCAGTATTCCGGTGTACCCCAGTGTTATATTCGGAATTGTGGGGTATCTGAGTTAGCCAAACCACCCAAGCATAAAATTTGATGTGTTGAATGTATTGAGAGTGAAATAGTTGAATTTTAAGATTGGTGGCCGTCTGTATAGTGGTATCGCAATACAAAATTTGGACGTCTGCACCGGAACCCATATCGAGGGTTGCCATATCAGTATGTATTGGCGTACCAGGATATCGCCCCAAGCCTAGGTATTGCCAGTAAGTACTGTAATCTGTATGAATGATTTTTCACCTGGCCTTCTCCTCATTGGTCCTTACTTTTACCGGCTCTCTGAATGTAAAAAACTACATAAATCGCTGTGAAAAACCTCAAAATATCCCTCAGATGCAATGAGATAGGGGCTTTGGAATCCCAGAATTTGAAATTTACCTTCTGTGGGCCAAGATAATGACTCCTCAACTCTTGGTTGCCACATTATGGCCCCATTTATTTTCCCCTAGCGGAAACACTGCTCCCAATTTTGTTACGTAACTTTGAGCTCCATGTATTTATAACTAACATTATTGAGAAACAATTCATGGTTCTCATTATAATTTGATTTACTGATAGTAACATCCAGACTAGTCGACTTTGAGTCGATTATTGCCGGAGACTAGTCGACTTCCAAAAATACCTAACCATTTTAAGGCCAGGTAGCAGACCTGCGGAAAACACTGTTGACTGCTGTCAACTCTGCAAGTTGATTTCATATATTTCTCGTGTTCTATGTATCTCAACCTTCATTTTGATGTATAATTTTATATAAATTTATATAGCAGCTTAACAATGGAAATTTGAACAAAAGGTCCCAGGCCTGAGGACACTCACCTGACATGGTAGCCTACACAACACAGGGAATTGATTTTAACAAATTGCATCAGCCCCTCAAAAGAATACCAAATCTCAAAATATTCTGACCAGTGGATCGAAAAAAAAAAAGGATGAAATTTTTTTTGAAACATTCCTTTCTGCTGTTCCTCAGGAAGCTTCACACAAAATAAAAATTCTCAGTGCCATGTAGTTTTGAAGATATGGATGTTTTAAATTTTTTCAATTTTTAGGTCCTGCGGTTCCCTTGGAGCGACGGGAAAACATTTTTTGGCATAAGTTAGGTACTTATGACCCAATAAGCCCTCATATCAAATTTGGTTCAAATCGGTCTCTCAGTTTGGAAAATAGAAATGTTGGATTTATATTTGGAAGGCCAAATATGAACCCAGGGACTTGGCTTTAACAAACTTATATCTCGCCTCCCTAAGGATACTGTACACCAAAAATCAAAAGATTCTAACTGGTGGATGTGAAGAAGAAGATTTTTGAAGAATATTCCTCATATTGAACTAAGTTATAATTACGGCTGGAGCCCAGATATCAACCCAGGGACTTGGCTTAAACAAACTTGAATCTCACCCCCCCCTAAGGATGCTGCATACCGAATATCAAAACTTTCCAATTGCTGTATCTGAAGAAGATTTTTAAAGAAAATTCCTCATTTTGAACTAAGTTATAATTTGGGCTCCCACAGTGACCCCAAATATGAGCCCAGGAACTTGGCTTGAACAAACTTGAATCTCACCCCCCCAAGGATACTGCATACGAAATATCAAAAGATTCTGATTGGTGGATCTGAATTAGGCTTGTCGTGATTATGCAAAAAGTCGACTAATTGTCCGTTGTGCCGATTGATTGATTTTAAATTGAAAAATCGACTTTTTTGACCTCCGCATGTATAACACCACCACTGCCTTGCCAGAACGTGATCACGCTGTATATACATGATGGGAACTTTTCTGGATGTATAAACAACAGTGGTAGACCATATGGAGGTAAAGGAGGGTGGCCTCAGGCACCCCCCCACCCCTCAAATAAAACGTCATTTTTCTAAGTCTGATTCAGAAATGTTTGAGGTAATTACCTCCCACTTTAATGATTTTTGGGGGGAAAATATGAAAGTTATTTTCAAGTATTACTGCTCTCGTCATGTCAACAACATGTCCGTATCTTAAACAACATCGTTTCCAATAACCATTCTTTGCTCATAAATCTTTTATTTTGAACAACACGAAATGAAACTCATTGCGTTTGATGAAATTTCAGTATTTTGCATCACAAAACTATAGTTAGCTCCCTTGGGTCACTCTTTCGTGTTGGAAATGCGAAAATCACAACGTTTCCCACCATTGATAAATTATCGTGAGTGTGTGTGCGGAAGGGTTCAGCAGAATAGTCCTTGTAAGTTGTAAAATCCCTCTTCCTCGGTTCAGGCCTAATTCCTTGTGGCTGCTCACTGTTATGTTTCATCTGAATTTCGGGCGTCAGGGTGTATTACTATTTAACGGTATGGCAGAAGATCGACCACCTCAACAGAATATGGTCAACGAAACGTTCATTCCGACGTTCACCAAGCCTTATAATGTGGGAATGATGGATAGTTGACTATATCACCATGTTATTTGAAATGTACACGGCCACATGCCCGGTTATACCTACTTTTAGCAAGCCTGGCCGTTTGAGGGGAGCTATTGTTCCGGCTCTCCTTGGCTCTCCTAAAGGCAAATTGAGGAGAGCCATAATTGCTCTCCTTAAACTGTAATGGCTCTCCTCAATTTTCATGTTAATAACCTTGTATAATTGATATTAGTGTAGAATAGCTCCCCTGAAACAGATTTAGGAGGGCCATAGTGGCTCCCATGGATTTTTCAAAAGGCCAGGCCTGTTTTAGGACCATTCAGCCATCTCGTTTTACCCTTTGTTAAAATAACGTGGTCAAAAAAGTCGACTAATCGTCGATTATGGGCTCTGATTACTCAACTATGGAATTTCATAATCGTCGCAAGCCTAATATGAATAAGATTTTTTTTAAATATTCCTCATACTGCACTAATTATACATTTGGGATCCCGTAGAAGCCCAAATATAGACCCAGGTATTTGATTTCAATA
Organism: Pictodentalium vernedei; assembly: GCA_031216915.1. Classification (NCBI taxonomy): domain Eukaryota; kingdom Metazoa; phylum Mollusca; class Scaphopoda; order Dentaliida; family Dentaliidae; genus Pictodentalium; species Pictodentalium vernedei. Next base: position 49,151,495 of record CM062291.1, on the reverse strand, counting down.
AACATGTGAAACAATCTTCCAAAGATATGAAATTTGAAAGCTTTTGGCGTAGTGGTTTGGGAGAAGAGTTGTCTTAAATGTTTTTCCCATTCCCAGTGTTAAAAAATGCTGACTCAGCATTTTCTCAAGGTCCCAAAATAGTACCCTATAATAAACCCAAAACAATTTTTTTGGACCATTCCATTCTGTTGGTCCTAAGGAAGCTTCACACCAAATAAGAATTCTCAGTGCCATGGAGTTCGGGAGATATGGGAATTTTAATTTTTTTCTATTTTTAGCTCCTGCAGTTCCCATGGGGCTATGGGAAAATTCGAGGAGAGTGGGGTGGGGGGGGGGGGGGGGGGTGGGGGTCAAATTATTATAATAAGTACTTATGACCCTATAAGCCCTCATATCAAATTTGGTTCAAATCAGTCTCTCGGTTTGCAAAACAGAAATTTTGGGAGGGCAAATATTCTTGGCCCTCCCATAATGACAGCAAATATAGCTCCTTGAACTTCTCTTGAACAAATCTGAGTCAACGCCTCAAGAGGAAGCTGCAAACTAAATATCAAGTCTCTACTACTGCTGGTCCATAAGATTTTTTAAGATTTAAGCACACTTTTTGGGTGTGGCCATACCAAGGGGCAAGGCAACTTGATTTGAACCAAATGAAAATGCGATGTCGTAACTATTATCTCAAATTTCACTTGAATCGGTTCAGCGGTTTTGGGACAGAAGACGCAAACACCGTGTTCAAGGCTGACAGAATACGGATGGTGAGTGATCACTATAGCTCCCCTGACAAAGTCAGGAGAGCTAAAAAGGGGACAAGCTGTTTTTAAAGTCAGATATGATTACAAAACAAACTGTCAATGATGTGCATGTTGCTGCAATGCTACTGTGATGTAATTTCAGCCCCAATAGCAATGAAAGTGGCAATGACACTGTAGCTTAACTTGTCTGTGTGTTGTGTGTGTTGTGTTTGATGAAAAGGATAATGTACAATGTTTATGAAAGGATTATGAAATAAGACAAGAATTGTGAGAATTAGGAATATGTTAATTTCTGCTCTCTGTATGAGGTGTAGACTGTACTAAAGAATTCTGGGGTGGATTAATGTGGCCCTCAGAGTTAATATATGTCAACGAAAGTTACCAAGTTACAGTGAAATTATTCCAAAACAAGGCATCCTATGAAATTATAATGAAATCCCTTCATAAATACACCCTGTAGACTGTGCTAAAGGTTTTTGGGCTTTGGGCCTGTGTAGCCATCAAGGTTGACCGATCGCAACCAGAAGGGGATGTCCTCACTGTGTTTTACAATATAGACCCTCGCCTCGAATGAATTATTTCACATAACCAGTCCAATCAAGCGATTACTCTGTTAATTACTTTTCATTATTAACGATAATTATATTATTTAACCCTTTACCTAACATAACGGCCAAAAACGGCCAGCGCCATTCTCAAAACTCGCCAATTAATTTTCATTATTTTTTTCATTTTTTGTCTCTAAAACATAGATTATGACCCCTTATTGGAACGAGCTCATTGAACTCATTTCAATGAGGAGGTCATACTGAGGAGACAAAAAATGAAAATAATAGTTATTCAAGAATTTTTTTTATAAGTGTCGTCTGCTTTTCATGGTAGGTAAAGGGTTCCAAAAAAAGAAAAACCATGAAGTCCCCATTGCACCCACGGCAAAGCGTCTTTATGCACGGATACATGACACAACTGTTGATTGCATGATTCACTTGTGAAGTTATCGTTTATAATCAAACTCGGAAATCCCAGTAAATCACACTTTGGAGAGTAATAAATCATTGTACCGATGAGTTCTGGGAATATTACCATGAGCTAGAACTATTTTATTCAATAACACATATCAAACATTGTAAACACGTAAGTATCTGTGCTAGCATCATCAATCCACTCGTGTAGTATTTGATGACCTAGAAATTTCACAACTGGTACATACTTTCAAGTTCTGGTCTTTGGAAGTGCCATAACTGTCTTTGTTTCCCTTGCCAGATGTTGTTGCTTCTGCAGCATACTGAAAATAGAAACATGTTACTCATTAACTTTAAGTCGGCTGCAGATGGTTCTTCTCAAATGCAAAATACAGTGTTATACAGTGAGCATCAGTTAGGTTCCATTTCTCCTATGATGGTAATAGAAATTTCTATCAGCAATATCTTAGGAAGATTACCACACATACTCCCCTAAGAGCGTTTAAAAATATATCAAGGACAGGAATTCCCCACCAAAGAAGATTGTAATAATAAACCGGTGCGACATTTTTGCTTTCATATCATTAGCAATCAGCTGCCTGGCATTCTTAAAAATGCAGGAGGGCTAAAAATCGCTCTACTCACATGGCCTAGGGGGGCGATTAGCTCTCCTCAAGCTTACTAAAGCTAAAAGTGGCAAAATGAAGTTGTTCTATTAATGAATTTTGCCTAGTGGGCTTTGTACATTTTATTTGGTGCTGCTAACCAGGAAGTCTCTGAGATGGCTATACTGCCCCTCTCACACCTCCGGGCCTTTGTAAGGCCCGGAGGTGTGAGAGGGGCAGTGTGGGCAATATTGCAGAGATCACTAACATAGCATAGATCTGAAAGCCTGTGGGTTTTAGGAATAGGCTGTTGTGGTAATCATTATTTTCCAAGGCTAGAAGGACTATTTTTCGCCCTCAATTTTTTTCAAGTTGAGCAGTAGGTGAGTGAATAAATCACTCTCCTGAAAATTCAGGCAGACAACACTTGACTAGAAGCAACTACTGAGTGTTTAATTCTTCTCCAGCCCAAAGACAGCCGAACCGTCACTGCCAGGTTACCTGCTGTATTACATCACAGGCAAGAAAACTCGACTACCGTCTTCTAAGAGTTAATAGACATTTCAGTAAATGAAGAAAAATATTTGTTTTGTTGCAACTGATTGGAGTCCCCTAACACACTCCTCAAGAAATTGTTTTAAAACCATTGTATTGTAATGTATGAAAAATATATTTATAACCTAAAGCTATCCTGCCACTAGCATGGAAGATGTATCTTAATAAATGTTTCGCAACATATTATGAATGACTTGTGAAAAATATATTCAATCGATAATTGAATATTCAGTTAATCAAATATTTTGCATGTGAAAAGTGAATATTTATGGTTCCACATTCCACTTTCAACAATCTGGCATGAATCACACAGAATAAAACCCTAACATATTGAATGTTTTACTGTCAATGTAAGTTTCAGTTACATGCAGCACATTTTCTCACAGAGCAGCACAATGCACAACAGTTAGTACAAATGTTTTAGTCAACATAGGAAAAGATGTTGTTAGTGTGCAAACTTGGATCCCTCACGTCGATTCTTACCCAATTTCCTGGCTCTTAAATCGCAGGATATTTTCCCTTTCTCGGGCAACACAACTCTGGCAAGAGACATTCCAAAAACAAAGATTTTAATTTTGGAAGTATTTTAGTTTTCCAAAGGTAAAAATTTCGATATATTCTCTGGGTGAAGAGTTCATGAGGGTTAATGGTCCTGACAACAAAATCTAGCCACTCAGCACCTACGATGTTCAGCTGACCCTGAACCTGCCAGTAGTATCTGCGATTCTCCTTTAGGCACATGTGATTCTTGACCAGTGTCAGGGGGAAATTTTTGACTGTCTTACAGGCATCCACAAGTGTCAGTTCCTTATTTTGAAGAAAAAGGTCTGTTGATAACCACCTTTTGCAATTTCCTATTGTATCATTCGTATGTGGCCTCAAATGCTGGGGTTGGATCCGATCCTGTCACCATTCGCCATACTTTTGGAGACCATTCCTCACCAAGGTTCTGCCTTAAAGCTCCAGCATAACATCGTGCATGCCATGAACCTCTGTTACACCTATTGTCCGTTTTCGACAATCAAATTTGGTCCGAATGTTCATCCATGCTTCTGCTAGATTTGTGGTGAAATTTCCAAGAAGCCGAGAAAGAAGACTTTGAAGCAAGTCTGTCTAAAATTTTGGAAACAGCAATAATTAGAGCTGTAGGTTAACCGAAACCGAACCAAGGTTTTTAGTTTTTTTTTAAAAACCGAAACCGTCGACATCCCGTAATCTAAGGTTTTTCATTTTTTTTTTTATTAAATACTCTCTTGCTGCAGAAATTTACAGAATGTAGCCATCCAATGGCAGTGTCTGGGTACTCTCACTACTCTGGGAAGCAGGCTACATTCTGTGAAATTCCGACATTTCAGTTTAGTTGTGTTTGCAGCTTTCCTCAAGCTGCTTGTAGGTGTCAGACCTCGAAAAATGGCCAAGCACAATAAAAGTTCTGTATATTTAGGTAATTATTATATTGGCCTTTCTGATTCTTCATGTGTTATAGCTTATTTCGGGCATTCATTGAGTTTCACTCATTTTCACTACCATTCAGTTATGATTCCGGACATAAGAATGAGTTTTATTAAATTTTACTTGGCCTCATGAACAAACCGAGGTTTTACTCCACCTGAAAAACAAAAACCAAAACCGAACAAGAAATTTAAAAACCTACAGCTCTAGCAATAATGTCGTGGTCGATGTCAATAACAGGCGGTGTTGCTATTCTGGGTGCTTCTTGGTCTTTGAGGGATGCACCATCCATCCTGTTGGTCCTGTAGCATAGATGTAACAGGCTCATCATCAACAAGATAATCACTAATATCTGATACTATATCATAAGGTAACATTTTTACTGCTGCCTTCTTGCAAAACTCTGAACAACAGACCTTGACAATTCCATATTTTGATTAACCCATTAACAGGTTACCCATTTAGTTGTTCATTAACCTATTCTGAAGGTTAAGTAAATTTGTTTCTTTAACCTGTTGGTTAACCAAAAATCAAAACATGATATGCCACAGGCATATCCCAAAAGCCATAGGCCTGAGCTGGTGGGAGGGTTTGGGAGTGAAATGTCAAGTTATGCCCCTCCTGTTGGCAACATGTGATAACTTCTGACGACAAAAATATCAACGAAACAGAAATACGCAATCACTAGAAATATAGAGTTGTGCTTCTTCTATTGGCATCATGTAGCAGTGAATAGTGCCAGAATTGATTTGGCTGTCGTCCCATCATACATCAGGCTGCAGTGCATTTCAATTTCCTTAAATTGTAACATCGTGTTTCTAATTATGTTTACAGTAGTCCAAACATGGCCTGAAAGTCTGTAATATAATTTTTTGGTTTGGTACGTCCTTTGAAGGACGTACCAAACCAAAAAAGTATATTACAGACTTTCAGGCCATGTTTGGACTATGCTTACAGCTAAATAATAAGCACACATTTAATATTTGAATGTGTAATACTTTCTCTTCAGGCATCTAATATGCCAATCGTAAAAATGTTGGTTAACCAATGGATCCTTTTGGTTAACCGATAGTCCGTTCGCCTTAATTTTTGTTTGCGTAACCTCTAGGGGAACAGAATGATCGTTCGCCTGAATTGTCGAGGCCTGGAACATTGATCATGATGTCCAAAAACATGATAAACAGCATTTCTACTCATGTTCCAACTTCTGAGCAGCTGTAGATCTGTTGGTCTCTTCTGTTCGAGCGAATGGCACATCTTGCTCCAGAAACAAGTCGGATTATGGAGGTTTTGGACAGTTTGCCCTTCCCTTTGAACTGTGGCTTGGCATCGGCAAGTTTCTCCAGGTTGCCGGCCTGCCGCAAAGACACTTGCAGGCATGACTGGAACATTCCAACTTTGTAACGTGAGCACCTCATACAGGTACAGATTCTTGAATCCTAGCGTAGACTGAACTGTTGCCATCACCAATGAGATGCATGTAACGAGTGGCTTGATGCCTCCCATTTCCTAAAGCAGTCATGCTTTGGCGGTTCTGTATGCTTATTTGCTGCTGTGGTACAAATGTAGCAGGATTTGTTTCGGATACCAATGTGCAGTAATACACAAATTATACAACAAAAGGAAGGTTGGTATGACAATGTATAGAACGAAAAACACATGTGGTACGAATACGGTAGCAAACTTCCAGGAACCAGTGGTGCCTGTTGTCAACTCTATGAGTTGATAACATATGTGTTCCGTGTTCAAAACATCTCAAACTTCATTCTGATGTATAATTGGTGTATATTTCATCTGAATTTAAGGGCCTATATAAGGAATGGAATTTTGTTTATTTTGAAATTCTCACCTCTCATATTCCTTAAATTCAGATTAAATATATACAAATTATACATCAAAATGAAGGTTGGGATGTATAGAAGACGAAACACATGTGTAATCAACTCAGAGTTGACAGCAGGCATCACTGGTTCCTGGAAGTCTGCTATCGTATTCGTACCAGAACTGATCATAAACTAATATTTCGCAAGAACAACTCATGGCCGAATGTGCTTCAGATATTCAATAACAAAGCTAGGCATTCAAAACACTTTCGAGTGCAGCAATAGGACTGCATTTTGGAAAAGGACAACACTGTGTGCATTTTTTATTGAAGATGGTTTCCATGCTCGACAGATATGCGCAAATCACTTGATACCACAAATTTCCATCGAAAAACAAAATCGTAATTCTGAGAAATTTCAACAGGTATCAAGATACCTTGCTGCGCATTGAATATGGCAACTGTGCAATCTCTATCTAATAACAGTATACTGTATGAAGGCGATCTTTTTCATTATTTGATTTTAGACGGCGTTGTTTTTACTTGCTTTTTCCATCCAATGACGTCGACTGGAAATCGAAAGTATATTCATACGTAAAGAAAAGTAAAGGCTACAGTCAACTCTAGTCACTCTATGATTTGATTACACATGTGTTTTGTGTTCTATACATCTCAATCTTCATTTGGATGTACATTTTGTGTATACAGTCTTTCAGGCAGTAACGGGTCAGGCGATGTTGGGCCTTAAAAAAATCGAATTTGAAGAGCATTTCAAACTAAAATTTTATTCCAGGTTTATGAAGTAATATGTTGCCCGTCGTCTTTGAAAGTTTTGCAAGTTCATTGTTGTTTTTTGTTGACAAAAGCGATTTTTTTTAAAAAGACTGAATGTGCACTGGAAGAAAATTTCAATACGCCAAACTGCAAAAAAAAAGTTGTCGTCTCAACTATGGGAACAGATATATAAACAGGTCAGGGAAACCTCAGAATCGGGCGATAACATCCCGATCGGGATGTAACATCCCGATCAAGTTATAAAAATCAAGCAGTTTTTCGGACTTTTGTTGCTGTTCGCTGAGGACGAAGAACGATCATCGAAAATAGGTGACACTGTTGAAGAACTAACTGAGACGGACATTTCGAACCACATTTTACGCACAGTATTTGCTAATTAAGCAGGCATCAAATTAATTATATTTGGGTACAAAATCGTAAACACTGTCTGAAACCTGCTATAAAAAGACATTTAAGGACTGCATTTTCAAGCCAACCTGGGCCGATTCTATAAATATGATCTTCCCGTTCAATTACAAAAAAACAATGCATCCAATTGGTCGGTAGATATACTGGTATGTAGCTGATGAAAATTTACGTAACATAAAAAAGTAAATGTGAAAGACAAAGTATGGAGAGCCAGTGTAACCAAAGGCGGCTGATGTGTAACAGTTTTATTGGCTGCCTTGTCTTATGTTAAATGCAAGGGGTGGAAACAATATGCTTGCCTGGGGTAATATCGGAATAACTCAATATCAATATATATGAAATAATACCATATAACAAATGGAATAACCCTGATCGAAGCCTTGATTTCCAAATGTCACATGAGAATCCGCAATTATAATACCTGACCATGGGTAATGGTAAGTATAAAAGGTAAAAAGGCCCAAAACGTCGCGTGGAAACAAACGATGTCTTCTCAACTGGAAACATCCACGTCTCGCGATTTGAAATCTGTGATCTGTGGCATAGAAATAATCAATTCAGGGAAAATCAACTTTCTAAACTGGCCTATGCGATAGGAAGATCGCAGCACCTCAATATATTTAACGAGTCGAAAACAACAGCGTATTCTTTCAAAAATGACAAAGAAACCTTTTTATTAAAATTCATACCAGACACTTAGTTACAGCAACGAAATAACATTGCTCTTAATTTCTGTAGAGGGGCTGCCAATTTTGATGACTCTGAAAACACCCCAGAAATGTCGTCATTGTGCATTTTATTTTAACAAATGCACCATTTGAGAAATGTAAACATAACTTCATCAAAAACTATTTGTAATCTGAATAGTGGAGTTCGCACTGCACCATCCTACACTACCATCTTGAAATGGATCCAGTGCAATGCCAAAGACGCTACAAAATGCCCGTTGGGTAGACATTGTCACGTTCTTTGACAACAATCAAGTAATCCGAAAGTGCTGGCGGGTCTCTTATGACGCTAAAACCCACATAAGTGTTATTACAAAAGTTGCTCATATATTCTCACCTGACAAGTCATCATTACAATATAACGTAAACTTGCACCCAAATGTGTGGTACCAGCCGAATTTCAGTGCTCGGGCTGATGTTCTTGAAACTATTGTGGCCAATGACCATCAGTCATTATCAATGTTCAGGAGTGAGCGCCTCAGATTCATAAAAAAAACGCCTAACTTGTATTGTGGAATCCCCCAAAAACATGAACGGACGTTTCCGTGATGTCATGGATTCTGGTGATACAGTAGAATCCTCTTAACTGGTAGAGTGCTGGAAGCCCATATTTGGGCTTTATTCTAAAGTGCCGGCATCACAATTTAAAGGCTTCATATTTTGTGGATGTGCTTCATATTATCTTTGAGGTGATATTATTTTATCTGTTAGGATTTGCCATGTTACAATTTATGGGAGAGTGCCTACTGGAACTCTCCCGTAAATTGGAACAAGGCAAAGATGCACAAAGAAATTTTAAGGACCAAAAATAATTTAGCACCCTACCAGTTAATTGAATATCCATTTTGCCATTGAAAATTATTCATTTAAAAGGAGTATACAATTAACAGGGATTTGGTCAGTTTCCTGTGTTCTGGAGGTAAACTGAGCATTTATTCTATTATATCTTGTTTGACAGAGCTCATAGAGCTCTGTCAAACAAGATATAATAGAATAAATGCCTGTATTGGATGTAGTGAGGCCAAAAAGGTTGATAAATAAGTGGAATTTGGTGCGTGTCACAGTAATTTTTTCGACATATTACAAAAATTGATATAGAATTTACAGGAGCTTACTCTACAACCCATATGCAATTAACAGATCAAATTTGTACTGAAATTATGGTAAATGGTTTTGTGTTTGAAAATTATATTCAATTAACAGGGATATACAATTAAGAGATATTCAATTAAGTGGGTTCCACTGTATTAGAGCTCCCGATTATTCTCAAAGCCAACATGTGACATTCAGTGCGGACAACAAGCCCCAGTTCCGAGAAAAAGAATGCCAGTTGAACCCATACCATTTCGTGGAGAGTCAATTCAGTGTTGAGCCAACGCATGTAGTAATGGGCGAGCCCATATTCGCGAGCCCATGATCCTACAATAGTGTGGAGAAAATACTAACTGAGCTCCCAAATGCTATTTGCGACACAACATGCCGCAAATGGACTATACTGGGTTGTGATGGGTCACCATATGCCCTTGGTTCAAGGCTGATGGAGCGCAGTGATCAAAAATTTAAAAACATGTTACTTGTGCCTGGAATGGGACACATTGAGATAAATTTTGTAAAATGTTGATATAAACTCATGTGGAGTGTTTATCTCAACGATCTTGCAATTTCTTTAGGATTCAAATCCCCAAATGCACTGAATTCTTGTGAAAAAGCTAAAAATCTCCATAAAGCGTGGCAAATTCTTCAAATTGCCCTTAATTCCATGGCAGATGAGCTTTTAGTTACCTTTGTGCGCGAAGTAAATGGCGACGAGAAAAAATGCAATGTGGAGTACTTTAACACCTGGCTCAAGACAGTGAAAAATAAAAACTATGTCCTGCAGTACGAGCTCGCCTTACATACCTGTTCGTAATTCATCTATATCGTGCCGGGGTCCGTCGAAATAATGCAGATGTCATCAAAAGTGCCATTGTGAAGTTAAAAATTCTCTGCCATGGTTTCAACATGCCTATATATCAAGAAATCTTGATGCACGATTCAACCTTATATGCTCAGGCACTACCTCAATTGCACGAATTTTTCTTATAAAATATTTTGGTAATTTATTGCATATAAATCTGCGTTCGGTAAAAGGTTAAAAAGAGAATGAGAGTAACATTGCATCATTACCATGTTGATCGTCAGTTGCAACTACACTGGTGATGATGCTATCTGGAACACTTGAATATGAAGTTTTATTCCAACAGCATTGTCTTACGTTCTTATACAGAATATGTATTGCGACACGTCACTACATCCCATGACATTTGTGCTTTGCACGCAATTCCCAAGTTTTTGAACAATGTGTCAAAACTATGTGCCGCTGAAGAATTTGTGCACAAACGGGCTTCTATATTTGCTCATATCAATTAGTTATTTCAGTTGTGTACAACAATCTTTAATCCACCAGTCTACATCTACCGACCAATCGGATACATTGTTTTATTGTAATTGAAGGGGAAGATCATATTTGTGGAAACGGCTCAAGTTGGCTCGAAAATGCAGTCATGAAATGTCTTTTTATCGCAGGTTTCAGACAGTGTTTACGATTTTACAAAATATAATTAATTAGTTGGATGCCTGCTTAATTAGCAAATACTTACCATGTGTAAAATTTGGTTCGAAATGTCCGTCCCCGTTAGTTCTTCAACAGTGTCACCTATTTTCGATGATCGTTCTGCGTCCTCAGCGAACAGCAACAAAAGTCTGAAAAACTGCTTGATTTTTATAACTCGATCGGGATGTTACATCCCAATCGGGATGTTATCGTGCGATTCTGAGGTTTCCCCGACCTGATAAAGAGTGTGAATGTAAGTATTATTATTTGAACAGGTTTGTCTACACTTCAAATTCACGATAAAATAATTGGGATAAATATCGGGCATCATGATATATTTATTCCGTTTCAACAGCGAGTTGAGTTGTCAATACCAGGTCACCGTCAGACATACGCAGCAAAACCTATTGAAACATTGCTCAAGTTGAACTATTTTTAGAAAATTAACACAAAACTACTGTATTTGATCCACTTCGTTTTCACTTCTTTCCACTGTAAAAGTTGTGACTAGTGTGGTGAAATTAATTCAGAGAAGACACAAAGACTTTTTATTTATTTATTGATGTTTAAGGTCACATATTTATGCACAATGGCTAATCATGACCGTGACAGTTTTATGGGTGGAGGAAGCCGGAGTACCCTGACAGAACCACCGAGCAGCTGCCAGCTCCCCAACATCGTAACTCCGTACTGCAGCACAGGCAGGGTTAGATGGGTTGAAGACATGCGTACCATCGACGTGCAGTATGCCTTAGTACAAGGCGGCATCGTGCCCCCATGCAGGCAATGGAGATTAAGTGCCTTGCCCAAGGACACAACACGGTTGCCGCAGGTGGGATTCGAAACCTAGGGCCTCTCGGCTTGCAGTCTGCACCTCTACCTACTGAGCCACCGCGCTCCCACAAAGACTTTTTGTGTCCAATAAATACATATAAAGTGAGAACATAGATCGCCAGTGGATGCCAAAGAGGGCGATTCTTTATAGACACAAGCGACCCGTTACTGACCAAATTGCGACAGTCAAACAATCTAATTTTATAAAATAAACAGAACCTTCATGTGAAGAATTCCACTGCAATAATGAGTGTCAGATACCTATCTGTCAATAACAAAAAACAAAAATTGGATAACTTATTTTATTTGAGAGAAATAAACGAAAATTTGAAAGGAGGCCCTTATACTCGGGGACTGGACTTTTTGCTGGAAAGACAGTTTGCCGAAACTTTGGACAGTTCGCCGGAATTTTCGAGACAATTCGCCAGAATTTTGGACACTTCGCCGGAAATTTGGACAATTCGCTGAAAGTTTGGAGAGTTCGCCGGAACTTTTAAGACAATTTGCTGGGATTTTGGACGTTTCGCCGGAACATTGGACACTTCGCCAAAGTATGGGCAGATCGTCGGATGTTTGGACAGTTCGCCGGAAGTTTGGACAGATCGCCGAAATGTGCTAGACAATCGCCCAGGTGTCTCAAGCAGTTCATGTAATCTTCAAAAGAGCCTGCTATTTATTTATTTATTGGTGCACAATCGTGGCCTTTCTTTCTTCTTTTCTTTTTTTTTTGGGGTGGGGGAGAGGGGCAACCATAATATGTGAAAGGCTGTTGTGGTCCTTCCTCAATCATAACTATGACCCTCCGATTGTTGCCCAATCATCCCACTTCCCGAAAGGGAAACGGAAGGATGGGTTAACGACAGGAGGGTCCCAGTAATGACCGATATTTGAAGGGGCTTTCTGGGGTTCCCATGTGTTAATTCACACGGGGGTGGGGGCATGATGATCAGGAATATTGAGAAGAGTGGGGCACAGGGATCTCATCAGAGAGACACAGGAAGGGTGTAACAGATGACATAACATTGGTGAGTTTCAGATATTTTATTACCAAATTAGAAATCAAGCGTTCATTCATTATTCAATTACAGCACAATAGATTTATGCACACCCTTTGTGATCAACAATAAGTTCAAGAATTCAGTTATAATATACACACTATGTCATCAACAATACATTTACGACAATAAAAAGATGATAATCTCCAACCAGGGAAACCAGTTAATAATTAGCCAAGGTGTAAGTTCATAATTAGGCAACAACAAAAAGAAAAAAGAAAGAATTATAACACCTTGCCACCTGAGATTATAAGAAAATTTATTGCTCTTGTAGCTCTGGGTCATCAGAGAGCTACAATAATACTTAGCCCTTTACCTTATGCTGATAACAGACATCACATCCTGCAAAATATATTCTTGAATAACTAAAACAAATTTAATTATTTGTTTTAAAAACATAGCTTATGACCTTTCACTGGCGAATACACCCAAACCGTCCTCTGGCCGAACCGTCCTCTAGCAATTTGACCCAAACCGTCCTCCAATCTAACCCGAACCGTCCTCCACAGCGACCGAACCGTCCTCTGAGCAATTTGACCCGAATCGGGCCGAAATGTCTTAGGTTTTTGGTAATATTTTGATGAAGATTAGGGAATTATTTGTTTATATTTATAGTTTTAAATATAAAATAAATTTGATTATGGTTTTTATTATGGTTGTATGCACTTTTAAGTTGGAAATCAAAGAATTTATGAGAATGAAGAACTTTTCCGATATGGGCAGGACTCGCATATAAATATCCAATATTTTGAAACTATGTTTTTGTGAAAATCAGCTGACAATTCCAATGCCTGGCATTCTTACTTGGAGCGTCTTCTCCGAGTAATAATATCAAGTGTCGGAATTGCCATCAAAAATAAAATATAACCAAATTTTATTGTGATTACCCTGCAGCTTATTTTGAGTGGTAGGGCCTACTGTACAAGATTCCTAACACGATATGATCCCCACCTGTAAATAAAGAGTTTCAACTAAAATAAGTTGTTGGTGAACACGATGTGACCACACCTGCACACTGCGTGTGTCTACCTACTTCTGCCATACCATTCGAAATAAGTTGCAGGGTAATAATCACTATAAAATTTGGTTAGATTTTATTTTTACTGACAATTCCAACACTCGGCATTCTTTCTTGGCACTTCTTCTCAGAGTAATAATTTCAAGTGTCGGAATTGCCAACAAAAATAAAATATACCAAAATTTTATTGTTATTACAATAGTACGGGATCAGGTCGTTTCGTCCCATGGTCGTTTCGTCCCATGGTCGTTTCGTCCCATTTTGGGCATTTCGTCCCATTTATTTTGGTCGTTTCGTCCCATGTATATTTTTCATTTTGGTCGTTTCGTCCCATCCGAGATTGACGTGAAAGCCTCTAGCTTCCTTAATTTAAAAACTTATCTTGTTCTGTAACAAATATGCAATTGTTGTTTTTTAGGTTCTTTTTTGTTTGTGTGAATTTGTCGGTCAATCAAACAAACCATTATGTCCTTTGTTACTAATCTCCATGTGGACTCCCAGTATTTTTTGTTTGTTTTCAATAATTTTGATAAGGACTGTAATTATATTTTTGTTGTTGTTAATTGTGTGAATAAGTCAGTCTGTCAAACACTTTTACTGGCTGGTTGTTGTAAGTACAGCCTTCTGTTGTTTGTGATTGTTTGTGATTTGATTGAGCCGGCTGTTTGTATAAACACCGGTGCGTCTCTTTGATATGCATAATAGGGCCGACTGCTGCCTTTCAAACCTAGGATGGTACGAAACATCCAAAGTGAAAAATCCAAATGGGACGAAACGACTAAAGTGAAAAATATACATGGGACGAAACGACCAAAATAAATGGGACGAAACGACCAAAACGGGACGAAACGTCCTGGGACGAAACGACTAGAACCCCAATGGTGCAAGTGTACTTCATCTTGTCCCGGTTTTTACATTGTAAATACATACAGGTAATATATTATGTATCCTGCTCGATGTCTATCTATTTGTGTATTTATTTCTCTGTTATTTTTTACATTGGTATTTCTGTTTATTTATATGAAAAATTGTACTTCCAATACAAATACATTGAAAAGGATAAAAAATAAATCTTCAGAATTTTTTGCGTTATTCCATTTTCTCTTCACTCACAACTTCGCGAGTGCCTGATCACGTGCTCGTGTCCTCGACCAACTTCAAAACATTTCTCTTTTCTCCGGCGCCTCAATATATGGAGGCCGAAACGTCTCAGGCCGAAACGTCCCGAGGCCGAAACGTCTCGAGGCCGAAACGTCTCGAGGCCGAAACGTCCCAAGGCCGAAACGTCCCAGTACCAGTAGAATAATAACATAAAACTGGTTGTTTATTTATTGATTTTATTGATTTTTTCATTTTCAACTACGTTTCAAACGGTTTTTGGTGCCGCTTTTGCCTGTATTGTCAGTTGGTGTTGATGCTGGTGAGACCGACTGGAACAATCTTTGTGATTACTATAATTAGTAATAATTAAAATAACAAACTGTGAGTAACCATTGATAACTGAACTCAACTTGTGTCTTCACAATCAAAAATCAAAGAACTTCTACTAAAATATAATCAAATGTAAACTAAAAAAAACATGTTCTCACAATAATAGTTTCAAAGTTTATTGAACATGTCCAAAAAATTATAGAAACATTCAATTTTTTTTCATTTTCTACTTACTTTCACTGGAGGACGGTTTAGGTGTATCAGCGGATGGTTTGGGTCAAAATGTAGCAGACGGTTTGGGTCAAATTGCAGAGGACGGTTTGGCCAGAGGACGGTTTGGGTGTAATTCACCACTGGAATGAGCCCAACGAGCTCGTTAGTGCTGCCGCGGTTATCCGGATAACCGGTTAACCTGTGGTCAAAACTTTGACCGGTCAAGAAAATGTTTTAACTGGTTAACCTTACATTCACTATACTCACCGTATATGTCCGTGTACAAGTCGCCCCCGTGTATAAGTCGCCCCCCCCCCCCCCCCCCCCAACTCACACTTGGAATTTCTCCCTTTTGCCTAAAGCCCATGTATAAGTCGCACCCCCATTTTTAAATATATGCAGTCAAAAAGAATTAGTTGCAAGTTACGTTTTGCCAATTTGGGGCAATTTGGGATGCAACGGAAAATTCGGAAATAGGTAAGTTTTCACGAGTTACCACGTGGTGAATAAGATAAAAGAATAAAGGAAAATTATTATTAAAGATTTAAAAAATACTCGCATTTATTTGTTTCTCGTTGTTTGTTTATCACCCCAATGTCTTCATCCCGGTCAAGAAAATCCAACGCTCGTTTGTGACTGAAACTTCATAGAATCAGAGCACCATTTGCGCCGTAACCTGCACAGTTATTGTGATTAAGTTGTTTTTTCCGGAACGCGTGAGAACGTTCCGGAAAAACCAATAAAAATACAACAAATGCGCAGGTTACAGCGTAAATTATTTTCAAATTGTTGTCCCACTTAAGCATTGTTGGTGCTATTGAAACTAACTTTACCTGGTGCACGTGTGCGTAATTTATAACCGGACATTACACATCAGTGAATTGGAGTTCATGGAATAAATAAATACGTCTCTCCAGGTGTTGCTGGCAAACATTTAATGTGTTATTAATTATTTTTTCGTTGTTATTTTGATGATTTTGTATTTTTTATGGTTTCATCCATATTGGCCCCACAAACCTGTTGATTTCCGGTACACGCACTGATGTAAACCCATGGGCGATTGAACAACAACGACTAAATAGAATACTTCTTTATTATTATTTATGGTCAGTGTAAATAACATTGGCCGGCCCGATATAATAGTTACAGTTGAAGCATGAACACACTACAAATATAGGTACCTTAAATGCGGTTAACCACGGTCAAACACGCTGGTCAACCGGTCAGAAAAAAGTCTTAACTGCAGCAGCACTAGAGCTCGTTCCATTGAGGGTTCATTAGCTATGTTTTTGAGACAACTGGAAATATAATAGTTGATCATTTGAGACGGTAGAAAAAAAGAATGTGCCGTCGGTGTTAAGGTCAATAGGAACTGGCAAATTTTCCCAAATAGACAAAAAACAAATGGTTCCAAAACACGATAATTAAACAATTTTCATACAAGCAATCACAGGCAATGGTACTGTTTTGATCTAAAGAATATTTGGAGTGCTGAAGTTTCAAACTAAAAAGTGATTTTATTGATGAAAATCAACTTTTAAATTGCACTCACAGCAGAACTAAAAATTCACATTTGGAACACTTAAATTACTGAAACCAAAATTAATCTGAACCATGTATCTACAGCACTTTACCGACAAATGAACTTTGAGGTGCTTTTGGAATTATTTAAAACACATTTTTAATCTCCACTCTGAAAGATTTTTTTAGTATCAATATTAAGATGTGTTACCTTAAGAATGCATACTTAGGATTCACTGAAGCTTTACACTTTTCATCAGTTCTGTTTACCATCAACTGAACAATGAGACAAAAATAATTAGTCAATTTAGTGTATTTATCCTTGACCAGTCAGCTGTATCATGTATTGCCATTTCATAAAAAGGTTCAACATTGTACAACACTGTCAGCATCCGCAAGCATCCTAATTAACCCTTAAGTCCTCAGATTAATTTTAAAGTATTTATGGCCTTTTTCTGCTTACATAGTTATTGATGACTTGGCAGTGGTTCTACATCACTGCTGGCTGCCTATACAGGCAGCCAGCAGTGATGTAGAACCACTGCCAGGGAAAATTCAGTCTTCATACAAGAGTAATAGAAAAGATTACACAAGGGAGCACCTGCTTCAGTGCAATATAAAAGTGGCGGTTTGGGGCTATATGGGGGCTTAAGGGTTAAAGTCTTAATTATGGAAACACTGGAGCTACCAGCGAGCTTGAAGAAAACAATTGCAGCTCTGGACGTCTCTTGCCCTATCACCTGGACTATCATCTGTCACTGGAATTCAAGATCGATGAAGTTACAGAAACACCCCCCTCCTCGGGGAGAGGTAGCTCCTTTGCTGAGAGGACCTCCCCTCACACTGGTCCTCACCCAAGGGGGTCTGGACTGGAGGCCCTGAAAAAAGAAGGAAACCGAGAAGAAAGAGCCCGTCCACCAAGAGGAGGGATGCCCGACGCTTGGAGACATTCTTGGAGATAAAGAAAGAGAACGGTGAGGAAAAGAAAGAGCCAGAGGCGGCCACCACTTCCCCTCCCACAGACAGCCCCATCCAAATGCCAGCTTCCCAGCCGGTGTTGTCAGATGTGGAAGAGTCTGTGGAGACAGGTGGAAATGGAAGCTGCCCTCTCGCCTCTTCCTGATCCCCACTCGCCTCTTCCTTCTAAACCAAAATGCCAGGACGCGGACGACAGGCTGGAGAACATCTTACGGGAAAACAAACTTCAAGGGGACCTTCACAAGCAAGAGATGGACAGGATTTAGATTTTTGTTAGATTTTTGGATTTAGCGATCAGTGTCAACAAACATTCATGCATATCTGTACCAAATACATCAGTCAAGGTGTTATGTACATCTTGCATGTGCCATTTGTCTCTTAAGGTGTCACGTCTTGGTGTCATTACTCAGTCCTTCGATTTAGAAAAACCCAGGTGCGCATTTAGTTGCTCGCTGCTTTTGGGATTCAGGCGCGCACTTTTTGTGGGGCGCGCAACATCAGGCTTGTACACATTTTTTCGAGACTCACTTGCCCAGGGCAACTGAGTTGTAAAATTCCACTTGCCCCCAGTAATTATGTACTTTCAGGTCATAAATGAAATATAAATCAAATTTTGTTTGGGATTATTCAACATTATTTTGAAAGTCAGTTCGTTTTAGAATGAAAAACTGTTCAATTCCTGTCAAATCTGTCAATATTTTACATAACTTCCACTTCGGAAAACCCCCACTTGTGTCAGTGACTGACAACACAAAAATAGTATTGACGTGACGCAGTTCGCGAATAGAACCAATGAAATGCTTCAGTCAATAAAAGTGCAGGGATCCCTTGCTAAATTTAGGTTATTGAGCAACACTGCAGTAACGTACCGTTCTATTGGTTTAAAACCAAAGTGGGACCTGCACAGATCACGTTTATTTCCCAGTCTCACATCACCAACTTGTCCGTGTAAATCGAGAAAGACTTTAAAATTTCCCAATTCTGTCAGCTCTTTAAATAAATATAAAGCATCAAACCTTTCACCCACAACAATCAAGCTGTTTTTCACCGGGTTGAAAACCACACTAATGAAATTCAACTGAATGGATTAAAATGGTTACAAGTGACGGAGGCAACTCGGTGTTGGTCAAGTCAAGTTCTGTCCATTTTACATCTTTTTATGATGGACTTGTCTTATTTTCGAGTATGTATTTTACTTTACCTGTAACGTATAATACAATTCAATAATTGGAGAATACATTTTTCTTGATGTATCGGGCCCCCCAAAAAGCGTGTCTTGTAAGTCAACTTGCCAATTTCCAAATGTCACTCTGATTGACAAACTGGACACACCTACGACGCTTTCGTTCATTCTCTGCATAACAGATTTTGCAACAGTCAACTCAACTAAAACTGACAAGAGGGCATTGACGGTGATTGGTCACGCCTCTGAAACACTTCATTCAAAAGTCGACAAGCGAACTTAACTTGTGTCATGACCAGATGACTGAATCTGACGAGCAGATAATATGTACATGCATTGTACTCACGTGTTAGTACAGTTACATGCACATCTAAGTTGATCTTCAAAAAAACGTGAAACTTCAAAGAGTTAGTGATGCTTTGATGTCGGGTCAGTGTGATAATTTTGGAATGAAATTAATGCACCCACTTCAGCAGGATTTTCGAGGCACGCTTTTGATCGCTCGCTGGTTTGGAAATCTGCGTGTGCCATGGTGCGCAAGCGCCACAGCACGCCTCAAAATTGAAGGACTGATTACTGGAAAAATATTTTGGAATGGACATTAAAAACATGTTTTAATTAATTTTAAATGGAATGGACATTAAAAACATGTTTTAATTAATTTTAAAATCACCCCAGAGTTCATTTCTCGGTAAAGCGTTAGAGATATATGTTTTGGATTAATTTTGGTTTCATTAACTTAAGAGTGCCGTGTGTGAATTTTCCATTCTGTTGTTAACATCAACATTTTAAAAGTTGATTTTTACAATAAAATTACTTTTTAGTTTAAAACTTCAGCAAACAAAATATTCTTTAGATCAAAGCAGTATGATTGCTTGTCACCGTTTGTACGAAAATCATTTAATTTACTTGTTTTAGAACTCTTTTGTTTTTGACCATTTGGGGAAATTCACCGGTTCCTATAGACCTTAATTGGCATTTTGGCTTGTCGGAGGAAAAAAACAGAAAAAAAACATTGCGTTCAGTTAAACGTTCATTTCAATTTAGAATTTCATCCTCAATGGACCGGGTTTGATCTGTTTAAATGGATTTTAAAAAATGGGTAAGTCATTTTTAAAATTTTAAAATCTTTTCGTCGAACTGTCCAATTTTAAAAATTTAAGTTCCGGCGAAATGTCTTTTCCGGCGAACTGTCTTTCCAGCGAAAAGTCCAGTATTCTTATGACTCGATATACTCAACACTAAGGTCCAATATCACTGAACTAGAAAACAGGGGGCTCGATATAATTCTGATGGGTGACTTTAATGGACACATAGGTGATAAGGAAGAAGGCATAGAGGGTGGGGACAAAAAGTCAACAGGAATGGAAGGAAGCTGTTGAACTTCACAAATGAGCTTGGTCTGAAGATTCTGAACAGGGACACGAGATGTAATGGGAAATGGACCTGGGAGAGAAGCGACAGAAAATCAATAATTGACTACATTCTCACAGATATTAATTTATGGAGGGAGGTGATAGGGGTAGAAGTGGATGATGAGGGCAAAATGGAGTTGGATAGTGATCACAACTTGATTACAGTAACGATCAGGGCCAAAAACCTAGATAAAAGCAAAGGAAGCTTCAAGGAGTTTTGGGAACTCAAAAAGGATGCTGACTGGGCGAAGTTCGAAGAAAAACTGAAACCAAAGCTTGCAGCTTGCAACCGTACACAAGGAGGGGGGGGGGCAGTGTCCAGAAGATGGCCAATGCCATAGTTGCGAGCCTAGTGGAGGCTGGGAAGGAAAGTGTAGGAAAGATTAGGGTGCCAACACGGGAACTTGGGTACAGAGTGAACGAAGAACTAAAAATGGCCATAAAGGGTAGAAAAGCTAAATGTGCTGCATACAGGAGAAGTAAAAAACTTAAGGGGTGGAAAGCAATGAGGGCATGGTAGCAAAGGAAGAATACCAACAAGCACGAAATAAGGTAAATAAGATTAAAGACAACGGGAGAGTGCAAAATAGCAGTCTTATTAGGACGATAACAACGATAGGGGGGGGTCGAGTTCGAACGTATTTTGGAAATGGGTGAACAAACGTAACAAAGGGAGTAAACCACAGAGTATTAAAGTAGATGGCAGAGTTACAGAAGAGCGAGATCAAATCGCATTAGAACTAGACAAGCACTGGGAAAAGGTAAACAATAAGCGATGTGGCATGGGGAACCCACCAGAGAGTCCGAACCAGGTCGAGGAAAATCTATTGAACTTCGTGTGCAGCGAAATCAAAACTGAGGAGGTGCGAAGGGTGATCTCAAAATTAAGGAACGGTAAAGCGGGAGGGGTGGATGAAATTCCTAACGAGTTTATCAAAAAAGGGGGAGAGGAACTCTTGGAAAGCCTAACTGCCTATTCAATTTAGCCATAGAAAAACAAGAGATCCCAAAGGAGTGGAGGGAAAGTAAAGTGACATTCAATCACAAAAAGAGGGGAAAAGTCGTCTTGGATAACTATCGAGGGATCTCTGACAGCACAGGGCTCGCCTTGAGTAAAATGGTCGGGGCCTAAAAAAAAGTGCCCCACATATTGAGGTCGGGGCCTTTTCGGGGCTGATTTTCCATTTTGTTCATTATTGTTAGTGCTTTTTTGTGGAAAATGTTGGGGCTTGAAAAAAAGCCCCCAGCAAGTGCTCCTCGGGGCTGATCTCGGGGCCTGGGCTGATCAGCCCCGACTCAAGGCAAGCCCTGCAGCAGCAACATTGGAACAGTCTTTTGTAAAGTCCTGTATGGGAGATTAGAGGAGGTGATTGAAGATAAAGGTTTTTTGGGAGAAATCCAGAATGGCTTCAGGAAAGGAAGGCGAGTCACTGACCATCCGCGAATCTGCGAAAGCAAAAAAGAAAAAGATGTTTATGGCCTTTTTGGATGTTAAAAAGGCATACAATAGAGTATGGAGGGAGGGTATGTGGCGCAAGCTGGAGGCTCTGGGCTTGGCAGGCGAGTTTGTTGGGATTATGAAAGCATTGTATAAAGATGTACAGAGTGAACTCAGCCTGGGAAACATTACAACAAAACATGTGCCTATGGAGATAGGCCTAAAACAGGGTGTATCCTTCCGCCAATTCTTTTTGCATTGTACATCAAAGGTTTAGGAGATGAACTCCTGCATAGCGACGAGGGGGTTGCAGACTTGCAGTTGGTGACTTGAAGATCCCAGGGCTATTTTTTGCAGGCGATATGGTGTTAGTGTCAGAAAACGAAGAGGGGCTAGCGAAGATGCTGGGAATTGTTGGGAAATCTAAATTTTATAGTAAATTTCCTTTCTTATTATACCTACCACAATTGTTTACTACAGGCTTGCACTACAGTGGAAGTCCCTAAAGAAAAGTGGTGCAAAAGCACCAATAAAAATAAGCCAAAACTGGGTCGAGTGCAACCGGCGCAGACCCAGTACGGGACGCTCTCTCCCAAGTACAACTCCACGACTTCCGTTGCCAGTGCGCATAAACCGTCTCTAAAGACTCATTCTTTTTGAATCCGTAAACGTTAGAGTTATATGATCAGCGGGGAGGAAAGATTCTTTACCCGTAAAGAAGACGGGAGGGCCTCCATGTAAACAATTGTGGTAGGTATAATAAGAAAGGAAATTTACTATAAAATTTAGATTTCTTATCAACCTACTCACAATTGTTTACTACAGGCTGAATAGACAAAAGGCTGGAGGGAATCGCATAACCAACACACACATAACCCCAGTACACTGGAACCGTGAAGCAGAAGGAAGAGGTCCCGAGGCTTATCAACCATAATGTCGCAATCAT
The DNA here is from genome assembly GCA_031216915.1 of Pictodentalium vernedei. NCBI lineage: Eukaryota > Metazoa > Mollusca > Scaphopoda > Dentaliida > Dentaliidae > Pictodentalium > Pictodentalium vernedei. Next base: position 49,128,788 of record CM062291.1, on the reverse strand, counting down.
TGGTAAAGGACAATGAAAAGAGACATATGAGCCTGTGTGACACACAGACAGAAAAAAGGGCAGTAACAGCACAAGGCTGAAACTGACCTTCAAGAAGCCTGATGGCTATGGCAGACAACAGCCTGAGCAGAAGAAAGAGGACCCAAGGCAAAAAGGTCCTCCGACTGCTCCTGCAACTGGCGCAAATAAAAGGTGGAGAAAGTAGAAGCATTTCTCCAGTAGGCTGCCTGCATAACATCCGACAACTTGACGGAGTTAGAATAAGCCCAAGAGGTAGACAGTGCCCGCACCTCGTGGGCAGAAATACGATTGGTAATACAATCGCCAGCTGCTAAACGACTATAAGCCGTACGAATAGCAAGACAAATCCATCGAGAAATGGATTGAGGAGAGATCTTCTGTCGACCCGGAATGAGAGACAGAAAAAACCGTTTTCTGCCCTTCCGCATAAAGCGTGTCCGATCAAGATAAATGCGAATAGCACGGACCGGACAGAGCAAAGGGCGAGTACCCTCAACAGAAGGAAGAGCCCTGATACAGATAGGAGGAGGAGTAGTATCTGGTAACTGATTCTTAGCCAAAAAGGAGCAATCAGTGGTAAAAGTAACACTGTTGGGAGAACTCCTAAAAAAGGCCGAGAGGGCGTGAAGCTCACTAACCCGTCTGGCCGAAGCAAATGCCATCAGAAAAGCCGTCTTGTATGTGAGAAATTGCATATCCACCTGGGATAAAGGTTCGAACGGCGCCCCCCCCCCCCCCCCCACAAGCAAAGCAGCACCCACGAAAGATTCCATCGTGGAGTAAGCTGCAAAGTCCGAGGCCTTTTCAAAGAAAAGTGCCGAACAAGCTTGGAGAGGTAAGGATTAGTGCCGATACGACGCTTCCCCACATAAGAAAAAGTCTCTGAAAGCATAGACCTGTAACCCTTGATGGTAACAGGCTGGAGGCCCCGAGAATCAAACAGATATACCAGAAACTCCACAATCTGTGAAATCGAAGGATTGGCATAATCAACAGAGTGATCAGCACACCATCGACAGAAGACCTTCCATTTAGCTGCATAAGCTAAACCAGTGGAGTGCCTCCTTGAAGAAGAAATGCACTCCACTGCTCGTCTCGAAAAACCTCTACGGAGGAGACAGGACCTGACAAAAGATATGCGTGAAGGCACAATGAAGTCGGGTCGACGTGAAACCTCCTCGGGCGACCTTGACAAAGAAGGTCGCGACGCAGCGGGAGACGTGCCGGAACCGCCGCCATCAGCGAGCGGAGCTGATTGATCCACACCCGCTGAGGCGACAGGGGAGCGATCAGAATGATTCGACAACTGCAGGTTCGAATTTTGGCGAGAACCTGAGGAAGAATCGGAACCGGCGGGAAGGCGTAGCCGACTAGACCGTTCCAATCGAGTGACAGAGCATCCACGGCAAAAGCCAGAGGATCTGGACACGGGGACACGAAAGTGTCCACCTGATGGTTCCAACGAGTCGCAAAGAGATCGATGTGGGGACATCCCCAGAGATCGCAAAGCGACTGGAACACAGCCCTGTGAAGCATCCACTCGGTGGAAATAACCCTGCCCTGTCGGGACAGGGAGTCGGCTAGGACGTTCAGACGACCGGGAATGTGACGAACAACCACTCCGGCGTGAACCTCCTGAGCGAGCAGTAAAAGATCCCGAGCTAACTCGTACATCGGAAGCGAGTGCGTGTCGCCCTGGTTCCGAATGTAAGCAACCACTGTCGAATTGTCGGAAAGTAGAAGGACCTGGCGATTCGACAGGTGAGGGATCCACTGCCTGAAACTCAGAAGAAGAGCAAGAAGCTCCTTCTGGTTGATGTGTAGAGCTGCTTGATCCTGGTCCCACATCCCGTGTAGGGAAAGACCGAGAGGATCCAACGTCGCACCCCATCCGAGATCGCTGGCATCTGCCGTCAGAACGCGATCGGACGTGGGTAAGTCCAGCGGAACACCCTGCGTAATCCACTGAACATCTGTCCAGGGAAGAAGGTGAGGATACAGAGAGTCCGGAAACGGAAGCACCTGATCCAGAGAATCTACATTCGGTCTCCAACGACTGAGCAGAAAGTGTTAGAGAGGTCTGACATGCAGCCGACCTAGAGGAATGAGATCCGTCACCGAACCGCAGAGACCGATCAGCCGGAGAAAACTCCGAGCGGTCGCGGACCTGGACTGGGACAGAGTCCGAGCAAAAGCTGAGAGAATCACAGCCTTGGCCTGGGGAACAGCCACCAAATTGAATTTGGTTTGGAAAGACATCCCCAGATGACAAAACGACTGAGAAGGGACCAGGTCCGACTTCTCCTCGTTGACTCTGAATCCTAGCGACGTGAGCAAGCTCAACAGAGTGGCGACATCCGATTCCAGTAAGGCAGCATTGGAATGCCTCTGGAGGATATCGTCCAGATATGCCGAAGTAGTCACCCTGGACTGTGTGCGATGGAACGCTATCACATGCGACATCAGTCTGGTGAACGCCCAAGGAGCCAGGTTGAGGCCGAAAGGCATGGCCTTGAACTGGTAAACTCGCCCCAGAAAAGCGAACCTGAGATACTTCCGTGATGCCCGATGCATCGGAACGTGGAAGTAAGCGTCTCCCTGGTGAATTGATTGGCGGACCGACCTGAAAGTCTCCATGCTGAACTTGGGAGCAATGATAGACTGGTTCAGGATGCTCAGATCGATAACCGGTCGGAGTCGGCCGTCCTTCTTCGGCACCAAGAACAGGCGGGAATAGAAACCCACTGACTGAACGTTCTTGACGACCTCGATCGCCCCCTTTGCCAGAAGATTGGCAATCTCCGTGGACAAAAGTTCCCGACGTAAAGCGTCTGAAGGAACCGTGGTTGGAAGAGGCACCCTTGACAGAGTGGGGTGCCGTCGGAAGGATATGCGCAGCCCGGACCGAACAACATCTAACACCCATGGATCGGATGTGATGGTGGTCCAATGGTCTGCGAACTCTGCTATCCTTCCTCCAACCTGGGACTAGCCGAGGTGAGGACCTTCATTTCGAGCCCCGACGAGGCCCGCGAGAGGAGAAACCACCTCCTCTGCTAAATGAAGAATCCTGAGACTTCCCTCGATTCTGCCGACCCCTACCTTTACCCCGTGAGTAAGAAGTAGAGGCGGCGGCAGAAGGACCAGCCTTTTGCTTCACAGAGGAAGCAGAAGGGTACTTGTTAGGCTTGGAACGGCCCTTGCCTCCCCGAGAAGGCTGATCAAGCTGACGAAACAGCAGCTGATCTTTGGAATGACGTAGGACGTCATCCCGGACCGTCAACACGGAACCATGGAAAAGTTGCGGACCTGCCAAAGAAGCAGATCGAAGAGTAGCACGCTGCTCCTCGGGAAGGGATCGTCCTGTGTCCAGCACAGCGTCCTTTCGAACTAATTCCAAATTGGCCGTGTTACAGGCATGGGTGTGAGTAAGGTGCATAAGCGCCTTGGACAGCACGCGCAAAGGAGCCTGTACCTCGTCAAACTTATCTGGAGGCAGATAAGCAGCCAAAGCTGAGACGACGTGATCTGAGAGAGAAAGCATGCCAAGCATCTCTCTAGATAAGCCCAACGTGGACTCCAGAGTCGTCATTGGAATGACGGCAGACTTGGGCTTGGAAAGCCCGAGGGAAGTGGAGTCCTGATCCAGAACCGTCAAAGTCTGGCAGACTGACGGATTGGCGGAATCGTAGGAACGATAACGCACAGGAGGCAAAAAGGTGTCAACCCTGGTGAATAACGAAGTCTTCAAAGCCTTGGAATTCAGCTTGGCATCCAAAGCTGAAAAAGCCTCAACCACCTGTACCGACTGGCATGGTCGAAGGCGCCCAGAAGCAGGTTGCTCCATAGGCTGTTGGCGCGCGACCGATGATCGCGGCCAGGCTGACACTGTCGGCTGGTTAGCAGGTTTGAGCTCAGGCAGAAACCCAAACACAAAGTCAAGAGCCGCCCCCAAGTCCGAAGACTGCTGGCCCTCGACCTCAAGCATGTCGGACTCCTCCCCAGAGTCGGAAGACACATAGCCCATCGTGGGCAAACCAGCCGACGCCTCCCATGGTGTCGGGACACCAGAGGAATCGGAAACCGGCCTGTTTCCAATCCCGGGAGGCGGCGCCATAGGAGGGGGCTGGAAACCACCCATAGCCTCGCTGGAAGCAACAGGAAGGCTCTTAGAAAGAACCTGAGTGAGTAAGGAGAGGGCCTCCCTAAGCTCACCGCCTGTACCGACCGGTTCGACAGGGGAGCGAACCGGCAAAGTGGCTTCACCTCTGACCCTCTTAACCAGCGAAGGGTCACGATGCTCCAAAACACCCGACGCGGGGCGACGGGCGGCAGCCGAAACATCTGAAGGCAGACGTGTATAGGGGTACGATGCACCCCGAGGATCAATATTGCGAGAACTCATGAGAGTCACCGCGGACCTCTGCGGGGCAGAAGGTCCAGGCTGCACAAAAGGCGTTGGTCCCCCAAAACTGGTCGTGTGACCAGAGTGAGTAGACGGAAACGCCACAGAGTTCATAGTGTTTCCACTACGAACATCCGAATCCAAAGACACAACTGCGGTGCTCGACGGCGAAGAGACCACAGCGATGGGCTCGGCCGGCAGCCCCTTCCGACTTCGCCGAGTTGAAGTCAGGGAAGGCTGAGGCCGATATCCCACGTCTACAGTATCGGACAGTCCTGCAGTCCCCTGCAGCGAAAAGCCGAGGCCGGCTGAAACAGACAACGAAGCAGACGGGCCAGCAGCAGTAGTAGATACGTCGAGAGTCATTGAGGCTGGTGAAATAGTGGAGAGAGCACACCGGCTCGGCTCCGAAGGAGGAGTCACAACCCTAGTGACAGCCTCAGATGTCGACCGGAGGGGGACCGTAGTCCCGGAACCAGGCATCTCTACACCAGAACACTCAATGGCTCCCGCAGTATCCACCACAGGAAAAGACTGCACATCCCCCACGGAGGAGGAATAACTCTCACCAGACAAAGTCGGCTCGGGAGGCCCCGAACGACCACGTTCTCCTTTCCCGCGGGAGCGGGAGGCACGGCCACGAGAACGAACGAAACGGTTTACTGACGCCCAGAAGGTGGAAGACCATGTTCCACAGACACCACACGGCCGCTCGGCCGAACACCCATTACAGGAGGAACAAGACGAATGTACATCGTCCACATGCTTTGGCAGCAGACATTGCCCACAAGGAATTGTACTGGGCATGATAGAGGTGAGAGGAGCAGAGAAGGTGAGATCAGAAAACAGAACACCCCCAAAGAAGAGAGAAAGGTGACAGAAACAAAGACCCCAGACGGTCGACCGGGAACCACACAACAGGAAGACTACTCTCAAAAGAAAGAAGAAACACTGTAGGAGTGGTACCCCGCTGACACCTAACTCTGACACAATTAGAAAATTTTGCAAAAAAAGCATTAACAATAATTGTGAAAAATCTAAGTCCGAACCGCGTGGCACACGAAATTCGCGTGCGACTCGAGAGAGAGCAAATAAATATACATTATGGACATATAATAGAAAAGAGAATACAAAACACTGTTCCTGAGAATACAAAGGATACACTGTGGTATAATGAATCAGGAATCATCAAACATTGAGCTGGTGGAACACTGATAAGCGTGCAAAAACATCTCGACACGAAGCGGATTATAAAAAGAATGAGTCTTTAGAGACGGTATATGCGCACTGGCAACGGAAGTCGTGGAGTTGTACTTGGGAGAGAGCGTCCCGTACTGGGTCTGCGCCGGTTGCACTCGACCCAGTTTTGGCTTATTTTTATTGGTGCTTTTGCACCACTTTTCTTTCCCAACTTGCTTGGGAAAGACAAAAATAGAGAGTATTTTATCCGAGTTAGGGACTTCCACTGTAGTGCAAGCCTGTAGTAAACAATTGTGAGTAGGTTGATAAGAAACATCGATTTCAAAGATAAACAACTGTACTACATAGTGGCTAGGTCGAGGGGTAGCCACTACGTTCGGATCGCTGAACTACATTTTGTTGTACATTTTGTATATATTTAATTTGAATTGAAGGAATATCAGAGGTGAGAATTTTCAAAACAAACAAAATTCCATTACTTATATAGCCCCTTAAGGGGTCGTCCAACCTAACTTTGGTCAATTTTTTGACAGTTTTCCCAATGCCTCAGAAACAGATAAGAAAAGTAAGGAAAGGCAAATTATATATCAAAATAATGAGTAAAGTGCATAGAAAAGGTACATATAATTTTTTTCAGGAAAAAAAGTGAATTTTAGGATTTTGAAGAAGATTAATTTGCAAATGGCGTAAGTAACGAACCGGTAAAACCACAAAATAATCGGTAATTCGAAAGCCTTCTCCTCAATATAATGATAACATACTACAGACTCGGAGAAAGCATTTTTTGGACACACACTGCGGTGGGTTTTGACGTTTAAATGTAATAACACCAACACAAAATTTGGATGTTCCGGATGTGGCCATGTTTCAATGATGTTTTTCCGATCATGTGATTATGATGTGGTTCTTGCAGAAATACTCAATTTGGGCAATCGTAAGAATGCAAGGACGTGATCACGCCCTTTATTTGTTCGAGACAATGTATGAGCGGATTTGCAAACAGGTGACAGCAAATACTTGATCTGTCAATGCCATAACTGCAAAATATGGTTCGAAATTCCCTCTCGTGTTTACAGGCCGTCTGAACTTTTTTGTTGACAAAAAATCTGAATTATTGCGCACTAGAAAGACAACATGAACCACTTGTAAAAAAATAACCGAGTGTATAAAATCGGGACGATACACATAAAATAAGGCAATATTCATAACAAAGTAAGCAGAATGCTTCAGAAATCACTTTTTCACGAAGTATATTCCAAGTGACCTGGAACTATATTGAGGGTGTTGATTTCCCCCAGATGTTGTGAAATTATTTACTTCCTAGTAACCATGGAATTTGAGGCGGGCATTTTGATGTCTGCAAAGGACCGATTGAAGATGGGTTGAAAATGATGCATTCGTGCTTTTAAATAAGGTGCGCTTGGACGGTGCTGAGAATTTAGTTTTTTTCTTGCAACCAACCATAGTAATACAAGCGTCGATCAGTGTCTTTTATGATCGTTTTACACTGACAAATGTGACAAATCTCCTTCACCAGAAACTATCCCCCAATTTGCATATCACAATAAACATAACCACTGTCACTGAGTGTCAGCGTGGCCGTGTGGTCAAAACTGAAACGAATTATCGAATGCACGGTCAATATTAGCTGCAATTGGCTTTTAAACAAATGAAATACACGAAATATTCGCAATTTCTTCATTATTCATGCCGAGTTACTTTTTAACCAGACCACATGCGTTCAGTTTCGTTTGTCGGCATCAAACTGATATTGTTTGTGGTAATTAAATAGTATGAGAAGGCGAAGGAAGCCAAATATTTTCCATCATCTATTAATTCAAATTGATAATTTCTTTTATTTTACTGAAATTATGAACTGATAAGGTGGGTGTGTTGCGAAGTTGGAAAATCAAAGGTGCATCTAGGGCCGTGCAGTTGTGACCCCTCCTCTTAATCTTAGTCTTACCCATTCATCATTACATGTACCAACATTCTCCCTTGTATCTCAACCATTGCTACTCCAATTTGAAGGATATTTGGTTTTGTGATCGAGCATCATGGGGAAACAATGCCTGTGTAGCTGCTGTAGCATGTGTTTTTTCCCACATTTTTTCAGAGTTGTGGTACTTTTTCACTCTTTTGAGTTAGAAAATTTTGTTTATAACTAGTTGATTTGTTACAATTTGTTTCAAAGTGCCTGCTAATACCCTCAATTGTATTGCTACAGAATTTTCTGGTGAAGATTTTGTTCCTATTACTTATCAAGCAACAACCTAATGAATATTCTGTATAAAGCCACCAATCTGATGTTTGACACTTTTATCGGAACTGTTCTGAAGGCTTATGGAACTCAAAATGTTGATTATGGCAGGACTTTTCTATTCACCCATTAATCGATAAATTAAGTGTTATAGTTGGAGGTAAGAAGCATGAAAGGTCCAGACAGGGCTCGATTTAACTGGATTAGCATAGCACTTTGCTCTCCAATTTCTGAATTTTGCTATTCAAGATTTATTAGTTTCAAGTGCTTTTGGATCAACTGCTAATCAATTTTCCAGGGTGAATAGTAAATTGCTATTCAAAATTTTCAGATTAAATCAAGCCCTGGGTCCAGAACTAAAAGTCTAAAAAGAATGTTTTGCAATGTAACATGATTTCTGCAGATACACTTATTTGGAGGGTTACCTGTCTTATAATGTTTGGAACATGTGTGACCAGGATCTTTAAAAAGAAAAAAAGAGTTAAACTTTGAGAAAAAAGGCATATGCCTTGAGTGCCGGAGGTAGAGTCATACAAGGAAGCGAGCCCCCCCCCCCCCCCCCCCCCCCCCGGAGATTTTTTGTGTCAAATGGAGCTCACTTGTCACCTTTTTGGGATTGCTTTGTGTACTGCGCTCTTGAAAAAAATATGTGAGACCCTCTGGATGTGCCCTTCTGATCTCAATATGTCAATAAGCCTCCTTGGGGAAAGTACATGCAATAATGGTTATGTAAGGTTGATTTGTCTGTTTTGAATAACAATGTACTTTTAAGAACATTAGATGGTTTATTGCAGTGACAGGTTACAGTTACCCTTATTTCTTCTCCAACAGATATCATGAGTGTATTGGTGTCCAAGAGTTAAACAAAGCTATTATACTTATTGATAAACCAGACAAATTGAACAATTTAATCACTATCAAATTGATGCATGGGATAAAAGGGGTTACAGTGCAAGGGGTTTGTAAATATATTTATTCAACTACAATGTATGACTTTGCAGTGCATTCTACATAGGAGAATATCATATTTTCTTTCCAAACCATTACAGTAACACATACATCTTTATATTGGGAGACACTCTTTTGTCCTTCCATACTTCTGCTGGACTCCTTCAAGTTGACCTTTGTTGAACTCCCCAAATCAAAACATAAACAAAAGAAAATGTCTGCCTTCGATCAGTGAGCACTTCACTTATAACATTTGGTCTCAATCTTTATTACTTTCACAAATTAGGAAAAGATTTCTTCGAGTATGTACTTCAATGTTTATAGAATAGAGCTCTGTTATTTTATTTTGAGGTATTTTATTGTAAAAATTTTGTTCTCTTACTTATGCCACAGCAGACTTTCAGGTGGTGCTATTTACACATGGCAGCAGTTCCATGGCAAATTTCAGTTTCCACATGTTTTATGTTTCATTCCAAGCATTTTGGTATATAATTTATTGGGGTTATTCATTTTGAGACTTTTTTAGACTTGAAAGAAAATTACATGAAATTTGACCAAAGTTAGGTTGGACGTCCCCTTAATGTTGTATTCTGCCTGGTTCTATGACGTTTCGGCCCGAGACGTTTCGGCCTCCAATCGGGCCGAAATGTCTCGCGAATCGGGCCGAAACGTCATAGGTTTTTGGTAATATTTTGATGAAGATTAGGGTATTATTTGTTTATATTTATAGTTTTAAATATAAAATAAATTTGATTATGGTTTTTATTATGGTTGTATGCACTTTTAAGTTGGAAATCAAAGAATTTTTGAGAATGAAGAACTTTTCCGATATGGGCAGGACTCGCATATAAATATCCAATATTTTGAAACTAGACTCCGAATTCACTTAAAATTTTCCACATTTTGAAATGAAGCAGAAATCTTCCTAGAGCTTCGAATACTGGACTTTTCGCCAGAAAGACAGTTCGCAGGAAAAGACATTTCGCCAGAACTTAAAGTTTTAAAAATGGACAATTCGCCGAAAAGATTTTAAAATTTTAAAAATGACTTAGGCCTACCCATTTTTTAAAATCCATTTAACAGGTCAAAACCGGTCCACTGTGGATGAAATTCTAAACTGAAATGAACGTTTAACTGAACACAATGTTTTTTTCCTGTTTTTCCGCCGACAAGCCAAAATGACAATTAGAATAATTTTTAAAGTAGAACACACCGGTTGGTCTAAGGGGAATTGGTCTTCTGGGAATTGGCCTCGTGGGAAATGGTTTAAAGGGAAATGGTCTCGAGGGAATGAATGGTCCTAGACACCCCTGAAGGCATTTCTCTAACGGAGGGGCAAATCGCCGAGAGTACAGGCTACCTCCAATGACAAGACATCTGTCACTCAGTCAGCTGAGGCACCGGTCTCAGGTCGCAAGTCGAAAACCTATGCTGAGGGCGCGAGCAATATTACAAATAAGGACCCTGCTGACCCTCTCAATGCTAAGAGTTTCAACCCTGATAAAACTCTTCGCCAATTGACTGAAACTCCACAACCTTTTATTGTTATTACAACAGTACAAGTGCACTTCATCTAGTTCCGGTTTTTACATTGTAAATACTACATGTAATATATTACGTATCCTGCATGTGTTCTTGTGTCCTCGACCCACTTCAAAAATTTTCTCCTTTCTCCGGTACCTCAATATATGGAGGCCGAAACGTCTAGGGCCGAAACGTCTCGAGGTCGAAACATCTCGAAGCCGAAACGTCCCAAGGCCGAAACGTCCCAGTAATAACTCTTTGGCCAGCCGCTGATTTGTCGCGGTCCTCATAAGAGAAGGCCATCATTCCCCATGCACCCCACCCCCTCTTCCCCTCCTCTCCTCCCAGCACTCAGATATAAACTGCTTAATAGTGTCCCTCACTTCCTCTTTTTCAATTTCTTCAATAAGCATTCCTACCCTCTCCCTCGTGTCCCCCTTCAGCCATCTATCCTTTGTTTCTTCACCCCACTTCTGCATTATTCTTCCAGTAAATTTTATTCTATGAGGTATATACTGTGGGCATTCCAAGAGAAAATGTTCCAGGGTCTCCACTACTCCAGAGTGGCACATTTGGCATCCCTTTTCCCCGAAGCTCCAGTGATCTTGATCTCAGTTTGAACATCAGTGACCCTCCAAAGGTGCCATCTAGGTACTTCACAAAAGCTGGCTTTTCTTTATATTGTAACCCCTGCAGTGATCTTTTCACGCTAACCCCTGCTCGCCAGTTTCGATTGCAATCTTCCATGACTCTCTCTTTGACAAACCTTTTGCCTTCTTTCATTCCTACTTCTATGTTTGTGACCTCTATAGAGTAATTGTCCATTAGTTCCCTCACATATTTTGACCACCCCGTTTCTATATTAGAATTCCAAATGGTATCAAGCATCAATTTGCACCACCGGTTGTCAGGCAGGTTTCTCAAGTAGTTAAAGTAACACAGTTTTCCCAAATCTACCCTGTCCTTGACTTTCATCCACCCAAGCTCCCCCCTTACTGCTTCCAAAGCTGCAGCATTACTCCACCCTGTTATCCATCTGCCGGCATCATTCTGAGTACTTTCCAACTTCTTAATAACGGTTTGGTTTAATGGAATCACGTCCGTGCCATACATTATACTTGGTAAACCCACCCTCTCCCACAGTGTTTTCCCCACAAAGACCTTGTTGAAACTATTTTTCCCTAAAAGTTTTAGTTGGTTCAGAATTCTTTTCCCCTTCAGAATCAGTTTGGCTGAGTAATTTCTGTACACCCCTCTTCCCGTTATATTTATGCTTACCCCTAGATACTCATACTCTCCCGTTTCTCCTACAGTGATTTGTTTGCTTTCCCCTTCGGGGATTGAGAACTCCCCCACTCTCCATCTCTTCGTCATATCTACCTTGCGTCCAATGGGTATTACCTTGCTTTTATTTTCATTTAGTTCATTTTCATTTAGTTCGAGCCGCCAAGTGTTCCCATATCTACCAACAATTTCCAGCAATTTCTCTAGCCCCTGTTCAGTTCTAGACATTAACACCATGTCGTCCGCAAAGAATAAGCCTAGTATCTTTATGTCTCCAACATTTACCCCCTCCGCACTCTGAATTAGTTCGTCCCCTAAATCTTTAACATACAATGCAAACAAAATCGGTGAAAAGATACACCCCTGCTTGAGGCCTATATCCATAGGGACTCGTTTTGTAGTGATACTCCCTAGACTGAGTTGGCTTTGCACATCTGTATACAGTGCTTTCATGATTCCCACAAAGTCACCCCCCAGTCCGATGCCCTCGAGCTTTCGCCACATACCTTCCCTCCACACTCGGTCGTACGCTTTTTTCACATCTAGAAATGCCAGAAACATCTTTTTCTTTTCAGCCTTTGTTGATTCTATCAGTTGGGCGAGTGTAAATAGGTGATCAGTGACTCTTCGTCCTTTCCTGAAACCATTTTGAATTTCTCCTAAAAAGCCTTTCTCTTCAATAACTTCCTCTAGTCTACCGTATATGACCTTACAGAATACTTTTCCGATGTTACTACTAACTGATATCCCCCTATAGTTATCTAGAACTTCCTTATCCCCCTTTTTGTGTATGAACGACACCTTACTTTCCCTCCACTCTCTGGGGACCTCTTGCTTTCGCCGAGCCAGTACCAGTGCGAACTGGCAAAAGAACGACACTACCCGGGACCCATAGAAAAAACGAAAATCTATTTTTTGTCTGATAATAATAAGAATATATTAATCTTCACCTTCTTTTGTTAATCCCTACTCTTATTTTTCGCAGCACCTCGGACTGCTAAGTGGCAGAGTTGATGTGGAAAACTGAACGTTTTTGTGAACAACGAGGTTCGACTACAATGATTTACTTGAAGTTGAAGTTGAATTTCAAACATTGATTGGACGGAAATTAAATATTAGCCTAAATTTGACATTAAAGTTAAGGTTTCTTTTTCTGAATTCTGTATGCGATATATTTACCATTTTTGTAAACAATCTCCCGATATTTTGCACAGAATTTTCAATCAAACACAAAATGGACGAAAATGCTTCTTCCCGCCACGGAATCTTCAGTCAGGCGAGAAACTCGTGCAGAAAGTTGTTTTGCAGTCTTGAGATGTTGTTGTTGAAGGTCCTCCTAAACAACGGAATGACACCGAATGACAAAGTAATGAGACGGAATAACATTTATTTTACAAGAACTCGACCCTAAAAATGGATTCTGTTGATTAACTTACAAAGGATATAATAAAGAGGGGTAATCGGAGGAATGGAAATGTCATCACTAAAACTTGCATAGAACTTCGACATGTCTGACAACAACAGGGATTTTCCTTACCCAGCAATACTTTCCCCCCTCGGCTTATTATGAAATCAACGAACCACGCCAGGGAGAGCATTCATTAATTCTGTAAAGGGTTGGGGTTTTTTTCCAATCAATGACGATATGGTTTTACCATCAGTTTCGAGAAAAACGTAAAATACGTTTGGAAATCTGAATTGCCACAAATGAATGGGTCCTGGAAATAAAGCATGTTCTTTAGTTTCTTTACTAATAACTGCCAGAGGTTTGAGACAACTCACTGTGACATGAATGTCACCCAGGTTAACCCTTTACCTAACATAAAAAGCAGACGACACTTGCAAAAAAAATTCTTGAATAACTAATTTTTTGTCTCAAAAACATAGGTTATGACCCCCTCATTGGAACGAGCTCGTCCCAATGAAGGTTCATAACCTATGTTTTTGAGACAAAAAAATAATGAAAATTAATTGGCGATTTTAGAGAATAGCGGTGGCCGGCTTTGGCAGTTACGTTCAGTAACGTGTTAAATGTTTTGTCAAATCCTAAAACCATAGATTTGTCCAGTGGGTGAAGTCCTACAACAGTTACACGTATGTCGTAAATATTTTGCAAGAGATGCGCAGAGGTGGATGAGTGATCAAAGAAGGCGTAAAACACATTTATTTTCAGCACAGGCAGTTACTCGAAGTTGTGTCGCTAATCCATTTTTCTTCGATAACAAAACGTGGTTAGTGACACAAATTCCAGTAATAGTGATTTCACCATCATGTAATTTTTTTTACTGAAGAGTTAAAAAGCTCATGTATCAGCAAATATCACATCTATGACGTTTTGAATATGTATATCAGCCTCAAACACAACCCGCCTATTTATGTTTATGGTACTAGGACCACACAGAGGACACGTTGAAGAGTTGTAGCCCAACAGCCCATCCGTTCAAGACTTTATGGAAGGGGCATGTAGAAAAGAACAAGTAAACTCAAAATCATATATTTTTGTTAATAATATGATTGATATAATTCGACACGATGATTAAGTGTCTTTTTGTAAGCCTTTGGGTAACATAGCAACCATCTGCTGCCATAGAAACCAAAATGGCGGCCTCCAGTATACAAAATGGCCGACGGAAACACGTATCACCCAAACAAAACACGCTGCGCTTGCGCACTAACACCACGAATCACTATGGTAATGACGTCACAAAGTGGTCGCTCATGCGGGCTACCATGACAACCAAACATTACATCACTAAGTCACGTGACGTCACTTCCTAGGTCCCCCACTAAGTTCCCCCCAATAGAACACGTTTCATCGCTCTCCTACTACTCACAGAGACTCACGAAACGATCCATCTGGGTACTACTGAAAATCTGGTACGTCTTTTATATATAAATCGTCTAAAAAACGTTAGCCTCGGTCAATATAAGTTTTTTAGGTTCATATCACATCATATTTACCACCACAAAAGTCCATAACTGTTTTATTATATACACCATCCTAAAAGACAATCTTCAATTCAGTTCAATTCAGTTTATTTCACAGCATACAAATACAAACATGAGGTGAAAAACAAAGTTACAAAATCATAGGCAGATGTATACTCTGGGGAATGACATAATCTTACGACTGTCTTCCTGTCTTCCCCTGGATAATCTAATAATGTGAATTAAAAGAACAGAATGGCAAATGGCAAATGTTAAAGTTAAATAAAATATATCTGGACAGGAAGTAGTTGTTATTTTTGTGTTGAGATTGATTTGATTGGAACTGGTTATTATTTTCTCCATCATGAATCTAACTCCCAAATGTTCTATCAGTACTTATTTTGATTTGGCCCATTGAACGAGTAATCGAGTAATTGGTTAATCAATTGATCAGTCAATTGGACAATTGAGCAAGCAACTAAACAATCAGCTAATCAATTAATTAATTGACCGTGTTTCCGAATAAATGAAATAATAATATCTTTTTGCGAGTAGACCAGTAAGGTAGTGGGGTGATGTATAATCGGAAAACCGTAAATGAGAGGGCAACATGTTCCTGAGCTCGCGAGGAGAAAAAGAAGGCGATAACGACCTGAGAGTCTAATTATTAGGCGGCAGCTGGCCAATTAGGCAATCAACTAATCAACACTTAATCAATTAATTAATTAACTATGTTTCCGAATAAATGAAATAATATATTTTTGCTGAGTAGACCAGTAAGGTAATGGGGTGATATATAATCGGAAAACCGTAAATGGCAGGATAACACCCTCCTAAGCTCGCGAGGAGAAAAAACGACGATAACAACCAAGGAGACTAACTATTAGGCGACAGACAGTCGGGACATCTCGGGTAAGAATAACTGATATCGGCGTTATATGTGTTCAGAAATTGATCGATTAACGTTTTTTTTTAAATAACCTCCGGTTGGAGATTCTTAACGTTGTATCAGGATTTTTCCACATTTTAGGAATAGAAAAATATGGAAAATCGGTATTGTGTCCACAGGTTCATAAGAAGTCGATTTAAAAAAAAAGTGTTGGAGCACCCCACCCCCCCCCCCCCCCGAGCATTCCTTCCCTCCCTATAAGGATCGGCAAGTTGATTTGATGATTTGAACAAACACAAAATGCGATGTCAAAACAAGCAATCACCACAAATTTGACTGAAATCGGGTCAACAGTTTTAGAGGAGGAGGTGCAAACACAAAGGTCACGGACGACGGATGAAGAGTGATCACAACAGCTCGTCATAACTTTCAGTAAAGGGGTGGGGGTGTCAATGGGTCATTGTGTGATCAATTTTGCTTTAAAATTATTTTTGATGCACGAAGACAAATTTTGTGCTTAGCGCATCCTTGCCCTATTGACTATATTGGGTTTTGTGTGCGGGTTGGGGGTGAGGCGGGGGAATTTTTTCAGAACTTGCAAGGTATATATTGTTCAACGTAGGGGGAGCGGTGGCGTTGCGGTAACCGGTTCTCGTCAGATCACCGAAGTTAAGCAATGTCGAGCCCGGTTAGTCCTTGGTTAGGCGACCGTCTGAGCGATCGATTCGAGCTCCCGTGTTGTGTCCTTGGGCAAGGCACACTTAACACGGGTTGTCCACATGGGGGCACGACGACGCCGTGTACTAAGGCATACTGCACGTCGATGGTGCGCATGTCTTCAACCAATCTAACCCTGCCTGTGCTGCAGTGCGGAGTCACGATGTTGGGGAGCTGGCAGCTACTCGTCGTTGTTCGGTGGTTCTCTCCGGGTACTCCGGCTCCCTCTACCCGTGAAACTGTCACCGACACGATATGACCTTGGCTGTTAAAGTGTCGTTAAACCTTAATAAATAAATAAATTGTTCAAACTTTTGTGAGAGTGAGCATGAGACTTGTTTCTAAATACTATGTTTTTGCGAATTAGTAAGAGTGAGACATAGAGAATATGTATTGTAAAAAATCATTCTCAAGCTATGAATCGATCTTAATTAAAGTTTTAATTCTTTTAGTCAGAATAAAGATTGGTTAAGTATTACCAAATTTTAACCAAATCAATCCGTCTTGAAGACAGCATGATTTGGTTGAAATGTAGTTGTCACTAAACCCTTTTTGTTGCGAGTAAAGAAATTCCAAGTTGAATTAATCAGTTACCTAATATATGTTTTCTTTAACATACTAAAATTGAGTCGGTAGTGTCGAATTTTTTTATGGGCCAATATTCTGGGAACAATTACCTAGGGTATCGTAACAGTACCTGGACTAAGGTGGGTGGCGTTCAGTATGAACAGAGTATGGGGGGTAAAGGCGGGTGGTTGCATGGGCGTTTTTTTATGGGCCTGTATCGTGAGGACATGAACGGTGTTCACAACAACAATAAGGGGGTGGGGTTGATTCTGTCGATATGGTGGGATAGGTGAGTTTGTGGAGTCAATAGGGTGGGGTGGAGGAGGCCGTAAACTGTCGTGTGGTCATTAACAGTAAAAATAACCTTTCCACTTCGGTTCAGTTGAAAAACTCGTGCCCGTTTTTTATCGAAACAACTAGAGCCCAATTCTGGGCAACTTGTGCTATGGCTTGATAACTCGTATTCATTTCTTTTTGAAAGGGTTCAAGTTGTCAAAACGTGTGCGCGAGTTATCCAAACGTAGACGAGTTCTCCAGATGAAAAATGGATACGAGTTGTCCAATTGTGCGATTGTGCACCAGTTGTTTACTGCGGGATTTGTTAACATATATTCATGTAATATCAGGTTTGTCCACACAAATTCAAACTCCCATATATTGCAAATTTATATACATGTGATGTCTTATGAAACTTTAACTCTTTACCCAACGCGGACGATATCAAAATTTATTATTTTAAATCTAATTTTTTTAAATTTTAAAAAAATTTTCAACAAAACCATATCATGTGACCCCTCATTGGAATGAGCTCAATGAGCTCGTTAAATTTTTTCAACTGCTCAATTTGCATATTACGCGGGCGGATGCGGGCGATTCGTTAGGAAAAGGGTTAATTGGCAAGACTAGGGGCAGAGTGCAACAACAGAAGAAAACATTTCTTTTGCGGATAACAGTCCTTTAAATGAAAGGAATACTTTTATGCGGGGAATGGAATGTTTGTAGTTGCATACTTGTAACTAACAAAATGTGTATAATTGTACAAATAATTACTGAACCCTGTACTAATCTTAAAAAATAAATGTAATCCTGAATGAATGCTTTAAAACGTCTTGCTAAACGAGCAGACCAGGCCGTATGAGCTAAACTTGATAAATACTTAATAAACTTACGCTGCATGATAAAAGTCCCAAGGCTTTGTCCTCCTTGCAGTAATAGAAAAATTATAGAACGGTTGCCGGTATTTTCAGTGTTGAATATTTAATATGCTTAATCGTTGTGCTGCCCGGACAACATAATTCTGTCCGAGTGGAGGGTAATCTAACCGGTGTGGCGTTTCAGAGATGAAATCCTATCACGTCACGTTGTCTGAGCCTTCATTCAATGGCGGCCTCTTTCAACGAATGTAGGAAAAAAAAGTAACAGGAAAAAAAGTAACAGGAAAAAAAGAAACGGAAAAAAAGAAACAGGAAAAAAAGTAACAATTATAATAATACAACAGGAAAAAAAGTAACAGTGTTTTTTCATTATTTCATTTTTCATTATAATAATTATAATAATAATTTTATTTTTTATTTTTTTAATTATTTTGTAATTGGAGATCATGTGTGCTATGACAATGTTGTTACAAGGATATCCATCATGCTTTCTTTGATGTACAACAATGTTCTTGAAACAAATGAACACACATTGTAATAAACACACAGCAAGTGTGGTTACTTTCAAGTATTCTCTTCTTTGATGTACAACAATGTTCTTGAAAAAATAAACACAAGCAAGTGTGGCTACTTTCCTGTCCCCAAAAGTCTGTCTGAGCTGACCATTCCAGAAGAGTTTCAGAAAATATCAGACTCTGAACAATTCCTTTTCTTTGATAATGGACCTGATGCAAGTGAGCGTGTGGTTGCATTTGCAACAAATAGTGGACTCAATTATCTTGGCAGTGCAAGTACTTTATTTATGGACGGTAATTTTGCAATGGCTCCTCCACTATTTCAGCAAATTTATGTTGTTAGGGTTAAGTTTCATGACAGTTTTTTATCTTGTGTATACGCTATATTACAGAGGAAGACACGTACTTCCTATGAGACTCTGTTTCAAGCTATTGTAGATAAACTGACTGAGCTAAATATTGACTTGAATGTAAATACTGTTGTGACTGATTTTGAAGATGGTGTGTTACGAGCTGTGAATGCTGTGTTTGGTAGACATGTACAGAGTAGAGGTTGTTTCTACCATCTGAAACAAAGCACTTGGCGCAGAGTGCAGAGTTTAGGTTTAGTGCAGTTGTATCGGGATGATGCAGACTTCAGACTGTTTTGTGGGAAACTGGATGCACTTGCATTCTTGCCAGTTTCAGATGTGCGTGATGGTATGAATCACCTCAAAGACATTGTTCCAGAAGAAGCCGAGGAACTGCTGAGGTATTTTGATGAAAATTATGTCACTGGTAGATACAGGCAACCTCGCGCCGCACCTTCAGGTGTGTTGGCACCATTACGACTTAGATTAACTCCTCCAGCCTATCCTCCAGCTACATGGAATGTTAATAGTGCTACGCTGGTTGGCGAATCTCGTACAAATAATGCATGTGAAGGCTGGAACAACAAGTTCTACAATCTTGTTGGCCACCAGCACCCATCAGTCTGGAAAACTATCCAATGGTTTCAAAAAGAGCAAGCTCTGACCAATACAATTATTCAACAGGTGTCAGTTGGTTTGCTGCCTGTTATCCGCAAACAGAAGTCAGCTGAATCCCTGAATAGAAAACTGAAAAATCTGTGTGGTTTATATTCCCAAGGTTCACTTACTATTTCAGCTTTTCTTACTGGCATTGGCCAGAATATTAGATTACACAAGGTGTGATATGTAATAATCTAACTAAATCATAATTAAGTTTGTTAAATTATTTTATAACTATGTACTATGTAGTACTTATACCGATATGTAATAATCCAACTAGTTTCAAGGTGTGATATGTAATAATCTAACTAAATCATAATTAAGTTTGTTAAATTATTTTATAACTATGTACTATGTAGTACTTATACTGATATGTAATAATCTAACTAGTTTCAATAATATAACTAAATCATAATTAAGTAATCTATCACTTTTATGAAATAAAAATAAGAAAGTGTGACTCTTTTTCCTGTTTTTTTTTTCCTACCCAAATCTGTTACTTTTTTTCCTGTTACTTTTTTACCTTATAAAAATAAGAAAGTGTTACTTTTTTTCCTGTTTCTTTTTTTCCTACCCAAATCTGTTACTTTTTTTCCTGTTACTTTTTTTCCTGTTACTTTTTTTCCGATTACCTCTTTCAACATGGCACTTCTCGACCAGATGTTGCGCGTGTTTGCAAAGCATTTCTTCTACAAAACAATATTTCTACTCTTCCCTGGCCAGCACATTCATCTGACATAATCCCCCATTGATCACTTTTGGAATGAGCTTGATCGCCGCGTCCGTCAGAGACAGCAGACACCACAGACACTCGAGTAACTCTTTGCGGCACTAAAAGATGAGTGGCAGAACATTCCACAGCGTGTAATTCAGACTCTGGTATATTTGGGTCGACGTTGCCACGCCCTTATCACAGCTCGTAATGGGCATGCACGGTATTGACTTTCCCCGGTTGTCAATGTAGTCATGTTTATGTGTGTTAATGACGTTTCACGTTTGCTATGTTTATGCCATTTGAAGAGTGATGTTTCTACTTCCCTGTTTACAACAAATTATCCATTTATAATCTGAGAACAAAAGTGATGAGCTACTTCAAAAGTGGTCGATTTTTACTTCAAAAGTGGTCAGTTACTTAAAAAATGGGCGTAACACCGGTACTCGCCTGTAATTTTTTTAATTTTCGACGTTTCAGTTAGGAGATTCTCGCCGGTCACCTCACAATTTCCATCTCAGCCGACTGTCCACTTATACCCTGTGATTATAAGAAAATCAAATCCACTGATGATTGCGTAAGTTATCGCGCTAACAAGAAAGTCATTCCGCCCGGCCATCCATCCACCGCCGCTCGCCGATTTCATCAAACATTTGGTCGGGATTCTGAAAAACACTCGACCAAAAAAGAAAAGTTCTTGAAAACTGATTCGTGAATAAATAACTGAAGTTGTCTCGAAGCACGGCAAATTGGTCATGCTTGGCCCCAAGCAGTCCGAATTAGAAACGGTACCAGTGGCGTCGCCAGAATTTTTTTTGTGGGGGGGGGGGGGGAACTAGGGGGCAGACTCCCATGAAGGGGGGGGGGGGGGGGGGCAAATACGTAAAGGATCATATCATTACTTTGTTATGAGGTAGTCCAAACTTGGACCCAAAGTCCATAATATACTTTTTTGGTTTGGTACGTCCTGTGGACGTACCAAACCAAAAAATTATATTACGGACTTTGGGTCCAAGTTTCGACTAAATGTAATGGTAATTAGCGGTCCTCCTTTTAAAAAATCCTGGATCCGCGTCTGGTGGGTCTGTGCGTGAGAGAGAGAGAGAGAGAGAGAGAGAGAGAGAGAGAGAGAGAGAGAGAGAGAGACTCATAATGCCCGTCTGTCATAATGCGAAATCCATGAATTTTTTAGACAAGGGATATGGATAGACATGCCTTTGTTGGCTCATAACTTAATTATAACTTATAAGTATCTGCATCCGAGTCTTTAAATCTCTACTGCCTGGATGTGTTCATCAGCTAGCCTGAGGCTTTGGGCTAAGTGTGTAACTGTGTATGGGAAATTATTGGGAATAAAAAAAGAGAGGGGTGTGTGTGTGTGTGAGAGAGAGTGACTGAATGTGTTTGTGTGTGAGAGTGGATGGAAATGCATGCGAGATGGTGGGGGGGGGGGCAACTGGGGGCAAAGCCTTCGTTTGGGGGGGGGGGGGGGGGGGGGGCAAATGCCCCCCCCCCCCCCGTAGCGCCGCCACTGAACGGTACTAAAGGCCTTCATTTGTATGACCGACTGTGTGTGTGACTTGCCCAAATAGCACATCTTGTCTCGTAAGAACGTTTATAACTACTGGGAAGAGCAGCGAATCGAAATTTATGACTCCAAATCAGAAAAAAAATGTCCCGACTAGAAAAATGACTGGGGGTTTCACCATCAACTCAGGCACACCCTATTACACCCCTGTGCGCACTGTAACTTTGGTGTGTGTGTGGGGGGGGGGGGGGGGGGGTGGGGAGCAACGACATGAAAAATTTCTATTCCTGAACCTGAATAAAAACACAAGTGCCATGAAAATTAAACGCCCTTCACTTGACTGGCACAGCGCTCTCTCCACATCTCTCCACTCGACATCCATACAACCATTTACCCGACACAACTGGTGAGGATGCTTGCAAATAAATACCAATTAATTACTAAAATTTTATTTTTTTTTCTTCCAAGATATGCTTCATGTCCCTCATTGGAGCGTACACGTGACATTATTCAAATGACGAGTTATAAGTTATATTTTTGAGGCAAATGTTGACTGACGAGTTTTTTTTTATTAACCCTTTAAACCCCGGTGGTATCTTCCATGACAGTTCAATTGGCAGTAATTGGAAAAGTCTATATTTTATATTTGGGGGTGGACCAATTAATATTTTCAACGTGCAGCCTTTGAACATATTGTTTGGTCTATCCACACATTCACTCAGCAGCCACCATACTTAATCATACTTAATGGAATTCTGGCGTGTCATGTTCCTGGGTCGGATTAGGGGCCTCTCGTGTTCAAAGGGTTAAGATACGTCATTTTAGACGAAGGGCTAAAACGGTTGTATCCGCGGCTAAATAGTATTTTATGGAACAGTGTACCAAAATGAACCCGAGAAAATTAATAGGTCAGAACAGATTTAATTTATTCATTTATCAACAACACTGAACTCATAACCTGAAATCCCGCGGACACAAAGAGGAAATACATGGGTCAGCTGTTTGAATTCGCTGTTTACCGTCTAAAGTGACAAAACATTTGCTTCAATTCCCAGTCTTCCGCAGTTATCTCTGTGCTTGGTTTATACTAATGGGATCTCTCGCAGAATCGCTTTCTGGGATGCTCATTTTTGAAGTAATCAGCGAATTTTCGATTAAGATGTTCAGTGGCGGATTTAAGGGGGGGCGCCCCCGGCGCGCGCCCCCCCCCCTATTCTCCAGAGCAAAGTTATCACAAACAGTCTATATAATACCACGACAGCAGATCAGAACCACGCCTAGCGTTGCCTAAGCACAATGCTAGCAAGTTAATCTTTTCCTTGCAAATGAACGTCACACTTGTGCACGGCCCGAAACGCACAATGTTATCTTACACGTCATACATGTGCCGCAGCCGTTTTTGTGCAATCCGTAATCGAGTCAGTTTTTACCCTATATACATTTATTCGTCGGATCAACAAACTTCCGGCATTGTTTTGAAAAGTAAACTAGCGCGGCAGCAGTCAAATATGTCGCAGCAAAGTAAAATTGAATCATTTTTCGGGACTAAAGGCAGTGAAAAGTCCACGAAGAGACAATCAAATGACGACACGATTGCACTTATCGAATATAAGGCTAAGAAAATGAATGACGATTGTGAATCACAGGCCGGTACTTTATCCAAAATTGAGCCGATTGTGGCCGCTCGATCTGTCATGGCTGATTCACCCCAAACAAATTTAGCATCCACAATGAACTCGGGTCTTGTCGGTAATAGTGCTGAGAAAGGAGAGAAGTCTACACGAGTAGATATATCCGATTATATACCCGGATCAACGAGTGAAAATGTTATCACAGACGACATCCGTGCATACCTGTGGAAAATTAGAGCGCCCGAAAGGTCTTATAAGTTTCCACCCAAGGTTTACAAAGACAAGCGTAAAAAATCGGGTATAATGAACAGGTACTGTCAACACGAGTGGTTCTCCAAATATGATTTTCTTTCTTACTCCAAAAGGATGGACGGGATCTTCTGTATAAGCTGTGTCTTGTTTCCTATGCCATCTCATAAAGGGACACGTGCTATCAATATGATAGATACATGTTATACCAATTGGAAAGATGCCACCAATGACTTTGATCTCCATGCAACTTTGCAATACCACAAAGATTCCATGCAGAAACTCAAGTCCTTCATGGAAACATATGAAAAACCTGATATGCGCATCGATTCTGTTTTGTCAGAGAACTCAAAGTCAATTATTGCTGCTAACCGAGAAATACTAATAACTATTCTGAAATGTGTCGAGTTCTGTGGGAGACAAGGGATTCCACTCCGAGGGCATAGGGATGATGGTATTCCTGGTAGTGATAACTGTTACTCGACCAACATGGGTAACTTTAAGTCTTTGTTATATCTAGTGGCTGAATTTAACCCCCAGCTACGCAATCACATTGACTCCGTCTCGTGTAAACGGAATGCCGTATATATTTCCAAAACCGCTCAAAATGACATACTGCAATGTTGTCTGAAATTTATTCAGAACACCATCATTAAGGAAATTAACTCTCAACCATCAGGTCCATTTTACGGCTTAATGATTGACGAGGTAACCGACTCCTCCAACCACGAGCAGTTGGGAATTGTACTTAGATACGTTAAAGATGGCGTTGCTTGTGAGCGCCTTATCGAGTTTATAGAGTGCGATAATATCACTGGCGATGCTTTGTCTGATTATCTTTTGAAGTGTTTGAAAGAGCTCAACGTAGACCCTATGTACTGTCGCAGCCAGACATATGATGGGGCGGGAAACATGGCCGGTAGCAATAAAGGTGCTGCAGCACAATTTCGCATGAAAACAGGCAACAACAAAGCAATATATTTTCACTGTGCCTCACATGACTTGAATTTAGCTCTCTCCAAAGCATGCAACGTACCCGAAATTCGAAATATGATTTGTGTCTTACAATCCGTTGGAGTTTTCTTTAAATATTCGCCAAAGCGTTCCAGACGGTTAGAACGTGCAGTTGATGAATATAATAGCATACATCCCGAATCTACCGTGTCTAAATCTAAAGTAAAACCCCTATGTGAGACGAGATGGGTGGAAAGACATACTTCTCTTGACACATTGAAGGCCATATACGAACCACTGTTAGACACTCTTGATGTAATAAGATACAACCGGGAAGGGAACTGGGATTCCAAAACCGTTACCGAGGCTAATGGCTTATATGCACAGTTAACGGCTGTTGGTTTCATTGCATCTTTCCAGACATGTCATTTCTTATTTGGATTTACAAAATCACTTGCAACATTGTTACAAGGTAGGGAGAATGACATCGTCGTCGCTTATGAGGAGATCGATTTAATACGGGCAGAGTTGGCTGATATTCGCAGCAACTCTGAGAAAGAATTTAAGGCCATATATTGCGAAATTAGCCAAATGGCAGATGCAGCTCAAACAACAATAACAGTTCCGAGGCGGTGCGGTCGCCAAACACTGAGAAACAATGTTGAAGCCGAATCTCCTGAAGACTATTATCGTCGCTCTATCTTCACGCCATTTATTGACAGTATGTTAGCACAACTGAAAGAGCGATTCAATCAACTTTCTAACAATGCTGTGCGTGCGATGGTTATTATTCCAAAATATATGGGTCTTCACAGCAAAAGTGAAAAATTTCAAAAAGATATCGCGAGTATCCGAGATTATTATAGTGATGATATGCCGACACCCGATAGTTTCAACCAGGAAGTCAGACTTTGGGTGAGGTATTGGTCCACAGAGAATGAAAAACCAGCAACCATTGACAAAACCGTTCAAATGATGAAAAGCCGATGTGATTCTCAATTCCCAAATATATATGCCATACTTAATATATTACTTGTCACCGCCGCCACGAGTGCTTCAGTTGAGCGGGCAAATTCTGCATTGAAATTTGTAAAGAATAAATTTAGAAGTACTATGGCTGAAGACAGATTGAATGCATTGTTACTCATGTTTGTACACAGAGATATTCAGTTGAATTACTCGGAGATAATTGATTCTTTCTCTAGAATGCATCCTCGCCGCATGCTTCTGGAATTCCATAATGATAAGTAACTGGGTGTTTCCCAATAGGCCGATAATGTCAGACTCACAGTGTTCACACTGTACTACTGCCAAGGGTCCTATACTTGGGTGATGAGAAAATGACTTCAAGTAATTTTGTTGGCCATTATCAAAACAATGTATCCTCTAAGTCTTTGGGTGTATATTTTTGATAATGGTCAGCATAATTATTTTAGGGTAATTTCTCAATACTCAAGTATACGCCGCCTGTCATGTGCTGATGTATATATACTCTTATTAAACAGTTATCTCGGACTCCATCAATATTATTACATTATCATGTCTGTCACATATTAATTTACTTTGCTCATTACCTGTCGTTTAGTTTGCAAGAAATTCCGAGTTTACTAAAAAGTATTGATTCCATGCTAATCGTGCTACCTAGCTCGTTAACCCGCAGCACTCTGATGTTGAAACGCGGTTAGCTTCCAAAGTCGACTTTGAAATTGAAAGTCGATTAGTCGAAAGGTGTCCCAGTAGTTCACGTTCAAATTAATTTCCCTTCACTTTTGAATTGCGTAGTTCAACGTCATTACTCATATGTCATATGCGACTCCATTTCGCTAGACACCCCCCTAAATATTTACATGCCCTCACCCCCCCCCCCCCCCCCCCCCCCACCTCTTATAAATTTCAAAATCCTGGCGCCGCCACTGATCAGTTGACATAGGACAATAGACATTCTGGTTATCACACGACAAAATGGCACACCTCTGATCATTTACTCAGTAACTGACCAGACATGCGCCATTTCGTCGTTTGAGAACCAGAACGTGCTTTCTCCAGTTTTGGACATAGGAACCTGGATGACCCTCTGGATCTCACATGACGATTTGTTTGAATTTATTCATTGACAATTTGTCAGGATTCGAATTTCTTTCAATAACGATTGCGCAACGCAAGCTTAAAAACGAAATGCTAGTGTTAATTAGCTCCCTTGATGCCCAACATCAAACCTGAATGATCATTGGTCATCAAGCACGACGGTTTAGAAGGCACTCTCTAACCACGAGGCAGTGAATTACTGTTTGCGTTGTAGTTACGAATGGGCAGACTGGGCGGACGCCCAGAGCGGCAGGGCCCCCATCTTTGGCACGGAATTTTGTCATGTTAACACTAGATCTGATGTGAGGTTTGTAGCTCCATTTTTTAAATTTCTCAAATTTTCCCAACAAAATACTGATTTCGCTGTTGAAATGTTCCTGTGGGAGGCCCATACCCCCACCATTTTTCAAGCCAGTAACGTTGGATATGGCATGTGGGTCGGACCAGACGGACCTGAGAATAGACATTTTTTCCCTGAATAATTATTTGCTGAACATTTTTGCGCTTTGACAACGTCATGAGTTCTTTTCGATGTGCGACCAGCACGGGTCGACAACTTCCAACAACTTGGCGTGCGCCCGAAGTGGACCTGGTCCACTTCGGCCGCTGGCGAGTTGTTGGAAGTTGCCGTTGCCGACTAGTCGACGATGACTCGATTTTGGGGCTTCGGCTAGTCGACTGTGAAATTCCATAGTCGTCCGAGCACTAGTGATCTCCCTGCATTGTCAGAAATTCAGCAATTTATATTTTGGTTAACAGAGCTCTGTCAACCAAAATCTAAATTGCTGAATTTCTGACAACACTGGAGCCACATAACCATGGATGACTGGAAGATGGGTTGGGGTTTGAGGGTGGGGACGGATGGGTCTCGGATGACGCTTCGCGTCATTATGATTGGCGCCCCCACCCTTATTCCCAAATCTTGTATCCGCCAGTACCCGGGTCCAGCTGTCACAACAGAGCGCACCATTTGAAGGCCCATTTTAAAATGTATCTGCACCCCTGACCCCCCCCCCCCCCGCCACCCTTCCATTGCGAGTGCCCCCCGACACTCGCAGCAAAGTATAAGTATATATATTACCACTTTTAACCAGCAGGTTTGAATTTTCCTTGGCACCGCACCGGTAATTGTTGGTTAAAAAGTGACATTTTAACAGCAAAAGAAATCTCTACATTTTCACCCGAAAAGTCGCCAGAGCGCACCATTTGAACGGTCATTTTAAAATTTTCTTGGGGGGAGAACCCCCCCAAACCCCCCTTCTATTGCGAGTGCCTTCGGCACTCGCGGCAGATGCCTTCGGCATCTGCGTGCTGGGATCAACCCGTTCTGCCACACCCCCAAATTTTCGTCATCAAGATTGGCGCCCCCCCTATTCCAAAATCCTGTATCCGCCGGTGATGTTCTTGGGCATACAAAATCGAATACTTGCCATTCTCTCCACACTAACGACACTTCCATATTCGCTGGATATAAATTCTTTAAAGGTGTATATATTCTGGGCAGTGGTTTTATTTTTGGGATACCACATATACAAATGTTTATTCTTACACGTGAATAAAACATACAGGCTAGAGGACACAGGCTACATCGTTGATGGAACACTAACACGAAAGGAAACAGTAAACGCCATTCGAAGAAGACGCACAATTGGCGATATACCACCGGCCTACCCGAATGGATGGTTTGGTGTGGCTGAGTCCTGTGCATTGAAGAAAGGGGAGCCAATAGCCGTAGACGTGCTAGGTAACTCAATATTTTTCTGGTCTTTGATTTCACCTGACCCCCGCCCAATTATTTCAATGAACGTGTAGACATTAATCCAATCAACACTGACGAAAAGACCGGAATCGCCAAAAACATTACTGTATGCAGCGAAATTGGCAAGTCGGTGTTTCATTTTTCCAGTCGGAACATTTTTTTAAATGTCATGATTTCTACACTCTAAAATCGGCTGGGTTAAATTCATTCATTCATTCATTCATTCATTCATTCATTCATTCATTTATTTATTTATGTATTGGTGTTTAGGGTCACTTTCAGCATCTACAGCGAATGACCGGAACACAGGGATGAAGTTTAAGATTAGCAAATCGTTTATACCTATGCTGCCGACTTTAAAGGACTTCCACCACATGCGTTGGTTCTAGGTCCTATTTACCAGTAAATTAGAAGTTTACAACAATAAACAAAAATCAACCCAAATCAACTGGGTTGAGTGAATATAAACCCAACTGGGTTCATATTCAATGAACGCATTTGATTTGAGTTAATTTTAACCATTTACCTAACATGAAAAGCAGACGACACTTGCAAAAAAAAATTCTTGAATAACTAATGTTTTTCATTTTTTGTCTCAAAAAACATAGGTTATGACCCCTCATTGGAACGAGCTCGACGAGCTCGTTCCAACGAGGGGTTATAACCTATGTTTCTGAGACCAAATATGAAAAAAATAATGAAAATTAATTAGCGATTTTTGAAAATAGCGCTGGCCGGTTTTGACCGTTACTTTGGGTAAAGGGTTAACTCAACTAATTTTAGAGTGTACCCTCTAATAAGTTTATGAGAATGTATTCTTAACTGATATGGGAAGTTCCAGACTCAGTATCCTTAATTCTAATTGGGAACTGCCGATTTTCTCTACACGTTTCAGTGTCATGTCATGTTAGAAAACCTGGACGACATGCTTGAAAATTTCTCCGAAAAAACTGATGATTTTTCGACAAGATTTCTGGTCAGAAGTAGAGATGGACAATATACCGAAAAACCGAACCGATACCGATATTATGGAGATACCGAAACACCTAACCGAGGCAATCGTTGAATACCGGTACCGTCTGAATTTTCGAACTTTCCTATATTCGCTATTTATAACTCCCTATCGAGGCTTGATAACAGTTGAAAGGTTCATTTTCATGAAAGAACTGACTGACTGAATTTATTTTCATTTTTGTTAACCCTCAATGGTCTTGGCTGTCTGTTACCTGACTAGAGATCACTGCCCATGTGTTTTGTCTATTTTAAGCAGATGCCATGGCTAGGGCACATGCTATGAGAACGCAAAAGCCTAGAATAGGTCTTTAAACATCGAGGGGCATTTAGAACAAGTCACAAACTTCCTGATTAACTGGTTGAGTGCTGGAAGCCACTATCATGGCTTTCAAGAAACATGAGGGTACCATACTAAAGTCTTCATATTCTTTACACAAATTTCCTATTCAGTCATAAGCAAATACAATTGTGTTCATATAGATTTGCATTATTAAAAATTATTGGAGAGTGCCTTAAGGCACTCTCCAATAATTTTTAATAATGCAAATCTATATGAACAAATTCCAACTTCCAAAAATAATCTAGCACTCAACCAGTTAAAATTCCAAATTACTTGTGGTTGTAAAAGAATGCTACTGTTGAGCTCATTGGCAATGTCATTTATAGAATAGTGGTAGAATGATACTATAACAACTTATTCTGATTTTCCTGATGTAAATTCCTCTTGTTCACTTTCGGCAAATCTCAATCAAGTCAGATATCGAATACCGAACCGATAACAAGATATACCCCCCTAAAAATACCTAAACCGATACCGAATTCAGAATTCCAACTCCACCCATCTCTAATCAGAAGGCGTCACCCTTAGCATCTCTTGTGACAATTCCCCTGTAGATAAAGTATTTAAACAGCGAAAAAAGCCAAGATTCCCCCGCTGGAACGAGGTGAGTTTCTTTAGCCAGTTGATAAGACACATGCAAAATGCTTTTTTATTCACAACGTCAATAATTTAACCCTTTACCCAACGTAACGGCCAAAACCGGCCAGCGCTATTCTCAAAAATCGCCAATTAATTTTCAAAATATTTTCATTTTTTGTCTCAAAAACATAGGTTATGACCCCTCGTTGGAACGAGCTCGTCGAGCTCGTTCCAACGAGGGGTCATAACCTATGTTTTTGAGACAAAAAATGAAAAAATTTAGTTATTCAAGAATTTTTTTTGCAAGTGTCGTCTGCTTTTCATGTTAGGTAAAGGGTTAAAATACTACTCTGTAGCGAAAATAAATACATCTACCTGCTTTGCTACATTTGCTACAGTATTATCTGGAGTTTCACTTGATCGGGGGAGAGGGGAGGGAGGGGGATGCATAAAATTTCCGTACACTGAGGCTGAGGTGGGTAGGTCGTTCCAGGCATGCAAAAATGTAGAAACAGAGGTGTGTGCAAATATTTTCCTGAGAGGTTTTAGAATATTGTCAATGTAACAGAATGCTTGTAAATCACTTTTATTAATTTCGGTTAACTTCTGTACTTCATCTGAAAACACTACAATACCAATTTGAACGGCGTCAGTTGTGTGCAAAGTGTATCCCCGCATTTTCAGTTTGCCATCACGATGTCACAATTCAATTTACATACAACCAAAGTGTCATTCTCTGACGACAAATGTAGTGCTATGGGCATCACATGAGGACAAATTAAAAATCTGAAACCTTTATACACATCCAGAGACCCTACTTGGATTCAAGATATGGACACACTTTGAACGTTTCGAATTAAAGCCCCTAGTGGCCTTTGGCCGGAAATCGATTCCCTAACTACAAAAGTGGCGTTACGGCCGCCCCAGGAGGCCGAACCAAAAATCCGAAACCTTTATGCACATCTATAGAGACCAACCTGAACATATGAAAAACACACTTCCATTGTTTCGAATTAAAGTTACAATAGACTGTTTTGTTTGTTGGGGTTTTTTTTGGATGTCAGAGCTAATCTTTCCTCCTCTCCCCATCTCATCAAGCTGATTTAGTTAAAAACAACCATATATTCATTTAGTTTATCGTCCCATGAAAAAAATATACTGAAAAATATAGGTCGCCATATGGCCTTTGCCTTTGAATTTGGTGATTCGTATACTCGCGTCCAGTTTCGCACTGAATGAAATAAACATATTTTTACCTACCCCACCCAATTTTTAGCTTCTCTCACACTTTTCAGAAGACAATTGTCACTAATATTTTATAATTTTTTTTTCAAAACATGCACTTTAAAATTTTATTCACACTTACAAGCTCAGTTCATTTTCCACCAATCTGATAAATCAGGGGACTTTTATCCTTCATTAAAGGTTGGGGTGCAACACTCCTAGAGGCGCTGTTTGCACGAAAACAGTGTATTGTAACCTAAAATCCCTAGGAGACTTTGACCGGAAGCAGATTCTCTAACGACAAAAGTCGCGCTACGATTGCCACATGGGAGCAGAATAAAAAATCACAAACCTTTATGTACATCTAGAGACCCTACCAGAACATATGAACACACTTTAACTCTTTTCCCAACGTAACGGCCAAAATCGGCCAAAACCGGCCAGCGCTATTCTAAAAAAATAGCCAATTAATTTTCATTATTTTTGTATTTTTTGTCTGAAAAACATAGGTTATGACCCCTCGTTGGAACGAGCTCGTCGAGCTCGTTCCAATGAGGGGGCATAACCTATGTTTTTGAGACAAAAAACTGAAAAAAAATAGTTATTCAAGAATTTTGTTTGCAAATGTCGTCTGCATTTCATGTTTGGTAAAGGGTTAAACAATCAGAATTACATATCCCAGAAGACTTTCTTCGAAAAGCAGTAGTTCTGCCCAGTTTTAAGTGGCGCCACTAGCACCACAGAAATTCAAACCAAACCTATTTTGTCATCTCTATACCATACTTGACAAGTATGATAAGTTTCAAAATTATAGCTACAAAGCAGACGTACAGACGTACGGACGGAGATCATCACTATATCCCCACATTTTTGAAACTGTGGGGATAATAATCACATCTCATGCCAATTTTATTGATATGGAATATTAAGCGACCACCGGATTTACCAAGAAGCTAGGAGTTTCTCAAAGCAGATTCATACATGGTTGAGGTGTGTCATCATGAATAAAACACTTCGCTTAACCCTTTGAACCCCAGAGACCGCTTTTTCTGGACCAGGAAAATGAGACGTCACACTTTCATTAATTGGGATGGCTGCTAAGTTATAGTATTAGGTAGTCCAATGAATATTTTCAACCTGCAGCCCGAGGCTGCAGGTTGAAAATATTAATTGGTCGATACCCAGATAATAAAAGTGGACTCTCACTGGCCTGGAAGATATCACCAGGTTTCAAAAGGTTAAAGGTTTACATCTATATTGACGAAGTAATAACGAACTGATAACAAAACAAATAACTCCAATCTGGAGGTAACTAATGGTATTGGTGTAGTATACTGGGAACGTTATAGTTCATACTGTGCAGATACAACATGTTCTCTTCGGTTCAAATTGTGAAATATTGAATCTCTCTAGCACAGGACTTTATATAGATTCTTAATACGTTGGGAATACACTTGGAACCAATGCTATAAAACATTTACAATTGTATTTTCTAGAATTGTATTTCTACCTATTCATATAACTGACTAAAATGAATCATTAGCATTTTAAAAGATATGGCAATTTGCCCACTGGTAAATTGACACATCTTTGATAATGCCAATGGTTCACTTCAACCCATTTTAACTGGTAGAGTGCTGGAAGCCCATATTTGGACTTTACTCTGAGGTGAAGGTACTGCAACTTGAAGGCTTCATACTCAGTGGATGTGCTTCATATTATCTTTGAAGTGATATTATTTAGTCTGTAGGGACTTGTCTTGTTACAATTTATGGGAGAGTGCCTTTAGGCACTCTCCCATAACTTGTAACAAGGCCAAGACCTCTGAACAATTTTGATGGCCAAAAATAATTCAGCACTCTACCAGTTAAGTACTAACTAGAAAATACAATTTTAGAAAATACAATTGTAAAAGTTTTATAGCATTCGTCCCAGGATAACCTACCAAACCCTATTGTATTCACCCAATATTCTATAGTCTCCTATCACCCTTGGGGTGTTGTGCCAGTACTTCCTTGTACCATTACTATTGGCCACCACTGTTCTGTGCTGTGCTAGAGTGTCTAATGACTACTACAAGTTCAGTTAACTACCCTCGCTTCTGCCTCGACGTCTGTCCTTGGCCAAATCTTTAATACGGTCAATCAGAGCGCCCATTCATCTAAGTCTTATCAGTCTGTACAATGCAGAGACAAAGTGCAAGATAGGGTACCTTACATGAAACTGTACCGGGTATGTTATTTGTAGCGAGATGTGTTTATGTGTTGGTACTCAATGTGTAACATTGCGTACGGGTCACACGCAGCACATGCTGAACTGCCGACATGTACTTGTGTACAGCACATGCGACGAAAAAGGGACTGCAGAAGCATAGTCGAACACTATAGAATGCTGTTCTGTAGAACGTGGGCGGGTACTTGATGGAATGTGCTTGTAAACTTGTGCACAATGTTTCACAATGAGTACACACCCGCAAGCAGCACATGCTTGTTGTGCCAATGTGTGCTTGTGCGTTATTGCACAATGTGCACACAACACATTCAGCACATTGGCACACACGGGTATTTAAAGAGGCTTCAGACATGGTAATGTATCATTTCACGATACCTTTTCCAACTCTGATTTACTGAACTCGTTTCGTAACTTTTACTACCATCAGGGGAGTCGTTTATTTGTTTATTGGGGCTTAATGACATTTTCAACAGCCAGAGTCATATCGCGTCGAACAGTTCGGTTGAGGAAGTCGGACTATTCGGGGAGAGGCACAGAGTATCAGCGAACAACTGTCAGACTCTACAACTTACTGAGTCTGCACAAATTGAGTAAGCAGTGGTTGGAGGCAAGTGCACCATCGACGTGCAGTAAGCCATAACCTCTTGAACCCGAAAGACAGCTTTTCCGGTCCAACATCCTGATATAACCTGACTTCCTTAAGTAGATTGTTCGGTGAATTCGTGTGGTTGTCCAATCAAGATTTACGGAGGGGAAGGCCAATGAATACTTTCAACGTATAGCCTTTGGCTGCACGTTGAAAATATTGACTGGCCTTCCCCTAAGTAACGAATATAGTTTGCCATTTCACTTATAACTTACCAAGTTCAAGTTTGTCAAGTTGAGCTACAGTGTCATTGACACTTTCATTAAACCTTCAATCGAATTTTAAAAAAAAAATTACCACTAAAAGCGTGCACTTATACAACTCATTAGAACCGGATCACTGAGCTGATTCCAATTACAGTCATATTATTTTTCAATTTTACGATTTGGACAATTTATACAATTATAAAATTTGTACAATTTTATTGACATAGTGTCAGGATATTTCAGGTGATGTTTGCCTTGTATTGATTATTTTGCTGTCACGATCCTAGGCAAATGATTAAATTTGACTACATTCTTTGCGCGAGAATACTAGCTGAGATGCAGCGAGGATCTACATAGGTGCTTGCTAATTTTGTTGCGCGAATCTTTGCGTGAATCAATTCTCGTATTCCCATCGAACTATAAGCCCCGTGGAATCGGGTACCACATGCC
The DNA here is from genome assembly GCA_031216915.1 of Pictodentalium vernedei. Taxonomy (NCBI): domain Eukaryota; kingdom Metazoa; phylum Mollusca; class Scaphopoda; order Dentaliida; family Dentaliidae; genus Pictodentalium; species Pictodentalium vernedei. The sequence continues at coordinate 49,093,757 of CM062291.1, read as the reverse complement.
CCCACTTGTATGGCAGACTGTGTGCATGATATAAGTCAGAGTAGCAATTATAGTCTCGTAAGAAAGCCATGATTATAAACAAGAGTAAATCGATATGACTCCTGATCAGAAGAAGAAATGGCTGCACTTCACCACCTGTGACCATCATACTTACGCCACTGGGTACATCGTGTTTTGCAGGACTGAATCTCGCTGTGTTCAGAGATGAGAACGGAGAAGCGCACATACTGGACGCCTACTGCCCACACATGGGTACAAATCTTGGAGTTGGGGGCCAAGTTGTTGGTGATTGCATACAGTGTCCATTCCATGGCTGGCGATTTAATGGACGCAGTGGGAAGTGTACAAGCGTACCATATGCGAATGAAGGTAAGAATTCTTACCCTTATTATGCCAGTTCCCATTATTAAAAACGAAATATCGTCCCCTGAGTGCATCAAGACGCCCCTTGGGTATATACTGACACTTGAGTGCATCAAGGCATTACAGAAAACGCCCTGATGCACCCAAGGGTCGATATATTACTCAGCGTGCTGTTGTTCATAGAAGTATGACATCAATTTCTCGTATTTGTTTATTTATTTACTTCATTCATTATTTATTTTTTTTAGCTCCCCTGGCCCAAAAGGCCATGTGAGCTTTTGCAATCACTTGGCGTCCGTCGTCGTCGTCCGTAACCTTCTCACATTTCATCTTCTTCTCTGGAACCGCTGAGCCGGTGTGAACCAAACTTGGCAAGAATGGTCTATGGGAGGTCCTCTATAAACGATCCTCATTTTGTTCCCGTCGGATGAAAAACATGGCCGCCGGAGGCATTCGTTGATTTTGGTTGGTGGAGTCATTTAAAATTTATTTTAACACTAAAATTTACATTTATTATACGCTAAATGATAGATTATCGAAAAAATTGCGGAAAGAAAGAAATCGTAACCCCCACTATGAAGATATAGAAATTTTCACTTTCACGGTATCAATCAAAATGGTGGCTTTCAAAGCATCACTTCAGAGTGAATACAAAGTCAAATTATAACTGGAAATTATCAGTTTGTTTTAAAAACGTATAATGAAAAGAAAATCTGGTGTTTTGTGTGCGGGATATCGATCAGTTCCAACAATAATTCAACACGTATTCACCTTCAATTGATACATGAAACCCACCAACTGAAACAGATCGCAAGACGCTATACCTGTTCCGAGTATCGATCAAATCACTTGAACCGCGTATCAATGCGCATCAGCTGTTTACTTTTATACAACAACTCAAGATTTATAGATAGGAATGAGCAGATGCTTATAAAAGGTGTATAATAAAAAGAAAATCTAATGTTTTTGAGTAGATACCGAAAATTATGTCACTCGTGACCGAGATAAATGGTTATTTTCGCTCGCTCAAGCGCTCGCGAAAAATAAACATTTGTCTCGGTCACTCTTGAGATAATTTTCGGTATTCACTCAAAAACACAAGATATCATCTATATCTCATTGATAACATCACCCTTTTATTATCAGTTGGGAATATTCTGGTTTGTCTATTTTGCAAGGGGAGTTGCTCCCTGTACGATTAACTCTTTACCTAACATGAAAAGCAGTCGACACCTGCAAAAAAAAAATTCTTGAATAACCAATTTTTTTCATATTTTGTCTCAAAAACGAGGGGCCATAACCTATGTTTTTGAGACAAAAAATGAAAAAATAATATTTTTGTTTGTTTGACACCACGTCTCTGGTTACTGTAAATCTAACTTAATTCAGTCAATTATTGCTAAGCATCAGACATCTAAAGGCTTTTAGTGAAAAAATGTACGTAATTCGGGAATATATTAACAATCGTTTGTTTCTAGTTCCAGCGAATGCTGCAGTAAAAAGCTGGCCCACTCTTGAAACCAATGGCTGGGTTTTCATATGGTACCACGCCGAAGGGATACAGCCGACTTACCTAATTCCCGATATTGATTGTATAAACAGTGGTACATGGGTGTGCAAAAGTCAGGTGGAATATTCTGTGAACGCTCACATACAGGTAATAATAAACTTTGTTAAATTTAACCCTTTCAATTTCATACGCTTAATAATTTGCGTAAAATAAAGGTTGCGGTTGATTCGCAAACAGGACAGTGGTCAACAAATAGTTAGGGAGGGGTACTACTAATATATCTCCTTGCATGTTGTTGGCGCATATTCCTGTCTAGGACAAGATTCCCCTGGCCACTGAAATAAGTATAATTTGAGCACATTTAATCAAATTTCTTTCCCTGTAAATTTCATATGAAGTTTTTCACGAATTATTTTTGAACTAAATATTAATGAATTGTTCATAAATCTAGTCATGGCTAGTCTTTTTCATATTTACTATTCATCATTTCATCATGAATGACAAAGAAACTTTGATTGACTGTGCAGTAAATCCGGGCGTTTATTATCCAAATTAACATTCTTCCCAGCAGCCATGACTAGATTTGATGAAAAATATCTTGAAAATATCACGGCGCATCCCCCCCCCCCCTCCCCAGTGGGTTCAGAGTTAATTCAAAAGAGTCACACAAGGCTGTTTAGTCTGGTTGTTGGTGCTGAGATGTATGTTCGGTCGGAAAAAAATATTTTAACTAGCTGGTTTTTGGTCTTTTTTGATCAGAAATAACACCACGAACAACATGTTCAAATCTCCCCAAATCCTCTTCGAGGAATATTTTTCACAGCGCTTTGAATTTGAGTGATGTGCGACGTAAGTAGTACAGCTCGCACGTTCAATGCAATTATGGAGTATCGCATTGGGAATGTCACCTCGTGGTGTATTGTCGATGTCACGTGTGTTGTTATGGTAGCCCACGTAAGCAGTCATGTTGTTACGTAATTACCAACGTCAAAGGCGGAGTCGTGAGTATGAACGGCGGGTGTTGTTATGGTAATACGTGTTTCTGTCTTCCATTTTATATGTTGTAGGCCATCTTCCTTTCTGTGGTGGTACTTGGTTAGTTTGAACCAAGAAGGTCTTGGTTGACGTGTGTGTGTGAGCGTGTGTGCATGTGTGTGTGTGTGTGTGTGTGTGTGTGTGTGTGTTTCGGTGGATATTTTCGATTGAATGCGAGTAATTCTAATAACTGGAAACAACCCGACAACCACGATAGATAATCTAGAAGGATCTTTCCAGTCTGTCACCTTAGCTCGTAGTGGCATGGGGTCTTTAGACAAATAGTGTATGTCCAAATGTCAGTTCGATTGGCACAGAGTGTTATCATTCGTTACTATTTCTGTCTTTTCTGGTTTGTTTTGGATATCCTTGACCATACCATTCGATCTTGTTCTAAGATAGTACTTAGTACCTTAACAAATAGTAGAGGTGGGGCTGTCAGCTGAAGTGATAGAAGCTAGGACCGTACTGTCATCGTAGAGCTGATGGCAGTATAAGGAGACAATTATAGCCATGGGAGATGTAGTAACCATCGCGGGTAGTGTAATGGGGAGAAAGCAGTGACGAGGTGGAGGCCATTAGTACGACTATGAGATAGTGAGACGGATAATTGACACTGACAGTAATCTAGAAGTTGTGAAACCGTCACCAGTCTTCAGTCCCCAAAAGTTCCCAAACAGCCATCTGTGCTTATGAACTATATGTGCATAGCCACACCACGGTCTTTTACGCATGTGCCCATGCACCACAGGTTCTGTGCTGGATAGACAGTAAGAAAAAAATCACACTTGCCTCAACTTCAAGGGACTTTAAAAGCAGACACGAGCTAAAGAGAATTGAGCGATCTAACTGAATGCACTACGACTCCGACGAGGACAGAGATCTGCTTCAGGGATCGGGTTCGCCCTCTAACCTCTATCTAACTGGAACGTTAGTGAAAAACGTCGCCACCCAGACTGCTCTCGATCCAACGTAATAATCTCTTTCAATCCATGACGTTTGATGACGTGAAAGCTGTTATCCTCAGCAAAACTAATAACATTGTACCAATTTCCCAACCTCGACACTTGTTTTTCGCTAATAACGACTAAAATCTGTTGTTAATATTTAATTTGCCGTGTCACGAAAAATGTACACGTAACTAATATAAGTTCATTTTTCAGAGACATCAAAGTATAATATTATTATTACCACTTAACAGGGGCATTCTCTGGTGCATTACATTGTTTAGTAAGGCGATCAAATTATATAACGCACGGCACGTCACGTGACGTATCGGGCTGCGATCGGTTAATGAAATGATTTTCATTATCCGCCCGCGGCCCGATACGATCATTTTAATTATTTGCCCACTACCCGATACGTCACGTGACCGAATTACGTCCCTTTCCTGAGCTTCTGTTTCTGCTTTCGGATACCGCGCGAGAAAAACAAACCACACAGAAGTTATCTTGGTAATTACGGGAATTAAAATTAGAGTTGAAACGGTTAAGGGGTTTTCTTGATCGATTAATCACGTGGATTAACCGTGGTTACCCGATTAATCACTTGTCCAAATAGATATCTGAATAACTGCTATACCGTAGATGATTTACAGCATGAACCCTCTACCCAACGTAACATTTAAAACCGACTAGGCTTATATACAAAAATCTCCATTCAGATTTAGGTTTTCAATCATTGTCTCAAAACATAGCTTATGACCCCTCATTGGAACGAGCTTGTTGAGCTCGTTCCAATGAAGGTTCATAATTTTTAAGACAAAAATTGAAAATTTCAGTAATTCATGAATTTATTTTAGAAGCATCGTCTGCTACCCGTAATGGTTGCAGGGTTAAGAATGACCATTTCCAGCTACTGATACAGTATGATGATCATGCAAGTAAACAAGTATGTCAGCAAGTAACTTGCATGCTTTACTCTGTCTTATATAATTGACGTGAGTCAGTGTGACAATGTTTGTCTATTTTGGAGCAAGTTTGTTCCTTTGTTAACCCATATAATACAGTAGTTCAAAAGTGCCGGCTAATCGATCAGTTACTTTTTGGATCGATCAAGATGTTGATCATCGATTAACCGTTTCAACTCTAACCACTTGTCGATGTTCCGTGTACAAAATTCACAACCGACCCAGCAAGGTCAAGATCACAGATAAAGGTCAACATATGGAATGAGGATTCACAAATTTTTCGAGTCCGGCTCAAGACTTTTTAGTGGATGTAGATATAACAATGAAACTTACACAATATATGGCTCACAACCAGATGACTTTTTGGATCGATCAAGATGTTGAGCATTGATTAATCGATTAATCGGTTAACCGTTTCAGCTCTAATTAAAACAATTTTAACCTCTCTCCTGGAACACGAGGAGCCAAATAATGATACAAAGTCAGTAAAGATATGCATCATTCGGGTTTCTGAAGCAGCCAAACTCTGATGCTGGTTTTTTGCTTCAGTTCTTCTGTAATTGTTTTTTGAAAAACTTTAAAAAGTAAATGCCGACATGTCATGAATATTTAAGTTCAAACTCTTAACTTGATTGTTCATTTTCTATTCACATTAAAATGTCAGTATATTTCTTGCTTAAAGGACAAGTATGTTGAATAATTCTCGGATTTGATTAAACTATAATATATGACTTATTTTGAGGTAATTTGAATGTACTTCCCCATTAGTAGTAATAATAGCAATAACATGACTTTTTCTGGCATTACGGTTCTATTAGCGGCCCGCCAGAAATGATTAAGAGCCCTCTGTCTTATTAGCGGCCCTCGACTTCGTCTCAGACCGCTTATTAGACCTCAGGCTGGTAATTATTTCTATTGGGCAGCTAATGAACCGAAAAAGTCATGTTATTGCTATTTTTATTAAAAAAACATTCGGGAGATTATGAGGCGTCGGGAAACCGAAAATCTTAGAGAAAATGTTTTCTGTTGAGAACTTTATTTATAGCAACTTCCACCCCACACCCTAAGATTGCGGCGGTGGGGACACTTTTCTATGTGGCACCAGCGAGCGTTCCAACCATCCGGTTGTATAGAGGTCAGTCGTTCAACCTTTCAACAACCAGACGATGTTGGATTAAATTATTACTGAGTCGCTCTACAAGCTCGAAATGGATTCCCACAGTCGCTATAACATCTGTATTTATCTACGGGGATCTCGGACACTTTCGACAACCACGATCATCTCGTGTAGAACAGTTTTGTGGGTAGAGGAAGCCGGCGTACCTGGTGTGAGAACCCCAGAGCAACTGTCCGACTCCCCAATGTAATCTAATTCCTCACATGCTGGGTTAGCTTTGATTGAAGGCAAGTACACCAAGTACAACCCTTTACCCAACGTAACGGCCAAAACCGGCCAGCGCTATTCACCAAAAATCGCCAATTAATTTTCATTATCTTTTTCATTTTTTGTCTCAAAAACATAGGTTATGACCCCTCTTTGGAACGAGCTCGTCGAGCTCGTTCCAAAGAGGGGTCATAACCTACGCTTTTGAGACAAAAAATGAAAAAATTGTTATTCAAGAATTTTGTTTGCAAGTGTCGTCTGCTTTTCATGTTAGGTAAAGGTTTATATACACAACGCGGGCAATAGGTATTAAGAGCCGTATCCAAGGACAAAACACAGCTATCCCTGGTCAGACTCGAACCATGGACCACTCGGTTTGAAGTCTGATACTCTAACCCCTGAGTCACAGCGCCCCTGGTCGCCATAACAAGTACTGATATTGATATTCACATTTTTATATTTTTATTTGTCAGTATACGAACAAATACGAGGTATATATCTGGAATGTATAATTACAATATTAACCTTTTGAAACCTCGTTTCCTGGAATGGTATCGCCTTTGTGTTCACTTACAGTGGGGTGGGTCAGTCCAATATCAATATATAATGAGTATACAATAATAACTACAGTCTGCAGTCGTCCGCTTGGTATAGATCTCTTATAATAAGACAAAAATGGGACGAAATAATGCCTTGGACCGAAAATCGGTCTTGCGAGTTCAAATGGTTAATTAAAGGGTTAATTTTACTAAAATGATTTATTATGCCTCACATCTGTTACATCGGCCGTGATTAGTTAATTTGACCTCTTCTAAAAGTCATAGTACTGGAGTTTTGGACAAAACGCGGGTACTATTGGAACGTTCTTCCCTGGAGACGTGAGAACAAAGAAAATGTAAGCTTCACTTCCATTGATCAGCGTCGATTACGCACGCTCTGATTGGAATTTCTCAACACCAAACGCTGGCGCCGTGTCTGTTTAACTTTTTCCGTCACCGATAGAAACAAACTTGCCAACAAATATGTCTTCTTCAGTGGGTGTGTTTTCAAACAATGAATTCGAAAGAATCAGAAATATTAAAAACTCACATGTTGTTCACCACTTTAGTGGTTCATGAATGTTACTTCAATCAATTATATTTCCACAAGTTTAGTATTCCTCCTCAACTTCACTGAGTCTCCGCCTCAAGGTCAAAATAAATTGTTTCCCACCGCTTAATTCTAACAACTGTCGTCGTCCAAGAAACATGAATTTATATTCCATTATACCACACACAAACATTTATAATAATGACTTATAACATGAACAAGATGTTGCCGTTGTAAACACTGACATTTGGTGACAAAGAAACTCCCAAAGCGACGGCATTTGTAACAAGTCATATTTTCGAATTTGGTGTTCTGGAAACTCCTAAAGCGACGTCATTCGTTCGAAATGACGTCACTAAAAGCATGTTTTTGGATTCGAGTACATTGTTACAAGACTGATGGCATGTCGCAGTTAACGCTTAACAATGAAAGCTATTTTTTGTTCGGCATAATAAAATAATTAGAACGTTTCTTTTCATGTTCTATCGGTCGATAGGGGGCACGATGACGCCGTGTACTAAGGCGTACTGCACGTCGATGGTGCGCATGTCTTCAACCAATCTAACCCTGCCTGTGCTGCAGTGTGGAGTTACGATGTTGGGGAGCTGGCAGCTGCTCGTCGTTGCTAGGTGGTTCTCTCCGGGTACTCCGGCTTCCTCCACCCGTAAAACTGTCACGGTCATGATTAGCCATTGTGCATAAATATATGACCTTAAACACCAATAAATAAATAATAAATATCGGTCGATAGAAGCTAAGTTTGTGTGAATTCGGAAATAAAACCTTCAGCAGCTTCGCTGTTTCAGGTTTTATTTCAGAAATCACACAAACTCAGGTACTAGCGACCGATAGAACATGAAAAGAAACGTACTAATATTATATTAGAACATTTGTTTACTGGCAGGGGAAGGCATAGCTAGATTGCCTTCCCGCATCTCCCTGAGAGAAGATAGAAGTGGATAGTCTGCACGCGCTGAAAATGTGCACTAACATCGCGTATCACTATGACAATGGCGCCATAACATGGCCCCTGACACGGCCACAATGACCGCACACGCAATATTCACCATGCATCGCGATATGAATGACGTCACTTGCTGAGTCAACAGTCAGTGCACTAAAGGAATATGTTATATTGTCCGTGCCAATGAAACAATATAATTTCAAATGATATAATCATAACATTACAAACATCAATGTACGAAATATGCGTTTTGCAGTGAATGTGACAATATTCCAAATTTGGACTGCAGATGTCGCGATGTCCATCATGATCCCGCTACACTGTTTCACGATCTCCCTTTTGCTAAAAACGGATTACACGTTCAACATTCTATCACATGAGTTGGTTCCCAACGAATCGACCGCATCCGCCCGCGTAATATGCAAATTCAGTAGTTGAAAAAATATTATTTTTTCAAAAATTTCAACAAAACCATATCATGTGACCCCTCGTTGGAATGAGCTCGTCGAGCTCGTTCCAACGAGGGGTCACATGATATGGTTTTGTTGAAATTTTTGGAAAAATTTCAAAAATTGATATTTAAAATAATTAATTTTCATATCATCTGCGTTGGGTAAAGGGTTAAGTTAAAATGTTGATAGTCAGTCATGGATTGGAAAAGGATCAATCAAATCAACGGAAGGTGTTATTAAATAGTTTAGAGAAATAATTTCTCTCTTTCTCCCACTCCAACAGGCATGACGCCCAAATCATCTCCATCACGTGGCGTTTGAATTCGAATACCAGTACGAATTCCATATTGTTCAATTCAATGAGTTATTTTTAATCTTTGAAGTGCCTATCTGGTGAAGAATTGTGTTTCTTCGACAAAATACGAGAATGTGTTTTGAATTTGAAATAAAAAGTAAGAGATTACACAAATTTTATAGCAGAAGACGAGTTTTTGACTGTCACACTCTCCCAAGCACAACCTAAGTAATGTATGTTTTAACCCTTTACCTAACATGAAAAGCAGACGACACTTGCAAAAAAAATTCTTGAATAACTAATTTTTTTCATTTTTTGTCTCAAAAAACATAGGTTATAACCCCTCGTTGGAACGAGCTCGACGAGCTCGTTCCAACGAGGGGTCATAACCTATGTTTTTGAGACAAAAAATGAAAATATTTTGAAAATTAATTGGCGATTTTTGAGAATAGCGCTGGCCGGTTTTGGTCGTTACGTTGGGTAAAGGGTTAACCCTTTGATACTTTTGTAGGTCTTATGACGTACGAAATCAAACAGCGCGTTGATACTTTGTGGTCATTTGTTTTGTTATTATTTTTCGATTTTTCAAGTTCTAATCTCAATTCCCATTTTCTCCCGAATAGTTCTCATTGACAACCGTTGAGCCAAATGTTATCGCAGCTTAAAATACTAATATAATCCTGCTGTCCAGACAACTTAACTGGTTGAGTTCTAGAAGCCACTATCGGGGCTTTCAAAAAATGAGGATACCAGAGCAAAAGCCAACACTTTCCTTGCTTAGATTTCATATGCAGTCAAACACAAGTAATATTTTGTTTATACAAATTTATTTTATTACAATTGAATGGAGATAATTTGTAATAAAACAAGTTTTGATTAACAAATTCAGACCACCAAAAATAATCTCACCCTCAACCAGATAATCACAAATGTGAAAAATATCTTGTTATTTGTACTTTCCGACGTTTGACGTCGCATTTTGAAAAATGTTGAAAAAACTGAATTCCCAGTGACGTTTGGACGTCAGGATAATTAAAGTCTCGAAGGTTAATAGGATTTGTTTTTAACTCACAAGGACCTCTCAGAGAATGCGGCTGATATATACCATGCTGCCCCACTTCATGGTTCGATGTTCGGTGGTGTCGATCTACGATATTTGCAGAAGACAGTGTGGAGTTCTATCAAGCAGATTTCCGATCTAAGATGGTTTGGCAACCTGCCTCCTGAAGAACATACGTCAACGTTGGAGTTCAATAACGTACGTACGGAGGTGTTTGGCAACATCATGCCAGGAGAACCATTCAGTCTAAAAGCCATCACGGTAAGTAAAGACCTCAACATTTCTCAACCTTCTACCTAACGCAGTATGCAACCGGTAATATTCATGAAAGTACCCATTCTGGTTCATTTTTAGCTCATCTTGACAAAGTCAAGCTGAGCTAATCTCATCGCTCTCCGTCCGTCGTCCGTCCGTCCGTCGTCCGTCAACACCATGTTTTGGTCTTCTCCTCCAAAGCCACTGGGTCAATTCAAGTGAAAGTTTGTGTGAGTGATGGTCCCAAAGGGGCATTGCATTTTTGTTCAACTCAACATGCCCAGCCCCATAGGGAGGGAGTGGGGGAAAACGCTCCAAAATATTTTATAAATCTTCTTCTGATGAACCAGAGTGTACAATGACTTGATATTTGTTATGGAGCTTCCTTTTGAGGTGTAGAATCAAGTTTGTTCAAGCGAAGTTCGTGAAGCAATATTTGGCTTTCTGATGGGAGGGGTAAGATTTTTGGCTCTGCCCAAAATTTCTATTTTCTGAACCGATGGTCTGGTTCAAACCAAATTTGGTATGTGGTATTATTGGGTCATAGGTACTTGACCCCTGCAAAAAAAAATTCCGCATACCCATGGGAACCCTGGGAGCTAAAATAGAAATATTTTCAAACGCCCATATTTCCCAAACCACACGGAACAGAGAGCTGTTATTTGATATGGAGTATCCTTATGACCAGGAGAATTGAATGGTGAAAAAAATTACCATTGGTTATGTTAGGGTGTTCTGTAATGGGCATCGAAAAAATGCTGAGTCAGCATATTTGCAAAAATTAAAAAAAATCTTTTCTCCAGAACCAATCATCAGAATCTTTTGACATTCCGTAGACAGCATTCATAGAGGGGTCAGATACAAGTTTGTTAAAATAAAGCCCATTGGTTCATGTTTGGGCTCATTACAGGAGCCCAAACTTTTTACATAGGGGAATATTCTTTAAAAATCTTCTTCTTCAGAACCACCAGTCAGAATCTTTTAATATTTGATATACATCATTGTTATGAGGGTCAGATTCAAGATTGTTCAAACCAATTCCCTAGGTTAATATTTGGGCTTCCTATGGAAGCCCAAGTTTTAACTTTGTACTATATGGGGGCATAATTTTAAAAAATCTTCTTCTTCAGTTCCACCAGTCAGAATGCTTTCATATTTGGTATGCAACATCTCTAGGGGGGGGGGGGGGGGGGGGGGGTCAGATTAAAATCAAATCCCTAGGTTTATATTTGGGCTTGCTATGGTAGCCCAAATTTTTACTTAGTGCGATATGAGGAAATTTCTATAAACATCTTCTTCTTCAGATCCACCAGTCGGAATGCTTTCATATTTGGTATACAACATCTCTAGGGGAGTCAGATTCCAGTTTGTTCATTTTGAGTGCCTGGGTTAATATTTGGGCTCCATATGGGAACCTGAAATTTAACTTAGTACAATATTAGGGAATTTCTTCAAAAATCTTCTTCTTCAGATCCACTGGTCAGAATGCTTTCATGTTTGGTATACAACATCTCTAGGGGTGGTGGGGGGGGGGGGGGGGGGGTCAGATTCAAGTTTGTTCAAATCGGATCCATAGGTTAATATTTGGGCTTGTTATGGTAGCCCAAATTTTAACTTAGTGCAATATGAAGAAATTTCTTTAAAATTTATCTTCTTCAGATGCAACAGTCAGAATGCGTTCATATTTGGTACACAACATCTCTAGGGAAGTCAGATTCAACTGTGTTCAAATCGAGAGCCGGAATTGGCCATTTTGCTGAAGAATTAAAAATTTTGTATTCAGTACCCTCTAGAGGAGTGTAAGTAAGATTAATCCACATAGGTTGTATCAAGGGGCTCCATAGGGGAGCTCTACATTTTACATTATGATCAACTGAAGAAAAGGCATGATGCCCGGATTATTTTTGTCACTCCTGGGAGACTCAAGGATTGAAAGTGTAGCCTATGGATATGGATTGCTTAATGTAAACTCATTCTTGGACTCTGTTTTTTTGTGTTCTTTTCAAGATCAGGGCTTCAGGCCCCGTGGGGCCTCTTGTTTATTATTTTTTCATCTTTTACTACAATAACATTTTTAACTGATCGTGATAAATTGACGGTAACATGCTTTGAGGTTTACGGCTCGGAGGTTACGTTAAACTCAGACGCAGAGCGCTATTTGGAGTTGTTTTTAGATTCAAAAGAACTCCAGATTGATAAATATAGAATAAACGTATAGTGTTTTCAAGTAAAAAAATATTCTATGAGTAGGATTAAGAATGAAACAGAGGCTCGTCGGTTTCATTCTTAATCCTAGGAGCAGAATAACATTTTTACTTAAAAACACTATACGTTTATTTTGTTTACCCCATAAATCATTTTCAGGGCAGTCGAGGCGAAATCGTGCCGTTACTCGCTACAAAACACCGCGAGAAGTGAGAACTACATTGGTCCAATTCGATCGACAAGCAAAACTGCCCAAAATAAACAAGGCGCAGTAATACATTTCTGTCTAAAAATAATTCCCCTACAAAGTTGAGCTAAACTTGCAAAAATACTTTATTAAATGAACAATATTTATCTTTCTTATTTTCGTCGTCGATTCAACTTGAGTTTTATAAACAAAGCAGACGACACGTGCATTTGTTTATTTACACTTTCCTAATTTGGAAAATGAAACATCACTCATCATGCCCCGCTTTCACCATAGAATTTGTATGCTTTTCAACGATTGGTTTCGATTGATTTACTTTGTGTTTTCTTCGTTAATTGTTGTTCATTTCATTGTTAGACAGAGTTAAAATGTGTCATATATTCTAAAACTAAACATTTCAGCAACGGTCAACGTTTGATAAACGTCGGTTCATTTTGTCTCCCACAAACGTAAAACAGGTCATGACAACACGAATGCGGTAGAGGCCAGGGGTCAGTCAACAAGCCCGTTTCTACTATAGAGATAAATTCTTTCAGTGTTAAACCTACGGCAAAAATTTATCAAACTACTAGCGGCTGCTAGTAGGTGAATAAAGCAAAAAATTATCCAAGACTTTTATTGTTCGAATAAAACGTCCATGTATGGAATAAAATGTCCCTACGTATTCGCTCCGGACATAGTGACGAGAGTCCATTGGAGCCACTGGTCCAGTCCCCCACCCCGCTTCCCCCCCCCCCCAAGTTGGATTTGTACATGCATAAACACAGTAAAATCGCTGGGTCTTGCAATTCAGGTTTCCACAAAAACCGGAACCGAATCGAAAAACCAAAACGTCGTCCAACTCTATCACATGTACCTCTCAACATTTTATTTACCTAACACGAAACGCAGACGACACTTGTAAACAAATTTCTTGAGTAACTAATGTTTCATTTTTAGCGTCAAAACATAACTTACGTTCGAATGAAGGGCCCTAAGCTATGCTTTGAGACAAAATTAAAAAAAAAAAAAAACAATGAAAATTGAATAGTAATTTTTGTGCAGAACAGCGCTGACCGATTTTGAACGTTACGTTGGATAATATAAGTTATTGTGATGAGTTGACGGTAACATGGTCTGAGGTTTGCGGCTCGGAGCTTATGTTCAACCGAGACGTGAAGCGTCGAGGTTGAATATACGCCCATCACGATCGAAATCCATCGACTTGTTCGATGCGACACGTCCACATAGCCACTGTTTCCCGGTTTTTGCAGTGGTGGACGTAGACGAGGTGTCGTGTGTTCGGCGTTCAGTTTCTCTAACGATCAACGTGGATCCGACCAAAATTTCGACGGAATTTTAAAAAATTTTAAAATTTTAAAATTCCCTCTTTTAAAAATTCACTTTTAGGTGTGCTCGTAACTTTTGGCAATGACCGTTCTCGGGAAAACACTCACCTTTTCGCAGAGGTAACACGGACCCGTCATTTTAGGCGAATATTTTCGAAAGAATACCACCAAAAAGACACCACCAGTGCGGATGGAAGACTAGCGATCCAATGTCGATTCCTGTGGAAAAACACTATACGTTTATTTTGTTTACCCCATAAATCATTTACAGGGCAGTCGAGGCGAAATCGTGCCGTTACTCGCTACAAAACACCGCGAGAAGTGAGAACTACATTGGTCCAATTTGATCGACAAGCAAAACTGCCAAAAATAAACAAGGCGCAGTAATACATTTCCTTCTAAAAATAATTCGCCTACAAAGTTGAGCTAAACTTGCAAAAATACTTTATTAAATGAACAATGTTTATCTTTCTTATTTTCGTAGTCGATTCAACTTGAGTTTTATAAACAAAGCAGACGACACGAATCAAGCGGTGAATTTATCGGTGCGCTCGAACCAGTCATCGATGATGTAGTGAGGTTTTTTGCAAGGAGAGAGAGAGATAGCTCATGGAGCTCGTGGTGTCTAAACGCGTGAGATGCGCTCGCTCCGGTGATTATGTAGATATTACAAGTTGTGAGACGGATGATAAAAAATTGTTTGACCAATGAAATAACAGAATTATCGACCAACCAGATTAATGTATTCCCATTGTGTTTCTTTCCCATTACTTTCTATGCTTATTTTCTGATTTTTCTAATTTTAACCTATAACCCTATAGGAAACAAACACAAACCCCAAGCAAGAATGAAAATATCGAAAAAAACCACTGTGATGTCATGACATTTTCAAAAACGTCCGTCACGTATAAGTAAATTCAGCGACTTTGTGACTTGGGCTTCATTCCATCATAAAATTTAATAACCGTTTTTGTCATTAAAGAAAAAAAAAATGTAAAAAAAGTTGCTATTTTTACATATATAATAAGAAATAAAAAAAAAAAACAAAAAGAAATTTTCTTACAATTAATAATTATTATCATTTAAAAAAATAATCAGTCATGAATCGTCAGTACCTAAACAATCCGTATTAAAATTGAAGAGAGTCGAGAGATATTCGAAGTTCGGTAGTAAAATTTATAGACTGCAATCGCATGATGTCATCGAATTGAAGGACGTGAAGATGAGTGGATTGAGAGAGGAATATGACAAATAGACGTTGCCTTTGAAATTGAACGAGACCGCCCTGGAATTAATGTACGAATGTCAAGACGATCTATTAACCATTCAATCGAAGAAGATAGAAAATTTCGATGCAGGCGATCTGTCACTAATCTACGGGAGTAATATATATCCAAACGTCTCTAAAGACGTGGTTGGCAAATTGCATCTGAGCATCGAGGAAGAACGGACGTTTGAGAGGGTAAATCTGGTTTTCCAATAGATTTATCAGCGGGGAGATGATGGCTTTAAAGTTAACATGCTCATAACGGACGCAAAATATGATAAAAAAGAGAGAGTTCATTATAGATAGATTTTAAATCTCGACTCGAAAAGTTTATTCAAGTATTTATCATGAGGTAGCACTCATTTTTTTCTGTCATTAAAGAAAAAAAAACAAACAAAAAAAATATATATAATAAGAAGTTTAACAATTCCTAAAAAATTTTTTTGAAAAATTAAAATAAATATTAATAATTCATATTAAATAAGAAGTTTGACACATAAAAAAATGCCAAAAACAAAAAAAGTATATTGTGGAAAAAAAAATTATATTTGTCTACCAAACCCAAGTTGAAAAAGTACTGTAGAAATGTAGGAATTAAAAATTAAAACCGTTTACAAAACCAAAGAATGATTGATCGAAGCCGTGCATGAGGAGACTTGTGATCTATCACTGGTGAAATTACAAGCCAAAGTGCATCAGTCGTTGAAACTGAAAGGCGTCAAATATATGAAAAAAGATGAATGCATAGGTCATTTGCTCGACGGAAAGGGAATGGACGAAAGATCTGTGGTAGTGACAAAAACAACTCGAATTGCGAAAAAAAAAAGATGAGAAGACAGCGACGACAAAACGTCAACAAACGTCCGCGGAGGAAACTAAGAAGAAGAAGAAGATGACCATTAAATGAAAAGTGGTAGAGTGGCAGAAGGTTTTGAAAAAGAACAATAAAAAAATGAAATCTAGATGACGATTCGTTAGAAAGAAAAAAAAATGATGTAAGCAATCGAGAGAGTGGTGAATAAAAAAAGGGTCTCGATGCTATAATGGATATCACAATCAAAGCATTGAAGTCACCATTGATTTTGATAGAATGAGACAAAGCCATCAAAGGATGGTTTAAAACTTTTGACGTGAAGCCCAGTCTCGAAAAAAAAAACTCGATCCTGAATCGTTCATGGAACGGGTGAAGGGTAGAGTGTTGGACGTATTTCGAAAACATCTAGATAAGAGTTTAAAAATAAGAATGATTATGTATTGTCTGATGAAAAAGGTCGACGCGAAAACGGGTGAGATCGTGGTACGAAATGACTATTTCCGATCTAAAAACGAGATTGTGTTTAGAGATGATGAATTAGTCGACGTTTATAAAGTGATGAAAGACAAGATGCTGGAATCTATGGCTACTTTTCAAAACAAGGGAAGTAATTGGACGTTCGAGAAGATATTGAATCTTGAGATTCACATGGATAGACACGATCCTTTGAAAGCATCTTCCTACATAAAACTACTTTATTTCGTACCTAAAAAACAAGCCGTGATCAATGTGAAAAATGAAGATGATAACAAGTGTTTCAAATGGGCGATCACATCGGCCTTGTATCCCATAGAAAAGGATGCTCAGAGAGTTTCCAAGTACTTAGAAACTTGTAAAAATCTCGATTGGACGGGAGTGTCTTTCCCAACGCAGTTGAAAGACATCAGAGATTTCGAAAAGCTAAATCCCACCATGGCCGTGAACGTCTTGGGATACGAGGGAGACAATAAAAAAGGAATAGTCTATCCTCTCAGACTGACTTCTCACAAAGAGAGAGAAAAAATTGTTAATTTGTTATTAATTTCTGAGGGTGACAATTAACATTATTGCTGGATTAAAAATATGAGTAAATTGTTGTCGAAGCAGATTTCTAAACATGGGCATGAGAGATTTTACTGTCTCAACTGCATGAATTCATTCCATTGTCAAGAATCGTTGACTCATCATCGGGAATATTGTAGTGAAAATCAAGGTGTTGCCGTCGAAATGCCTAAACCTAAAACTTACGTGGATTTTCATCATCACAATAGAAGATTAGAACTGCCATTCATTATCTATACCGATTTCGAATGTTTAACCACGAAAATAAATTCTTGCCAACCTGACGAGCGTAGGAGTTATGCTGAAAAATATCAGAAGCACTTACCTTCGGGTTATTGTTATTACGTGAACTGTTCTTTCAACGAATGAGAATCGCCAGGTCCATTTGTCTACAACAAACGTTCAGATGATGACAACGTGGCTCAAAGATTCGTGGAAGAGTTAGAATCGAAAATTCGAATATTATACGACAAATTTAAAAAACCTAAAGACATGATTATCACGCCAGAGCAACAGTGAGAATACAACGAAACCATTGAATGTCACATCTGTAGACAATTATTTGATAATCAGTCTGAAAATAATAAAAAAGTTAGAGATCACAATCATTTTACAGGTCTGTTTCATGGCGCTGCTCACAACAAATGTAATTTAAAATTTTGAGATACTCAATTCTATCCTGTGATATTTCACAATCTCTCAGGTTACGACAGTCACTTGTTCGTGAAAAATATGGGTGTTAGCGAGGGGGAGTTGAGCTGCATTGTGCAAAATGATGAAAAATACATTTCACTCACTAAATGTAAAGTCGTCGATAAAAAAAGAGTCATCGATGGTTTGACCGAGAAAATGAGTCCCATCCATAGAGAGATATGTTTCATCGATAGTTATAAATTTATGTCAACCAGTCTGGAAAAATTAGTCAACAGTTTGAATAGGGAGAAACTTGAAATCACGAGTAAACATTTTAATGATCGACGAGAATTGATGGACGTTATGTTGAGGAAAGGCGTCTATCCTTACAATTACATGAACAATCTCGAGAAATTCGATGACGTCGCTCTACCTCCCAAAGAAGATTTTTATTCGATATTATACCAGTTTCACATTTTCGATGATGATAACGAACACGCGCAAAAAGTGTGGACATTATTGACATGAAATCCATGAGAGAATATCACAACCTCTATTTGAAAACTGACGTGCTTCTCTTGGCCGATTTGTTCGAAAATTTTTGACGAGTGTGTCGTCGACATTATGAACTAGATCTGGCTTGGTATTTCACTGCACCAGACTCACTTTGGATGCTCTCTTGAAGCCGATCGAAGTTTGATTGGAATTATTATCGGACGTCGACAAGTTGCTCATGTTTGAAAAGGCTGTGAGGGGTGGCAACTCTATGATTTCCCCTAGATATGCGAAAGCTAATAATTATCACATGGGAAAAGATTTCAATTCGGAAAAAACGAGTAAATACATACTGTATTGGGACGCTAATAATTTGTATGGTTGGGCTATGAGTCATCCTTTACCGATTGGAAATTTCAAATGGGTTGAAACATTGGAAGAGAAAGAAAAATGGAGAGACTATCCTTGTATTCTAGAGGTTGATTTGGATTATCCAGAAACGTTACATGATTCACACAACGATTATCCACTAGCTCCTGAATGAATAGAAGTGAACGGCATCAAAAAACTCATTCCTAATTTAAATCACAAATGCAAGTATGTGGTCTACTACGAAAATCTGAAACATTACATAGATCGTGGAAAGAGAGTGATCGACAAGCATCAAACCATTCAATTCAATGAGCCTTGGATGGAAAAATACATTGATCTCAACATGAATTTAAGAATGCAGGCCGAGAGCGACTTCGAAAAAGATTTCTTGAAACTCATGAACAATTCCCTGTATGGAAATGTATGGAAAACATTAGGAATAGAACTGATGTTCAACTCGTCATGTCTGAAGAGAAGTCTAGAAAATTAATCGCAAAACCCAGTTATCAACATGGAATCATATTCGATGAAAATCTAGTGGCTGTGCACATGCAAAAGACGCATCTGAAGTTCGACAAACCCTCTTATCTCAGAGCGATCATCTTAGACGTCAGCAAGCAGTTGATGTACGAGTTTCACTATGATTATGTCAAAGCGAAATTCGGTTCGAAAGCCTAACTATTGTTCACCGACACGGACAGTCTGGCTTATGAAATAAAAACTAGGGACATCTATAAGGACATAGCATCAGATGTAAATGAATGGTTTGACACAAGTAATTATCCCAACGATCACCCGTCTAAGATTCCAAAGGGTTCCAATAAAAAGGTGTTGGGAAAATTCAAGGACGAGAGCAGTGGAAGACAGATCGCCGAATTCGTGGGTTTGAGACCTAAATTGTACGCCTATCTCCTCAATGGTGAAGAGATCAAGAGATGTAAAGGCATTCAAGTGTGTGTGATGAATAAAAGCATCGCTTTCGAAGAGTATAAAGAATGTCTTTTCGAAAATTCGATGGTGTATAAAAAGATGACTGCAATTCAAAGCGAAATGCACGAGATATATACCAAAGAAATCAATAAGATTGCATTGACAATAAGAGAATTATATGCGAGGATAAAATACACACTTTCGCACTCGGACATTATTCTGCGATATTTCAACAAAATTGAGAGGATGAATGGAGTATGACTGAAAACATCGAAATGTCATAAGTTTAAGAAAAAACTTGAAAGTTTATAAATTAAAAATAGAATAGAAAAAAAAAATAATATATAAAAAACAAAATAAAACAAAAACATATTATGAATAATGAGAAAATAAAACACATATCCATAGAAGGTGTCATCTTACCCAATGAACCCCTATCCAACATTGATCTGACGAAAGCGGCAAAAGATTTAAAAATCAAACATTTACGAGGTGTGTTTTCTGGAGATGCCTTGCCAAGAAAAAAAGACGACGATTTGGAATGTGGAATTTTAAATCTGGACGATATCAGAGGTGAGGGCATGCATTGGGTCACATGGTTTTCGAATAGGAATAAAAATTATTTCGATAGCTATGGAATCTCACCACCGATAGAAATAAGGAACTATTTAATGTCAGTTATTTACAATACCAGAGGAGTGCAAGTGCCCGATTGAGTGTTTTGTGGTCACCTGTGCCTCTACATTCTCAAGAGATGGTCAGAAGGAGATCACTTTCAAGATATTCTCAATGACTTACATTAAAAAAGAAATTGGGGGATATATATAGAGAGAGATATATAAATAATTTTTTTTTTGGTTGCATTAATTAAAATAATAAAAAAAATATAATTTTTAAATAATAAAAAAAACCAAAACAAAACATCACAGTCGATAAATTCGGTCGTGCTGACGATAATGAAGGTTCCTCTAGAAAGAAAAGAAGAACCACAGTCGAAATTGAAGGTGACATTGCCAACTTGGATGAACGATATGTTCAAAGATATGAACCTCGACAAGAACCTTTAAATTTAAACAATAAGAAAATCTACAATCTTCCCAAACCGATTGATCAGTCGAATGCTGCGACTAAAAAATACATCGATAGGGAGATGAAAATTTTCAGCAGATGATGAGAGATAACTGCGTGAATAAAGCTATGACGACGATCTCAACTTGAAATCTAAACCAGTGGTGAACATAGCAGATCCTAGAGATTCCACTGATGCCACCACTAAAAGATATGCGGACGACTCTCACGCGAGATTCAGTAAACACATGACAGATAGCTACATTCCTAAAGTGATGCAGTCTGAATTGAATGCAAATTCTAACAAGATAATCAACATTTCTGATCCCACGAATCCCAATTATGTGGCAATTAAACAATACATAGACTTGGAACTCAGAAAGAATAACATCAATGAGCTAAAAATGAAACCGGATCTGGATGCGGGATTCAACAAGATATTGAATCTATCTCAGATCAACGATGCGGACAAAGAGTCGATGGCGGTCAACAATGGCTACATGGATTCTGCCATACAGCATTCGCAAGATGTGGAAAAAGCTGAATGGTCCTTCGGAAATGGAGGTAACGGACCGTTGCACGGTCTGATAGGATATCCCATGCCTGTGGGAGGTGATATCATTTGAATGAGTCTGACTTCTACGGACTTGAGCAATAGAGCGATCGTCAATCTCGTGGTGAATGACAAGAGGTACAGAGTTGAAAAGATGAAGGAACAACACTTGAACACTAACGTCTTTGGTACACCTCTCAAGGTGAAGATGGAGGATTGGATCAATTTCAAGACAAAAACCAATAATCCCCAAGCCGTCACTTTAGTGGTCTCTCTGTTGATCGAACTCAATCCTCTGAACAAACAGTGAGTACAAAAACAAAAATGAAAATAATCACTTTTTGTGTGATGTAGGGTTGACAACTCCAAAAAAATATATAATTGGATTTTAAGAGATTGAATATTCAATTTCTCAAAATCCAATTCAATTTTTTTTTATTTATTACTTTTTATTTTGTTTTGGTTTGACATTCCGAACTTGCATATATTGTTATTTGTTTTGATTTAATATTCTTAAAACACTCTTCTATGTCTAAATCAAAATCGAACATAGCAATAATAAATTCTTCAAAAGCTGTTTCTCCTCCGTATGTTAATATATCTGGTAAATGTCTGACGCAGTCTTTTGTGGTTGTTCCCTGTTTTTCAATTTGTTGTACCATTTCTGAAGTCAATATTACGGGTGTTGTATTTCCAACTGATCTAATATATTTAAAAAATTGCTCTCAGCTATGTTATCTAACAAATGCTTTCGATTTCGTCTCAAACATTCTCTATCTTGATTATTCATTTTTAGGGGTTTTTTTTGTTATTATTTATTTTTTTTATATTTTATCGATATTTTTTGTTCTATTTTTATATATATATAATATATCATCGAACGATGGACATTTTTTTTTTAGGATTACCCATCAATTCGTCCAGTCGATGATAGTTCTTTCTGAAATCTGTGGCATCATCGTATAATCTGCAGAAATCGTTTTCTCTTGAGACCCATCCCTATCGGTTTGAAATGCCGCTATGATGAATCGTGGTCTTTCTGAAGCACATTTCACAGTCAATCTCCAATCGAAGTGATTGCTAGACTGTGCTATACTAACCGTGTCGCACTGTCTCATTCTAAATCCCAATGGTAATTTACTCTTCCATTCTATGATTTTGTAGAGACGTACTTTCTCCACGACTGAAGGCAATACGTGCGGAACGAACCAAGATATCTTGTTCAGATGTATCTTACCCGCATCGGTTGTGGCAGGTCTCATGATGGCTTCGTCGTTTCCTTTTTGAATCAACGTCAGATTGTGTTTTGAATCTGTAGAGAATCTTATCGTAATCTTCTGCGAATCCGAATATGTGTTTCAGAGGTATCCTGAATGAAAACGTTCCTTTGGGTCTCGACGTCTTGATGACGTAGTCAAATCTAAGGGTGGCACCAGTATTGGCTGCACTCATGTCGGCAATGGTGTCTTTCACCCACAATTGATTGAGTCCTTTAGATTTCGAAAAATCATCCGAATATGTCAAGATTCCGTACATCGTGGTGGCTTGTCCAAGATGAAACACAGATTCTATCTCTTGTCCCGAGAGCATGTAATTTTATATTGCTGAACAGATGCATCATAGCATTATTGGCTAGAGGGACCATGTCATCATCGGCATAATCACTTCCATCTTCCTTGGTGAGACGCCCTGTATCACTTTGTAAATTCGCTGGGATGAACAAACAAATCTTGAGTTTCGATGTTGATTCTTATTTCACCGTCATTGTTTAGACTGGTTCCAGTCACTGGTTCGTACTCGTGAACTTCGTATTCTTGAATGCTTTCGTCTCTCAATATACCTTCGGTTATATCGTATATATTCGTCATGTTTTTTTGTTTTTTTTGTGTCTGTGTTATTCACTTTTTTATTATTAATTGTTTTTCTTTTAATCATTAATTTTATTTATTATTTTTTTCCTTTTACTATATATGCAAAAAAAATGAAAGTGAAGGGTTGGTTCTTCAAAATGCCGTCTTCTGCAATTCTTGTTTGTAAAATGTTCCAATGATTTCTCTGCTGTCATCTTCATCATCTTCTAACGCTTCTATTTTGTAAGTCACCAGATCCGTGTAAAATATTCTAATGATCTTAAAGATTTCCTCAGTCCATCGAGGAGTGTAACCTTTTGTGAAGAGTGACTTATAAGACGTGATTCTCACTCGATCGCTGACTGCAAATTTCGGTTGTTTGGACTCCTTCTTGATCTTGATCCTTTCGGGATTGAGATTAGCGAAGACACGTTTTTCATTTCGAGGATCGCTAGCTTCTGTGGGAGTCATCTTGATCAATCTGTGTCATGGGTTGTTGTATTCTTTGACCAGTTCGTCTAAACGTTGATATATTTCTTGGTCTTATTAGCCGTGAAATACTTGTACATTTTTTCCTTCATGGTTCTATTCCAACGTTCGATCACGTTAGCTTTCCCTTCATTTTCAACAGAATAGAGGTTGACCAATGGATGAACGTGACTGTTGTAAAATTCTTTCCCTTTCTCCACCCACAATTTATCCGATTTTCGAGAAGACGATGCAAATATGTTCTTCAGAGCCTTGGCCACACAAGCTCCTGATTTATTCTTCAGAGGTCTCATCCATTCGAATTTCGAAAACACGTCGATGACCGTCAGTATGTATTTAATGCCCTTGTTCCATTTTGAATGCAATTTCATGTCGACCAGATCGGCCAACCATATCTGATCCAGACCCTTCACGAACACCCTTCTCTTTTGAAATTACGTGTGACGGGCTTGTGTAGTTCGTTTGCCAATGCATTCTTAATAATTTGTTCTGGACATTTTTTTTATGACCCCATTCGAATCGACGTTTGGGTTTGGTGCCGATCACTTTACCGACCAGCGAACGTTCGAGTCTCTCTCTCCTAGTGGGATTTGGTATATTTTTTAACGTCATCAACATGTCTTTATCGCAGATTCAATTACGATTTTCAATGTTGGGATGTTTAGCACAGCACTGATCATGAGCATAAGTGGCTGAATACACCCTATTTATGAGTTTGCTCCAATATTTAGGTGTCAGATCTCGATTCAGTCTCATTTAATTTCATGCTGGGTCCCATGAATTGATATCCTTGCAGATGCATTTCGACGGGTAGATTATTAATCAATTTATTCATCAGTACTTTTTTTAACATTAACCATATCGGTAGTTGATGCAATACATTTTGTTTTTTGTTTTTTCATATATATATATATATTTTAATTATTTTTTTTTTATTTATATATAATTTTTTTCTTTTATATATTATATATACATTTTTTTCAATTGATTGCTTCAGGAATCTTTTTGGGATCCAATAATTTACGAAACAATTGTCTCGCTTCTTCCCTACCTTTTTCCATGAGAGAATCCATCAATTCTTCCTTGATGATCTAACAACTCTTGACTCGTATCTTCGTTTTCATGAATTCATATTTTTGTTTTTCATTCAATATGTCAATGAATTCACCGTCTGAAATCCTACCGTCTTTCAATGTCATAGAGATCTTATCCAACATATAATCGATCTTTGCATTGGCTAATATTTCGGCTGACATTTCTGTGCTTCCTGGCTTTCACAGATAATTTCTTAGTAAGAAATTTTCCGATCGTACTGACGAATCCGGCAGTCAAAGCCAATCCTTCTATGGCCAACACGACCAGAAGAGCAATGATGGCGGCTGACAATAGACTGATTCTGACAACGTTTAAACCCACAGAGACCATGATAAGAGTCAAATCCACATCACTCACAAATTTCTCTAATCTCGATTATTTCTTATTGAGTGAATGACGAGAATCTCTCTCTCGCATCAGATACGATTGAATTCTATTGATTTGTTCGATTCAATACTTCTGCCCCATGTCATCACTACTTTCTGATGGTAGAAGAGGTGCTGTGGGCTCCACCTTCTCTAACGATGGATAGAAGTCTTTACTTCGAAGTTCCATTTTCATTTTTATTTT
Organism: Pictodentalium vernedei; assembly: GCA_031216915.1. NCBI lineage: Eukaryota > Metazoa > Mollusca > Scaphopoda > Dentaliida > Dentaliidae > Pictodentalium > Pictodentalium vernedei. The sequence goes on along the minus strand of CM062291.1, from coordinate 49,068,523 downwards.
ATTTATATCTATTATTATTTTATATGTATTTTTTTTAGTTTCACCTCCTCATTATTTAATAAAAAAAAAATTTTCTTAATGTTTTCTTCCCTTAAACAAGGTATTCATAAAAACGCAATCATCGTGGTGGTCTCGTGTTTTTCAACAAATATTTCAAAATCTATCCTCTGTCTTCGATGGTGAGACCTTGATCTGCTAACTTCAACTCTTCTGATTTAGTGGGTTCGAGTTCTCCGAAGCCAACCACAGATTGTTTCCAACATTCAATCACGTCATCACATTTGACGTATTTCAATGCGGGCATGAGATATGTGGTGATGATGTCTTCCCAATCCATCGTGAGACATGAATGATCAATGTGATTAAGTTCTTTATCCTCCTGACAGCCAAGACACCTATCGAACAAGATGTCAGATTTGATGCTAAAAATGCTCTAAGCGTCGCTACTATTGACATTACTCGCATCGGTCTCAATTCTCTCCAGAGTGTATTCGGACAAACTTTTCGCCGTAAAACTACCGACACTACTCGGATCAGTCTCGATTCTCTCCGGAGTGTAACTGGACGGAATTCTCGACATAGAACTACTGGGGTGCGAACCCATCCTCAGAGAACCTTCTTTTATGGGTCTCAATTCCTCGATGGTCTCTTTCCTAGCTCGTCCTGAACCTCGGTGACGGGTCTGAACAACTTGGCCACCTCTTGTCTCAGTCCCATCTCTCCCAGTCGCCTGGCCCTATTCTCCTTATTTCATATTCATATTAATTTGTGAACCTGCTCGTCCCTTCGCTTCGAATCTCCAGTATGTAGAAACATTGTTTTTATTATTATTATTATTTTTTTCTTTCTTTCTTTAATAAAAAAAGTTATTTTTTTTGTATTCTTATTTATTCGTTTCAATGTTGTTTATATATATATATAACTTTTGTATTCTTATTTTTTTGTAATGTTGTTTATATATATATATATATTAAAAACATTTTGTATCAGGTTACGGGAATCAAGCAATCTGATTGATTAGTTATGAGTGCACCTCACAGGTTTAGACTCCACAAGCTATCTCTCTCTCCTTGTAATCACAGACCGGAATGAGCGCACCTCACACGTTTAGACTCCATGAGCTATGTCTTTCTCCTTGCCAAGCCAAAAACCTCACTACGTCATCGATGACTGGTTCAAGTGCACAGATAAATTCACCACTCGATTCGGATTCCATTTTTCCGCGGGAATCGACGTTGGATCACTAGTCTTCCATCTGCACTGGAGGTGTCTTTTTGGCGGTATTCTGTCGAAAAAATTCGCCTAAAATTACTGGTCCGTGTTAACTCTGTGAAAAGGTGAGTGTTTTCCTGAGAACAGTCATTGTCAAAAGTTACGAGCGCACCTAAAAGTGAATTTTTAAGAGAGGGAATTTTATAGAGTTTGTTAAAATTCCGTCAAAATTTTAGTCTGATCCACGTTGATCATTAGAGAAATTGAATGTCGAACACACGACACCTCGTCTATGTCCACCACTGCAAAAACTATGAAACAGTGACGATGTGAACGTGAATGTGTCACAATGAACAAGTCGATGGATTTCGATCATGATGAACGCGATTTGCCCGAAAAAACTAAGTTTTTTGTGAGGTGTGATCTGCGCCAAAAATTTGGTGCGCTCGAATCGGCCATTCTACCCTATTCGTGTCCATTCCGTCACCCTTCCATACATATTCTATTTTGAAATGGATACCTTGAGTCAGCATTGTTTTGCAAATATTACTAGATGGAAAACTCAGTGTCAAACCTTCCAGTGCTGCAAATAAATTGTTGCTCAAATTTAAAAATCAAAGTGTTAGTTTTGGTTTCTAAAACCGGATCACCGTACAGTAGAATATCCACTGAATTCAAAGTAATATTAAGATTTGATAAATTACCAATAAGAGCGTTATGAGCATTTGAATAAAAGGGGAAGACAAGGAAATAATGTTCTGCGTCCTCAACAACAGTTATACAATACGGACAATAAGGACATTCGGGGATGTAATTGAGGTATTTATCACTTTTCGGATCCCTACAACCAGTTCTAATTGTACAGTGAATGATATTAAGTTTTCTATCACCATGGGAGATGTATAGAGGTGGTCTGCATACGGGGGGTGATATGAGTTTTTTGAATTTAGTAAGCGATGAGCAATTTCGTACTGATTGGGGTAAATTGTTCCACGTTTCCTTGCAAGACGGAAAGATTGATCGTTTAAATAGCTCAGTTCGCATTCTGTAAGGCATGAAATTTGACAACTTGCGAAGGTTATATACAAAACGACGTGTCACAAACCCGTGGTGGTAGAAGTTCATAGAGAAAATCTGACGTATCATTGTGTACGATTTTTTAAAAGCTACACATCTTTTGAAAGTGGATTTCGTTTCTAGATTATTCCACGTAACTTCCAACAAGAGGCGATCGCGTGATACTGATCGCAACAGGCCTGATGCAATTTGTGCGGCATCACAGTATATATCTTCAAGGCGCTTAATTAAATGTTGTGGAGCACCGTACCAAACAGAACTACCATACTCTAATATTGGTAGTATGAAAAAGCATTATACATCTGTCGATTAAAAATGTGCTTCAATTTTCTCAACCGAGAAAGTCTCACACAAGCTTTTTTTTACAGATATCATCAATATGGGCTTCCCAACTTAAGTTGGATTGGATATATAACCCCAAATGTTTGTGGATAGCAACAAAATCTAGTGTTTCGTTGTGTAAAAGAACATTTGGAAATATAACATCCCTGCTTAGTGTAAATAGTATAACGTTCGTTTTTTTAGCATTAAATGTGACCAACCACCTGTCAGCCCATCAGTTATCTTTTTGAGTTCGGTGTTCATGTTCGTCTGAATTCTATGAGTATCAGAAGATGACTCTGTCAGACAGATATCATCAGTGAACAGTCGAACAACAGACTCGATATCGTCGGCTATGTCGTTGATGTACACCAGAAATAAAAAAGGGCCAAGAAAGGAACCTTGTGGAACTCCAGCTTTTATATTTATACAAACCGATTTCCAATCGTTAATTTTCGCCCTTTGGTCTGTAAGATAACTATGAAACCATCGTAGCAGTGCACCACAAACCCCATTCTGCTTTAGTTTAAAAATTAGTCCTTTGTGCCATACCCTATCAAAAGCCGTGGAAATATCACAGAAAACGTCACAGGTTTGCATGTTTTTGTCTATTGCGTTGCAAAGGTTGTGATAGACATCTATTAATTGGAATACGGTACTATTGGTCGGCAAAAATCCAGACTGAAATTTATAAAATAACCTGTTATTAAGGAAGTGTTTGTGAATATCTCTAAAAACAACTCGTTCCATGATTTTCCCAATACAGCACAATAAGGATATAGGCCTGTAATTTTTCGGGTCGTATTTGTCCCCCTTTTTAAAAAGTGGAATCACATCAGCTAATTTCCACTGGTCTGGGCAGGCACACTCTGATAAGGATTTTTTGTAGAGAAGAAAAAGTGGTCTACTGACAGAAAACTTTGTTTCCTTTAACATTTTATGGCCTATTCCATCGTGACCATTTGACTTGTTGGTTTTCAAGCTTTTTAGAATGTTGATAATGTCCTGTTCAGAAAAAGATATGTTACTGATGGATTGTGAACATCTACGTATAAAGGGTGAGAGTTTTTTAATGTGAGTTTAATTGACTGTTAATAACAAGTCTCATTTAGGAGGTTTGCTTTATCTGTGTCATTTCCGATTATTTCACAGCCCTTATCAGATACTCGGTGAAAATGGGGGATGCCCGCAGAGCTGGAAAAGGTGTTCAAAAACTTCTTAACAACATGTCAAAACTGCCGAGGTTCCGTATCATGAGATAAGGAATCGTCAACTTTTTCCAGATACACATTTTTGGCAAATTTATTCATGTTGTTAACCTTGTTCCTGGCTGACTTATACTTTGCCCATAGTTGGGGCTTATTATTTTTCAAGGCTGATTTCCTTTATCGGTCACGGTAGCTTAGCTCTCTTCTAATAGCGCTGTCAAACCATGGATTGTCATTTTGTCGTACTGTTATTGTGGAATTGGGAATGCAATGTTGTGCTATTTTCAGGAATTCAGAAATAAAATTGGACACAGAATCGGGGCTTTACATATTAGATTGTCCCAATTAGTCTCAACTATCATAATATTCATTCTTTCAAAATCGGCTTTAATGTAAAGCCAAACGTCGCGTGTGGTCACAGATTTGCTGCAGTGGGAATGAGAAATATGGGCATATGTAGCTTTATGGTCGGATAACCCCAGTTCAAGTGTTCCTGAAATGACCACGCTGACGGTGTCACTTACAATTATCGGATTTAGCAGTGACAGCGGCGTAGTTGTTACTCTAGTGGGTTCCGTTATTACGTTGTTTAGGTTGAACGATGTCATGAGAGAGTACAGTTTACTTTGGGGCTTCAGGAGATCAGAGTTGATATCTCCTGTAATAACAATTTCCGGGTTATGGTTAATGCGCGATTTATTTTCTCTTCTAATTTAGATCAATATTCTGCAATACTTTCTCTCTCAGACCTGTACGTCACACATAAAAGGAATTTGTTGTTGGTTCCAACATTGAACCAGAGAATGTCGTCGTTGAACGAGAGACGGTCTATTTGCTTGTGATAAATTTTGTCTGAGAAATACACTGCGAAGCCACCTCCGAATTGGTTCCAGTTGTGAGTGAAAGGAATTGAAAGTTAGGTAATGAAATATTGCTAATATCATACTCATCGTCAAGGTGAGTTTCCGTGAAGCTAAGTATGTCAAAATCGTCGATATCACCAATAAAAAGAGGCAGTTTGTGACGAATACTCCGAATGTTATAGTTTAGTATTGCTATAGTAAATGATTCGAGGAGTGATGTGTTTGTAGGGCCAGAATTTACTTGGATGCCGCCACATCTAACGATTATTAGGTTCATGATGACAGAAATAGAAAATAGAAAACATGTGAACAAATACAAGATTTGCAAGATATTTGCGTACGAAGATGCAGTATAGTACCTATGACGGGCCTTTACTTTGGAGTACATGGAGTTGTAGAAGACACCCACTGACTGCCTGTATTGTGTTATTTCGATCCCTATTGTGATATGAGGGTAAGACACTATATGGTAGGTAGCTGCAGTACGCGGGCGTCATTTGATCATGCTTAATTTTGTTCAGAGTTTGTTTCAGGCACAGATACAAATCGGAAAAGCATAGAGAGACATCAATGAAGAAGAGAAAAAAAATAATATGAGCTATACAAACTATTTGACAAAAATCTTAAGTAGCTTTAGGCATACTGAGATCGATTTTGAGGGCGGGTTTGGGTGGTGTGGTTTAACCGGGGTGGATGATGCGGGGCCGCCGGAAGCATCAAGGGGAGGGTGAGGGGGGACCTTATTTCAGGGCACTTTTTCCACTTTTACCATTAAGGTATGACAGCTGTCTTTAGGGCAAGGGGCAACTGAACTCCCTATTTTAGATGTTGACAGAAACGCAATTCACGATTGTTATTGGTGTGTATACAGGGTAATCTAGTTTCGTTTCTTATCGGATAATATTTAAAAATTAGACATTGAAAATGCCCAAATTATAATGAAAAATGAAAATTTAACAAAAAATGCAAAATTAAAATAAAAGAGAGAAATTCAAAATTAAAATGAACATTCAAAATGTAAAATTCAAATATTGAAATTATAGTGAAATAACTTAATAATTTTTCACCATACAACGCAACAAGAGGACACTTTATACACCTTAACATGGCGCTGATTCTGTGTACAATATCCCAAAATGATGCCACACGCTACTGAAACATATAACATGTCACCAGAACCAAATGACAGTACCTGTACATATTACATCATATAATATGCGCATGCGTCTGGCGGATCCGGGTAAATAGGGCTGTAATCAATATATATACTACCAAAGTATCTCCAAGGTAATGATACCACAGTTTGACAGCTCACGAACATTAGTATAGCTCGCACCTTTCGTCCCTCATCAGAGTGTTTGCATGGGTTTTCACATGTGACGCTAGGTTTGGTTGTCATGGTAGCCGGCGTGATCGATCATGTTGTGACATCATTACTATAGTTATACATGGGGTCAATGGGCATGCGCAGCGTGTGTTGTTGGGCTGATACGTGTGTCCGTCGTCCATCTTGTGTACTGGAGGCCGCCACCTTAGATTCTGTTGTGACACATGGTTGTTATGTGACCCCCAAATCCTCTAATTGGACGGGGTTTATGTTCGGATGGTGTGCTAGATTGAATAGAAGTAGTTTTCTGGTTCGATTTTTTCCCAAACCTCTTAGTGATTAGAGGTCGCTCTGGTGATGTTTTTTTTTGGGGGAGGGGATTGTCGGGTCTATTTGGGGCTATTCTACGAAGTAAACGAGAATTTAGAGGATGTCTGAAACAGAAATCTACTCATGTTCAATCGAGCACACTCTCTGAACAACCCCCCCCCCCCCCCCCCCCCCCCCGCCCGCCCTATTAGAGGGTTTTGGGTCACATAACAACCACGTGCCACCATCGGAACTAAGATCGCTGCCTCCAGTATACAAAATGGATGACGGAAACATGTATCACCCTAAAACACACGTTGCGCATGTGCACTGACACCACGTTTCACTATGGTAATAAGGTCACAACATGGACTATCGTGATCAAGCGGGCTACCATGACAACCAAACATAGCGTAATGGGGTCACGTTTCTATGATGCCACATGATGATGGACGAAAGGTGCGAGCTGTACTACTGGCATTACTATTACAATCCACGCAACATTCAGCATGCACCACGGTATATAACATCACATTACTTGTAGTGTGCACAATATACGATTCGAATTCAAAGGCAAATATATCACTTTGGATACCTTCAGGAAATTAAAATAATATCAATGAAAATACAAATTATTCGATTTTAGCAGTAAAATAAGTCCACTTCTAAATATATTTGCATATTAATAACCGAATATGGATACCGAAAATTATCTCATGAATGACTGAGACAAATTTTTATTTTTCGCGAGCGCTTTATCCTATCAAAAATAATAGATTTTCTTTTTATACGCTTTTTTATAAGAATCTGATCATTCCTATCGATAATTCTACTCGTTTCAACCTTGAATTGATGCATGAAAGTAAACAGCTGATTCGCATTGATACGCGGGAGTGATTTGATCGATACTCAGAGCAGGTAGCATCTTATGATTTGATTCAGCTGGCAGGTTTCATGCATCAATTCAAAGTGAATACGTGTTGAATTACTGCTGGAAATGATCGGTATCCACTCAAAGACAATGGATTTTCTTTTCATTACACGTTTTTAGAACAATCATTTCCAGTGATAATTTGACTCGTATTCACCTTGAAGTGACGCTTTACAAGCCGCCATTTTAATTGATACCGCAAAAGTGAAAATTTCTATATGTTCACAGTGGGGAATACGATTTCTTTCTTTCCGCAATTTTTTCAGTAATCTATCGTTTAGTCTACAATAAAAGGTGTTTCCCCAAAGTGTAATTTGCATATATTTTAGAGTTGACTCTTCCGGTTGTAATGACAAGATTGGGGGGGCGTCTTGTCGGGTTTCCATATTTTCAAGAATTCTACGATTAACCCTTTGCGCACTGATGTCAAAATAACAAAATTTCAAGCAACAAATTTTCCCATAATGCAACTAGGATTTGAACCAATTTAGTCTTGTTTGACAGAGCTCAATGAGCGCTGTCAAACAAGACTTAATTGGTTAAATTCCCAGTTGCATTATGGAAATAACTTCCAGACTGAAATTTCGGTATTTCGACATCAGAGTGCAGAGGGTTAAGCTACTGGTGGTGTACTGACACTTTTATAGAAGATTTAGGACATGCACTCGTTTAAAGAGGACATTCTATATTTATTTCAGACAGGGCCCGGTTTTACACATCTGGCCATACCATTACTCTCATCAAAACTCCTACAGGTTGTAACTGTAACTCCAGTTGAACCGATGATCCAGAAAGTTGTTTTCAAGTTGTATGCGCATTGGGCAATGCCAGCATTATTTGTCAAGTTTTTTGAATGGGTCCAAAACACGCAAGTAAGTGTTATATTTATTTGAGGAGTTGTATATCAAACTGATTTTCTTCATTAAAGCAACCAGAGGTGTAATAGAATTAAATGTGTCCACCTTAGAAAATAGTTTATGCCCGTCTTTTCTACAAGTATTCGTTAATGTGTGTCGTGGCAGAAGTGGATTAGGGTATTCCAGTAGGAGAACTCTGTTAGTCCAACTTAGACAACAGTTTATGTGTATCTTTTCTGTAATAAGCGCTGTGTTTTTCAGATTCCTGGGGCATTAGGGGTGTCCATAGAGGTGTTTTGAAAGCGGGCCACACCCATATCTCAGACAGGTGTGACCTATGGACTTAGGACCAACACCAAGTGAGTCGACACTCTATTGACATTCAAAACATGGGCCAAGGTCACTGAGGTCACCCAGGGGTCACTGAGTGCATTTTTCAGAATTTGCTGGAAATCACATTTTTTGATTCCCTAATCCATTCCTGAAGTTCATACATACATTTTTACACTCAAAAAAGTGGGTGTGACCAAAAATTTGGAAAGTGGGACACCCTGATATCTCGAGCATGGTATGACGTATGGACCTGGGACCAACTCCAAATGAGTCGAAACTTATTTGAGGTTAAAAATATGGGTTAAGGTCACTGGGGTCACCCAGGGGTCACTGGGTACATTTTAAAGAATTGCATGAAATCACAGTTTTAACCTCTAATGCCTGAAGTTGATACATTCATTTTCACACTCAAAAAGTGGGTTTGGCCAAACATTGGAAAGAGGATCACGCTCATATCTCAAGCATGGTATGATGTATGGACCTGGGACCAACACCAAATGAGTCTAACTCAATGGAGGTTCAAAATATGGGTCAAGGTCACTGACGTCACCCAGGGGTCATTGAGCGCATTTTTCAGAATTGCTGGAAATCACATTATTTAACCTGCTATTGTATTCCCAAAGTTCATACATGCATTTTACACGAACAATAGTAAAAAATATTCATTGCTGATTCCTTTGAAGAACACAATTAATGCTATGCACAGAAGTTATTTCCAGTTTCTTGATAATTGTATCTGAATCCTGTATGAAAATCTTTAAATGCTGTTTACGAAAACCTATTTCTGAATTCTTCAAAATATATTTTAGTCCTGAAAATAAATCTTCATAAATTCTTTTTCTATATAATTTAGTTTTAATGCTATCACCATTTTCACACAGACTCGAATTTACTGGATGCAGTAAATTCGCTTTCTCTAGTGTTGAAGATCGTTTTTTCAGAATCCACTGACAAAACAAGTGAAGTTAAGTTTGGCCACTCGTTTGTAGTGATGCTGCAGTCTCAGACACTAGGCGTTAGTGACCAGGCCACAAGTTTCCTATTTAATTTCAAGAAAAGATACTGGTTACACCAACGTATAATGTTACAAAAAATGTTGTAAACAACCGATAATGTTATGAACTCTACAAAATGTTATAACTTTTTCTAACGCATAATGTTATAAAAATCAACGCATACTGTTACAATTGTTTAACGCATTAAACAAATTAAGCGACGAATGGAAAAACTTTAAATAAACTCTTATCGTGGGTAATTTATAGTGCAATGGCACCGATTTCAAGGCGACCTTTTGTTGATGTATGCAGAATTCAAGATAATAAGGCACATCGTATTGAAGATGGCTATGTGTGGATGGATTGTGTTCAGCTAACACGTACAGCCTAGGTATAGTCGGACAAGTATCTAATATCTAGTATCTAGTATCTAGAGAGAGAGAGAGAGAGAGAGAGAGAGAGAGAAGAGAGAGAGAGAGAGATCATGGGATCACGGGCGTGCGAATGTCATGATTATGAGCGTACCTTTACCACACGTACGATGCCAAATTGTTGTCCGGGTCGCAGAAAACGTACATGTAGGTTCGAAACTGATAGCAGAGAGGGTACATCACATAATGAGTGATTTCCCGTGAGAACACATGCCGAGTGGAAATCTACTCGCCTAGAAACTCATGAATTCTGAAACATCAATGTAGAAGGATGCATTACTGGGTCTTACAGATACTTTCAACGGCTAAGGTCATATTGTGTCGATGGCAGCTTTACGGGACCACCCCATCAACCCTTTTTGACATATCCCTAGCCTTCAATAAGCAAGTAATAACTGCAAACGAAATACAGACAAGATAACAAACAAGAGAAAAAAACTGAAAAGTTACCGGTTGCTGGAGTAGTCTGGGGCGGGGATATGAAAGGGTGAAAGTGGCGGAGGGAAAAGTTGGTTGGCAGAGTATTACAGGCTTGTGTGAATGGCAAAGGGAATTGGAGATTGGGGGTAGGGGATGTGGATGATATGAATACCAAGGAAAGGTAGGATAAAAGGGACGGGATAGGTAGCATGTATAAACATACGCAATACAAAAAGAGAAAGAGCAAGAATCTTAACACGTTCCTTAACCCTTTACCCAACGTAACGTCCAAAACCAGCCAGCGCTATTCTCAAAAATCGCTTATTAATTTTCATTATTTTTTTCATTTTTTGTCTGAAAAACATAGGTCGAGCTCGTTGCATTGAGGGGTCATAACCTATGTTTTTGAGACAAAAAAAGGGTTAAATAGGCTAGAAGATGGTGGGTAACCATTTGAGTGAGAGGCAGAAAGAGAAAAATTAGATATACATGTGTGTGAAGGAAGGGTAGATAGAGAGAGAAAGAAGAAAATAAAAATTAGATATATATGTGTGTTAAGGAAGGGTAGACAGAGAACGAAATAAGAAAATAAAAATTAGATATATATGTGTGTTAAGGAAGGGTAGATAGAGAGAGAAATAAGAAAATAAAAATTAGATATATATGTGTGTTAAGGAAGGGTAGATAGAGAGAGAAATAAGAAAATAAAAATTAGATATATATGTGTGTTAAGGAAGGGTAGATAGAGAGAGAAATAAGAAAATAAAAATTAGATATATACGTGTGTTAAGGAAGGGTAGATAGAGAGAGGAACAAGAAAATAAAAATTAGATATATATGTGTGTTAAGGAAGGGTAGATAGAGAGAGAAATAAGAAAATAAAAATTAGATATATATGTGTGTTAAGGAAGGGTAGATAGAGAGAGAAACAATAAAATAAAAATTAGATATATATGTGTGTTAAGGAAGGGTAGATAGAGAATGAAATAAGAAAATAAAAATTAGATATATATGTGTGTTAAGGAAGGGTAGATAGAGAGAGAAATAAGAAAATAAAAATTAGATATATATGTGTGTTAAGGAAGGGTAGATAGAGAGAGAAACAATAAAATAAAAATTAGATGTATATGTGTGTTAAGGAAGGGTAGATAGAGAACGAAATAAGAAAATAAAAATTAGATATATATGTGTGTTAAGGAAGGGTAGATAGAGAGAGAAACAAGAAAATAAAAATTAGATATATATGTGTGTTAAGGAAGGGTAGATAGAGAACGAAATAAGAAAATAAAAATTAGATATATATGTGTGTTAAGGAAGGGTAGATAGAGAGAGAAACAAGAAAATAAAAATTAGATATATATGTGTGTTAAGGAAGGGTAGATAGAGAACGCAATAAGAAAATAAAAATTAGATATATATGTGCGTTAAGGAAGGGTAGATAGAGAACGAAATAAGAAAATAAAAATTAGATATATATGTATGTTAAGGAAGGGTAGATAGAGAACGAAATAAGAAAATAAAAATTAGATATATATGTGTGTTAAGGAAGGGTAGATAGAGAACGCAATAAGAAAATAAAAATTAGATATATATGTGTGTTAAGGAAGGGTAGATAGAGAGAGAAACAAGAAAATAAAAATTAGATATATATGTGTGTTAAGGAAGGGTAGATAGAGAGAGAAACAAGAAAATAAAAATTAGATATATATGTATGTTAAGGAAGGGTAGATAGAGAGAGAAACAAGAAAATAAAAATTAGATATATATGTGTGTTAAGGAAGGGTAGATAGAGAACGAAATAAGAAAATAAAAATTAGATATATATGTGTGTTAAGGAAGGGTAGATAGAGAGAGAAACAAGAAAATAAAAATTAGATATATATGTGTGTTAAGGAAGGGTAGATAGAGAACGCAATAAGAAAATAAAAATTAGATATATATGTGTGTTAAGGAAGGGTAGATAGAGAGAGAAACAAGAAAATAAAAATTAGATATATATGTATGTTAAGGAAGGGTAGATAGAGAGAGAAACAAGAAAATAAAAATTAGATATATATGTGTGTTAAGGAAGGGTAGATAGAGAACGCAATAAGAAAATAAAAATTAGATATATATGTGTGTTAAGGAAGGGTAGATAGAGAACGATATAAGAAAATAAAAATTAGATATATATGTGTGTTAAGGAAGGGTAGATAGAGAGCGAAATAAGAAAATAAAAATTAGATATATATGTGTGTTAAGGAAGGGTAGATAGAGAGAGAAATAAGAAAATAAAAATTAGATATATATGTGTGTTAAGGAAGGGTAGATAGAGAACGCAATAAGAAAATAAAAATTAGATATATATGTGTGTTAAGGAAGGGTAGATAGAGAGAGAAACAAGAAAATAAAAATTAGATATATATGTGTGTTAAGGAAGGGTAGATAGAGAACGTAATAAGAAAATAAAAATTAGATATATATGTGTGTTAAGGAAGGGTAGATAGAGAACGCAATAAGAAAATAAAAATTAGATATATATGTGTGTTAAGGAAGGGTAGATAGAGAACGAAATAAGAAAATAAAAATTAGATATATATGTGTGTTAAGGAAGGGTAGATAGAGAGAGAAACAAGAAAATAAAAATTAGATATATATGTGTGTTAAGGAAGGGTAGATAGAGAACGCAATAAGAAAATAAAAATTAGATATATATGTGTGTTAAGGAAGGGTAGATAGAGAACGCAATAAGAAAATAAAAATTAGATATATATGTGTGTTAAGGAAGGGTAGATAGAGAGAGAAACAAGAAAATAAAAATTAGATATATATGTGTGTTAAGGAAGGGTAGATAGAGAACGAAATAAGAAAATAAAAATTAGATATATATGTGTGTTAAGGAAGGGTAGATAGAGAACGCAATAAGAAAATAAAAATTAGATATATATGTGTGTTAAGGAAGGGTAGATAGAGAACGATATAAGAAAATAAAAATTAGATATATATGTGTGTTAAGGAAGGGTAGATAGAGAGAGAAATAAGAAAATAAAAATTAGATATATATGTGTGTTAAGGAAGGGTAGATAGAGAGCGAAATAAGAAAATAAAAATTAGATATATATGTGTGTTAAGGAAGGGTAGATAGAGAACGCAATAAGAAAATAAAAATTAGATATATATGTGTGTTAAGGAAGGGTAGATAGAGAGCGAAATAAGAAAATAAAAATTAGATATATATGTGTGTTAAGGAAGGGTAGATAGAGAACGAAATAAGAAAATAAAAATTAGATATATATGTGTGTTAAGGAAGGGTAGATAGAGAACGATCTATATGTGTGTTAAGGAAGGGTAGATAGAGAACGCAATAAGAAAATAAAAATTAGATATATATGTGTGTTAAGGAAGGGTAGATAGAGAGAGAAAGATGAAAATAAAAATTAGATATATATGTGTGTTAAGGAAGGGTAGATAGAGAACGAAATAAGAAAATAAAAATTAGATATATATATGTGTTAAGAAAGGGTAGATAGAGAACGAAATAAGAAAATAAAAATTAGATATATATGTGTGTTAAGGAAGGGTAGATAGAGAGAGAAAGATGAAAATAAAAATTAGATATATATGTGTGTTAAGGAAGGGTAGATAGAGAACGAAATAAGAAAATAAAAATTAGATATATATATGTGTTAAGAAAGGGTAGATAGAGAACGAAATAAGAAAATAAAAATTAGATATATATGTGTGTTAAGGAAGGGTAGATAGAGAGAGAAAGATGAAAATAAAAATTAGATATATATGTGTGTTAAGGAAGGGTAGATAGAGAGCGAAAAAAGAAAATAAAAATTAGATATATATGTGTGTTAAGGAAGGGTAGATAGAGAGCGAAAAAAGAAAATAAAAATTAGATATATATGTGTGTTAAGGAAGGGTAGATAGAGAGAGAAATAAGAAAATAAAAATTAGATATATATGTGTGTTAAGGAAGGGTAGATAGAGAACGCAATAAGAAAATAAAAATTAGATATATATGTGTGTTAAGGAAGGGTAGATAGAGAGAGAAACAAGAAAATAAAAATTAGATATATATGTGTGTTAAGGAAGGGTAGATAGAGAACGCAATAAGAAAATAAAAATTAGATATATGTGTGTGTTAAGGAAGGGTAGATAGAGAACGCAATAAGAAAATAAAAATTAGATATATATGTGTGTTAAGGAAGGGTAGATAGAGAGAGAAACAAGAAAATAAAAATTAGATATATATGTGTGTTAAGGAAGAGTAGATAGAGAACGAAATAAGAAAATAAAAATTAGATATATATGTGTGTTAAGGAAGGGTAGATAGAGAGAGAAACAAGAAAATAAAAATTAGATATATATGTGTGTTAAGGAAGGGTAGATAGAGAACGCAATAAGAAAATAAAAATTAGATATATATGTGTGTTAAGGAAGGGTAGATAGAGAACGCAATAAGAAAATAAAAATTAGATATATATGTGTGTTAAGGAAGGGTAGATAGAGAGAGAAACAAGAAAATAAAAATTAGATATATATGTGTGTTAAGGAAGGGTAGATAGAGATTGAAATAAGAAAATAAAAATTAGATATATATGTGTGTTAAGGAAGGGTAGATAGAGAACGAAATATGAAAATAAAAATTAGATATATATGTGTGTTAAGGAAGGGTTGATAGAGAGAGAAACAGGAAAATAAAAATTAGATATATATGTGTGTTAAGGAAGGGTAGATAGAGAACGAAATAAGAAAATAAAAATTAGATATATATGTGTGTTAAGGAAGGGTAGATAGAGAACGAAATAAGAAAATAAAAATTAGATATATATGTGTGTTAAGGAAGGGTAGATAGAGAACGCAATAAGAAAATAAAAATTAGATATATATGTGTGTTAAGGAAGGGTAGATAGAGAGAGAAACAAGAAAATAAAAATTAGATATATATGTGTGTTAAGGAAGGGTAGATAGAGAACGAAATAAGAAAATAAAAATTAGATATATATGTGTGTTAAGGAAGGGTAGAGAGAGAGAGAAACAAGAAAATAAAAATTAGATATATATGTGTGTTAAGGAAGGGTAGATAGAGAACGCAATAAGAAAATAAAAATTAGATATATATGTGTGTTAAGGAAGGGTAGATAGAGAACGCAATAAGAAAATAAAAATTAGATATATATGTGTGTTAAGAAAGGGTAGATAGAGAGAAAAATAAGAAAATACAAATTAGATATATATGTGTGTTAAGGAAGGGTAGATAGAGAACGAAATAAGAAAATAAAAATTAGATATATATGTGTGTTAAGGAAGGGTAGATAGAGAACGAAATAAGAAAATAAAAATTAGATATATATGTGTGTTAAGGAAGGGTAGATAGAGAGAGAAACAAGAAAATAAAAATTAGATATATATGTGTGTTAAGGAAGGGTAGATAGAGAACGCAATAAGAAAATAAAAATTAGATATATATGTGTGTTAAGGAAGGGTAGATAGAGAGAGAAACAAGAAAATAAAAATTAGATATATATGTATGTTAAGGAAGGGTAGATAGAGAGAGAAGCAAGAAAATAAAAATTAGATATATATGTGTGTTAAGGAAGGGTAGATAGAGAACGCAATAAGAAAATAAAAATTAGATATATATGTGTGTTAAGGAAGGGTAGATAGAGAACGATATAAGAAAATAAACATTAGATATATATGTGTGTTAAGGAAGGGTAGATAGAGAGCGAAATAAGAAAATAAAAATTAGATATATATGTGTGTTAAGGAAGGGTAGATAGAGAGAGAAATAAGAAAATAAAAATTAGATATATATGTGTGTTAAGGAAGGGTAGATAGAGAACACAATAAGAAAATAAAAATTAGATATATATGTGTGTTAAGGAAGGGTAGATAGAGAGAGAAACAAGAAAATAAAAATTAGATATATATGTGTGTTAAGGAAGGGTAGATAGAGAACGCAATAAGAAAATAAAAATTAGATATATATGTGTGTTAAGGAAGGGTAGATAGAGAACGCAATAAGAAAATAAAAATTAGATATATATGTGTGTTAAGGAAGGGTAGATAGAGAGAGAAACAAGAAAATAAAAATTCGATATATATGTGTGTTAAGGAAGGGTAGATAGAGAACGAAATAAGAAAATAAAAATTAGATATATATGTGTGTTAAGGAAGGGTAGATAGAGAGAGAAACAAGAAAATAAAAATTAGATATATATGTGTGTTAAGGAAGGGTAGATAGAGAACGCAATAAGAAAATAAAAATTCGATATATATGTGTGTTAAGAAAGGGTAGATAGAGAACGCAATAAGAAAATAAAAATTAGATATATATGTGTGTTAAGGAAGGGTAGATAGAGAGAGAAACAAGAAAATAAAAATTAGATATATATGTGTGTTAAGGAAGGGTAGATAGAGAACGAAATAAGAAAATAAAAATTAGATATATATGTGTGTTAAGGAAGGGTAGATAGAGAACAAAATATGAAAATAAAAATTAGATATATATGTGTGTTAAGGAAGGGTTGATAGAGAGAGAAACAGGAAAATAAAAATTAGATATATATGTGTGTTAAGGAAGGGTAGATAGAGAACGAAATAAGAAAATAAAAATTAGATATATATGTGTGTTAAGGAAGGGTAGATAGAGAACGCAATAAGAAAATAAAAATTAGATATATATGTGTGTTAAGGAAGGGTAGATAGAGAACGATATAAGAAAATAAAAATTAGATATATATGTGTGTTAAGGAAGGGTAGATAGAGAGAGAAATAAGAAAATAAAAATTAGATATATATGTGTGTTAAGGAAGGGTAGATAGAGAGCGAAATAAGAAAATAAAAATTAGATATATATGTGTGTTAAGGAAGGGTAGATAGAGAACGCAATAAGAAAATAAAAATTAGATATATATGTGTGTTAAGGAAGGGTAGATAGAGAGCGAAATAAGAAAATAAAAATTAGATATATATGTGTGTTAAGGAAGGGTAGATAGAGAACGAAATAAGAAAATAAAAATTAGATATATATGTGTGTTAAGGAAGGGTAGATAGAGAACGATATATATGTGTGTTAAGGAAGGGTAGATAGAGAACGCAATAAGAAAATAAAAATTAGATATATATGTGTGTTAAGGAAGGGTAGATAGAGAAAGAAATAAGAAAATAAAAATTAGATATATATGTGTGTTAAGGAAGGGTAGATAGAGAGAGAAAGATGAAAATAAAAATTAGATATATATGTGTGTTAAGGAAGGGTAGATAGAGAACGAAATAAGAAAATAAAAATTAGATATATATATGTGTTAAGAAAGGGTAGATAGAGAACGAAATAAGAAAATAAAAATTAGATATATATGTGTGTTAAGGAAGGGTAGATAGAGAGAGAAAGATGAAAATAAAAATTAGATATATATGTGTGTTAAGGAAGGGTAGATAGAGAGCGAAAAAAGAAAATAAAAATTAGATATATATGTGTGTTAAGGAAGGGTAGATAGAGAGCGAAAAAAGAAAATAAAAATTAGATATATATGTGTGTTAAGGAAGGGTAGATAGAGAGAGAAATAAGAAAATAAAAATTAGATATATATGTGTGTTAAGGAAGGGTAGATAGAGAACGCAATAAGAAAATAAAAATTAGATATATATGTGTGTTAAGGAAGGGTAGATAGAGAGAGAAACAAGAAAATAAAAATTAGATATATATGTGTGTTAAGGAAGGGTAGATAGAGAATGAAATAAGAAAATAAAAATTAGATATATATGTGTGTTAAGGAAGGGTAGATAGAGAGAGAAACAAGAAAATAAAAATTAGATATATATGTGTGTTAAGGAAGGGTAGATAGAGAACGCAATAAGAAAATAAAAATTAGATATATATGTGTGTTAAGGAAGGGTAGATAGAGAACGCAATAAGAAAATAAAAATTAGATATATATGTGTGTTAAGGAAGGGTAGACAGAGAGAGAAACAAGAAAATAAAAATTAGATATATATGTGTGTTAAGGAAGGGTAGATAGAGAACGAAATAAGAAAATAAAAATTAGATATATATGTGTGTTAAGGAAGGGTAGATAGAGAACGAAATATGAAAATAAAAATTAGATATATATGTGTGTTAAGGAAGGGTTGATAGAGAGAGAAACAGGAAAATAAAAATTAGATATATATGTGTCTTAAGGAAGGGTAGATAGAGAACGAAATAAGAAAATAAAAATTAGATATATATGTGTGTTAAGGAAGGGTGGATAGAGAACGCAATAAGAAAATAAAAATTAGAAATATATGTGTGTTAAGGAAGGGTAGATAGAGAACGATATAAGAAAATAAAAATTAGATATATATGTGTGTTAAGGAAGGGTAGATAGAGAGAGAAATAAGAAAATAAAAATTAGATATATATGTGTGTTAAGGAAGGGTAGATAGAGAGCGAAATAAGAAAATAAAAATTAGATATATATGTGTGTTAAGGAAGGGTAGATAGAGAACGCAATAAGAAAATAAAAATTAGATATATATGTGTGTTAAGGAAGGGTAGATAGAGAGCGAAATAAGAAAATAAAAATTAGATATATATGTGTGTTAAGGAAGGGTAGATAGAGAAGGAAATAAGAAAATAAAAATTAGATATATATGTGTGTTAAGGAAGGGTAGATAGAGAACGATATATATGTGTGTTAAGGAAGGGTAGATAGAGAACGCAATAAGAAAATAAAAATTAGATATATATGTGTGTTAAGGAAGGGTAGATAGAGAAAGAAATAAGAAAATAAAAATTAGATATATATGTGTGTTAAGGAAGGGTAGATAGAGAGAGAAAGATGAAAATAAAAATTAGATATATATGTGTGTTAAGGAAGGGTAGATAGAGAACGAAATAAGAAAATAAAAATTAGATATATATATGTGTTAAGAAAGGGTAGATAGAGAACGAAATAAGAAAATAAAAATTAGATATATATGTGTGTTAAGGAAGGGTAGATAGAGAGAGAAAGATGAAAATAAAAATTAGATATATATGTGTGTTAAGGAAGGGTAGATAGAGAGCGAAAAAAGAAAATAAAAATTAGATATATATGTGTGTTAAGGAAGGGTAGATAGAGAGCGAAAAAAGAAAATAAAAATTAGATATATATGTGTGTTAAGGAAGGGTAGATAGAGAGAGAAAGAAGAAAATAAAAATTAGATATATATGTGTGTTAAGGAAGGGTAGATAGAGAGTGAAAAAAGAAAATAAAAATTAGATATATATGTGTGTTAAGGAAGGGTAGATAGAGAGCGAAAAAAGAAAATAAAAATTAGATATATATGTGTGTTAAGGAAGGGTAGATAGAGAGCGAAAAAAGAAAATAAAAATTAGATATATATGTGTGTTAAGGAAGGGTAGATAGAGAGCGAAATAAGAAAATAAAAATTAGATATATATGTGTGTTAAGGAAGGGTAGATAGAGAGAGAAACAAGAAAATAAAAATTAGATATATATGTGTGTTAAGGAAGGGTAGATAGAGAACGCAATAAGAAAATAAAAATTAGATATATATGTAGGTTAAGGAAGGGTAGATAGAGAACGCAATAAGAAAATAAAAATTAGATATATATGTGTGTTAAGGAAGGGTAGATAGAGAACGCAATAAGAAAATAAAAATTAGATATATATGTGTGTTAAGGAAGGGTAGATAGAGAGAGAAACAAGAAAATAAAAATTAGATATATATGTGTGTTAAGGAAGGGTAGATAGAGAACGAAATAAGAAAATAAAAATTAGATATATATGTGTGTTAAGGAAGGGTAGATAGAGAACGAAATATGAAAATAAAAATTAGATATATATGTGTGTTAAGGAAGGGTAGATAGAGAGAGAAACAAGAAAATAAAAATTAGATATATATGTGTGTTAAGGAAGGGTAGATAGAGAACGAAATAAGAAAATAAAAATTAGATATATATGTGTGTTAAGGAAGGGTAGATAGAGAACGCAATAAGAAAATAAAAATTAGATATATATGTGTGTTAAGGAAGGGTAGATAGAGAACGATATAAGAAAATAAAAATTAGATATATATGTGTGTTAAGGAAGGGTAGATAGAGAGAGAAATAAGAAAATAAAAATTAGATATATATGTGTGTTAAGGAAGGGTAGATAGAGAGCGAAATAAGAAAATAAAAATTAGATATATATGTGTGTTAAGGAAGGGTAGATAGAGAACGCAATAAGAAAATAAAAATTAGATATATATGTGTGTTAAGGAAGGGTAGATAGAGAGCGAAATAAGAAAATAAAAATTAGATATATATGTGTGTTAAGGAAGGGTAGATAGAGAACGAAATAAGAAAATAAAAATTAGATATATATGTGTGTTAAGGAAGGGTAGATAGAGAACGATATATATGTGTGTTAAGGAAGGGTAGATAGAGAACGCAATAAGAAAATAAAAATTAGATATATATGTGTGTTAAGGAAGGGTAGATAGAGAACGAAATAAGAAAATAAAAATTAGATATATATGTGTGTTAAGGAAGGGTAGATAGAGAGAGAAAGATGAAAATAAAAATTAGATATATATGTGTGTTAAGGAAGGGTAGATAGAGAACGAAATAAGGAAATAAAAATTAGATATATATATGTGTTAAGGAAGGGTAGATAGAGAACGAAATAAGAAAATAAAAATTAGATATATATGTGTGTTAAGGAAGGGTAGATAGAGAGAGAAAGATGAAAATAAAAATTAGATATATATGTGTGTTAAGGAAGGGTAGATAGAGAGCGAAAAAAGAAAATAAAAATTAGATATATATGTGTGTTAAGGAAGGGTAGATAGAGAGCGAAAAAAGAAAATAAAAATTAGATATATATGTGTGTTAAGGAAGGGTAGATGGAGAGAGAAAGAAGAAAATAAAAATTAGATATATATGTGTGTTAAGGAAGGGTAGATAGAGAGCGAAAAAAGAAAATAAAAATTAGATATATATGTGTGTTAAGGAAGGGTAGATAGAGAGCGAAAAAAGAAAATAAAAATTAGATATATATGTGTGTTAAGGAAGGGTAGATAGAGAGCGAAAAAAGAAAATAAAAATTAGATATATATGTGTGTTAAGGAAGGGTAGATAGAGAGCGAAATAAGAAAATAAAAATTAGATATATATGTGTGTTAAGGAAGGGTAGATAGAGAGAGAAACAAGAAAATAAAAATTAGATATATATGTGTGTTAAGGAAGGGTCGATAGAGAGCGAAAAAAGAAAATAAAAATTAGATATATATGTGTGTTAAGGAAGGGTAGATAGAGAAAGAAAAAAGAAAATAAAAATTAGATATATATGTGTGTTAAGGAAGGGTAGATAGAGAACGATATAAGAAAATAAAAATTAGATATATATGTGTGTTAAGGAAGGGTAGATAGAGAAAGAAGAAAACAACTGAAGTAATAAGAATACTTGAGAATGCCCAGTGCCTAATACAACACAACACATAATCCAAATCCAAGTCCTAATTCCAATCCCAATCCTGATCCTAATCCCTACATCTCCCCTCCTACGCCACCTCCCCTCTCCTCCTAATCCCTGACTCATCCCACCCCTCCTCAACTTCCCCCCAAGCCACCGCCTCCAATACATGTAATCCCAAATCCTCCACCTCTTCCACCTCCTCCAATATACTATCATACCATCCAGTACTACACTCTTATTGCATTCTCTCGTGGCTTTCTCTCCACAATTACCTCGATTTCTCAACCCTTGTGCCTTCTCATCCTAATTTCTACCTCTCCCCTTTCAATCCTCCTAATCCCCACTCCACCCCTCCTCATCCTAGCCCGGCCCTCCTCCTAGTAATCCCTGATCCAAGTGGCATCACCACCTCCACCATCTGTACTCTCACCACCGCCTCTTCCAAAATCCCCACCACCTCCACCATCACTACCAACTCCAACTTTTTTTTTGTTCAATCTTAACTTTTAGAAAATCTTTTAGCAAAATAAACAAATAATAGGATATTGTTATAACGAGAGAAATATGCGAAAATTGGGATTTAAACACTCAAAATATGCCAAAATTCCAAAGGGGAGGGGGGGGGGGGGTCAAACGGCTATGATATACTACTTTCCAGGAAGAGGAAACTACTCGTACCGGTAAACATCCCCTCTGGCTAACGTAGCGCCCCCGCCATCATGCTTTAATTGGAGAGAAATCTCGCGAGATTCTGATCCGGCTAAAAAAATTGGTCATTTCTTTAACCTCACACCCATGAAGAAGCACATGCGTGTTTATCACCATGATAATGGCGTCAGGAGAGGAAGGTTACTAGGGCTACCTGAATGTATGTCACGTGACTAGGCCCCCACAGAATAAGTCCCGGAGGAGGGAAGGGTGTCTCCCACTGAGGTCCCTCTGACCAGGCAAGAAACCCATCTCATATACTACATACATTTTTAAGATGATAAATGGCAGCGACGCGAAATCAAGTTGGAGTTCATTTGAAACAGTGGTGACCGGGCTGAGTTTTCGTAAAGGTTTCACATTATCGGTTAATTTGTTTAACGTTATGCGTTGGAAAAAAATTGTAACAATATGCGTTGATTTTTATAACATTATGCGTCAGGAAAAAAGTTATAACATTATGCGAAGTTTATAACATTATCGGTTGTTTACAACATTTTTTATAATATTATGCATTGGTGTAACATATGCATAATGGAGTATCATTATGCATTGGTGTAACTTTATGCAGAGTTGTGACATTATCAGTTGTAACAGGCCTCTTTGCCCACTTCATCGTTTCGTTTTGTTTATAGGGCACTTACCATTGCGTATGTACACTCCCATATTTCTCGAAAAGCTTTCGTACTTAGAAAATGTCGTTTTAGGTTATGGCCGAACTAGCCAGCGTCGTTGGGGGTGGGGGGGGGGGGGGGGGCAATGTACAGATTTCTTTCCTGAAATTGTATACGGGTTAAAAATTGAAACCCTCTCTCTTTTATTTGTCTAATTTGACGTCATTATCGACGTTTTTACGTCATTTTACTTTTTCACATCTGACTTCCCATTGTGTGAGCAGCCAAACACTAAATTTTCAACACATCCCTAGTTGAAGTGGTGTACTTTCACATTTTTCTTCAGATTGTTCTAAAATATCTAACTCTCTTGGGCATAGATGGTCAATGTACAAAAAAATTAAATCGTCCGATTTTCACGAAATTTTAGTATTTTGTTGAGCACAAAAAATAAACGCGTATTTTTTAAAGTTTTAAGTTTCACGCCATTTTTAACGTTTTACGTCATTTCATATTTTCGAAAGTTACCCGGCATACGCTCCCATTTTGTGACCGTCCATCACCCTCAGAAACTGAAAGCGACACCACTTTCATATTTTACGTACCTTAATCAGGTAGGGGGCAGGGGGGGGGGGGGTGGTCTGGAATGTACATTGGAGACACTGATATTTAAAGAGACCAAAATCAATTTTTTTACGAGTGCTTAATTCTGTGAACAGTTTCAGAGGTGAACGTAAGAACACAATACTGACTTTTTCGATTACACAGAGATGTCCATTGTACTATTCAGCAACAAGATAATAATCCTGTGTCTCTCCAGATCTAGCATGAAAATATCAAGGAAACTTCTTGTTCGTTGCCATTGCAGGGAGAATAAAACACAAAAACAATTGAAAGTTAAATTACCAGCTTTTACTTCAAGCACATCTCATTCCAACAAAAAATTGACTAGCCTACCAAGGCTCTACATAAAATCGAAAAATGAGCAATGATTTTGAAAACCTCAGATAAAAACAAACTATCAAAAACATATATGACTGAGCTTACTGCATACATACATCTATGTGGAAGGCAGTAAATTGGGTCATTCATAACATTGAACCCTTTACCTAACACACCTTTTTAAAAAAATAAATTAAATTGTAGATTTAAAAAAACAATTCTCACAATTTTTCATTAAACTGTACAAATATGGATATCATTAGAACCGGCTCGACGAGCCGGCTCTAATGATATCCATATCTGAACAGTTTTATTGAGAGATATCTAAGATACTTTTGTAACCCGAGGATCAAGGACAGGATAGACTTATTGAAACTCGGTTATCTTAATTATTTGGTAAATCTCCCCGACACCCGATGATGTAAAGTAATGTTCCAGAGTATTTTCAACTCAAATATCAAGACAGGGTGGATGATCCAAGTGAGGGAGCTAATAGAGAACTACTCATTGGAGATCTCGGGCCTAGACGCAGGGGCAACCCAGGGTAAAAACAATCGTCAGAGAACGGGTCATGGAGAATGGTAACCTTAATTAGCGAGAGGGGGTCAAATCTAAGAGGTCTTTGGGTGGCCTGCCTGAGAATGAGAAGCCTGGTTTTGAAGAGTACATTGATGGCACCTCGGGGGGGGGGGGGGGGGGGGGGTCACTGTTTGTTCAAGCTGAGGTCGCGGTCCCTGGAGCTGAGGGGAAAATTGGTAAAAACAGTGAAAAGGAGTGCCAGATATGTAATTTAGGCGTGGTGGAGACCCTGGAACACTTTCTTCTAGGATGCCCAAAATACCAGTCTAAAAGAATAATATTCACTGGTAGTCTAATGGGGAAGTAGGATGAGAGAATGAAGGACATGTGGTTAGTGAGTGATTCAAAGGAGAGGGTTAGTATGCTAATCAGAGAGATTGGGAAGAATGGGGCAAGAGATGTCATCAAGCAGTTCGTCTCCGAGTGTTGGGAGGAGAGAAGAAGCGTGGGAATAGGGAGGCAGTTGGGAGCACAGGTAACCACGGCCTTCTCGACCGAGAACCGCGACAAATCAGCGGCCAGCCAAAGTGTTATTATTATATTTGCCCCTATATCCCGATAAATTCTGTCTTTTGATTGGTCATAATGCCTTGGACAAACAGCCATGGCAAAGGGTGCACCCAACATCCAAGGTATATAAGAGCGTAAAATATCCAGGGTATAAGCGCACGCGAAACATCGGGGGTATATGGTTTAATTTAAATGAAAGCTTTCCGCGTTTGCTCGCCTCGACATAAAAATCGAGCCAAAAAACCTGACAATAGTCACAAATGTCATCAGAGTTCCTATAATTCAATCACAAAAATAAAATAAGAGCAAATAATTCGGCCCGTGAGTACCAATGTGTGCTATGTGCCAGTAGGCACAAAGAACACATTGGAACTCAGAGGACGATCTGTCAACAAAATACTGTTTATTCGTTTCCTTAACGACCCAAGGGATGTAACTCTATCTGTTGTCTTTTGCGATTATAAAAACAAAATAATTATCAGGAATTTGGTCCAAGTGATTGTGGAGCTGAGAAATGTGTCTGCAAATTTATTTCCACTATGTTTGGATTGTGTTTCAAACGAGACAAAACCGTTATTTATCTCCGCCAACATGTATGGTATATGGAGATTTAATACCTGGATGTCTCATTTAAACACCTCGCCTGCGGCGCGGTGTTTAAAAACCGACATCCAGGTATTAAATCTCCATATACCATACATGTTGACGGAGATAACTTATAATATAGTATCCCCACCAGGGCTCTACATGTTTGAAATGGAAATTATTTGGAAGCGCTCGACCAGGAAATCTCAGAAACAAAAATGATTCAGCTTATGGCCTTCAATAGATGACTAGCAAAAGATATGACGATCTATGGTCTGTTCAGATTCTCATTACCAAAATGTTAATTGTAAAATAGTTGCCTCTGCAGTACACAAGATTGATTTGAAACTTGCACACCCTACAGCTGGATATAGGCTCGTATCCTTCTTTGCAGAATAGAATAAAAAAACTAGGATCCATTGATTTTAGAAGTAAATTTGCAGCAGATCACTGGGCAGACTACCTGGTGGTCTATATGCTGTAAATTTGATTGTGTCATTCTGTACCTTATATTGATAAGGCAAAGGCATGCTGCATGATTCTTCACGTCTTCAGAGTGGCAGAGTACCATATCAGCCTGTCTGTACTGTAAAAGCCTAAATATTACAAGAGTGGGCATTGGGGTTGAAGTGTCTTGCCCAATGACACAATGCGGTTACCGCAGGTGAGTTTCGAACCGAGGACCTTCAGCCTGCACCTCTTCCTACTGAGCCACCGCGTCCCCTTCATATCCATATAGCGTTTGCTTGTTATTTGTGAGTGTGTACACGCGGGCACATTCAAGTATTTGCTATTTTTCGGTAAACTCCGTGCTCATTTTAGAACCTAAGAATTTTTTTGGTCTGAATACCTTCTCATGCCATTTACCTACCAAATGATGAAATAGCCGGACATGTAGTGGAGAGCCATTGTAATAAAGTACAATATTACGCATGTTTTTATTACCCATGCATATCATGATACACCGAAAGGAATGGTTTCGCGCGCCGAGGGCGCGCAGGGACGGTATGGGGAACAAGCCCCTTTCGACCCTCAGTGACTGTAGATGATTAGTTCTCACATGTCTAGTCGTGTTGAAGGAGGAACGGCTTCAGGTACTCGGCAGGTGTCACCAGTTGTGTCGTGATGGTCTCTTGGCTGATGTCGGTTGAACCCTCGGGTGAGGACCAGTGTGAGAGGTTGGGTCCACTCACAAAGGTACTACCTCTCCCCGAGGGTGCAGTCGATCTGGATTTTCGGGCAAGTATAGTCTGCCACTTCGAGGATGATTTTGAGTCTAATTGAGTCTAATATCCTGGTATATCAGGGTATTTTGGCCCAATGGAATGACAGGCATTGTCTCTCCCCACTCAGTAATTACACCCAACTGTCACCCTTTAAAGTACTAAGCCGCCATGTAAAGCGTACCCCGTGGCTCGTTTTTTAATGAAATATGTCAAAATAGGCTAAACTTTCAAGCGAGGCAAAGACGTTAAATGGCAGCAAATCAAAAGGAAAAGAAAAGAGAAAATCCGCTATCTCTTAATTTTTTGAGCTCTACAACATACTAAGCTTTTTAAAAAAAATTCTACGCATTTTCATTTTTGAACATATAACCCTCTATGCCAAGCCTGGCAATCTAGAAAATCAAGGAGTGTAAAACAGTTGCCCTCCTCAGATTGCTTGGGAGTGCAATTGCACCTGAAATTTTCAATGCAAAAACTTGTATCATATTTATATTCACTTCAAGGTATTAATATTGTGACTGAAAAATTGTACTAAATTCAGCTACATAGTGGACAAATTGGCACACACATCTCATTATTCAGAATGTTGTGCACATTCAATTCTTATGTGACTGTCTTCTACACTCAAAATGCATCGAAATGCAACACAGAATGGGTCATGAATTATTGCGAATCAGTGCAACATTGACAAATCGTCCCCTGAGTTCCAATGTGTTCTCTGTGCCAGTAGGCACAGAAAATACATTGGAACTCAGGGGACGAAATGATAATAGATTTTAAAAGCAGTCCCAAACAGGTCTGGGATTCCAGAAAATGAAGGGATGCAAAAAATTGCCCTCCTCAATCTTTTCTAGGCGTGCAGCATTCCTGCACTCCTAAAGAATGCCAGGCCTGCTATGCCGTCACCTCGGCGTTTGGGTATGAGGTTTGAGACCTTCTCCCAACACGGAAACACATGTTTTTTGTCTGAGATTATATTCCACAAAATTCGAAAGGCTAAGGCTCAAAATGATGTTGAAAATGAAGGGCATGGAAAAAAAACCTCCTGAAACGGGCATTTCTGGTATCGGGTGCGTTAATTTCAAATAAAAGAAATAACATTTAACAACTTCAAATAATCAGAAAATAAGGTATGAAATTTCGTACCTGTATCGATTATAAATACGGAGCTACGCGAATCGGAGACGGTGCTTTTAATGAAATATTTAAAACTGTAGAATATATCCACAGTAGTTTGGTGTACCAAACGGTCACCACGAGTGGTGAAGTGGTATTAACATACATACATTTTATTTTCTCAACTTTTTTTCCAATTACATGGAGTGAAGTTGCCTAATTTGATAAATATATACATGAAAATAATACAGGCACATGTCCGGGAGAAGGGAGTAAACATATTCATAGGAGGAAAACTGTATGGGCATTCTCTCTCCCCCCCACCCCCCCCCTCTCTCTCTCTCTCTCTTTCTCTGTCTCTCGCTCAGTAGCGGGTAGTTTTCTTTATAGTTATCATATAAACCTAGCCTTTTAATAACCACCCCCCCCCCCCCCCCCTCCGCAACCCAGAGAAAAGAGCTTATTGCTGACTAAACAAATGGCGAATGTGCATATGACTTCATTATTTTGGTTCTGTCGCTGTGTTCGGGAGGGAGCAAGTTAAGTAATTAGTTAAACTAGCATAACATTTGCAAGTGATATATCATTATCAAGAGTTGTTTTTATACTAGCTGAATTTTATGGAGCGACCTGCAACATATGCTCTTTAATAACAACATGTAGCATTTACCCGCCGTTTCCATCCCTTGCAAGGCACGCTGATGCGAAATAATGTAAGAGCATTTGCTCTTACAGCGAAAGTGTTTTATGTTCGTGCCTCAGTGCAAGGGAAGGAGGCCAGGAATGTTTGATGTTATAGGTTAAAAAATATCTCTAACTGGTAAGAACTGTGCTGACACAAGACCCCCCCCCCCCACCCCTCCCCCCACCCTCACCTCCCCCAACCCTATGGCCACTCACCGGCATTTTCACATACACTCTCGCACACGTCTTTCTCACATCTTCTTATAAGTAAAAACCTATTTTCTCTCCTCCCTTCAGGTGCAACAATGAGTTCAGCATTCGGGGTGAATAGTCACGCAGCTTCATGGTGACTCAGTATGGCATATGTCATATGACAGTCATGTTTAGAGTAACCGGCCCCACGGTTACCACACCGGGCCGTCAACAAAATCGACAATTAATGATATGTGTAGTTACTATTTACAATTCTTTCAGTTCTGATCTGCTTTCGTTTATCTGATCCGACCACTGTGCCTAAGCCCCCCCCCCCCCCCCCCTCTTACCCTGAACCCGCAAGGGCGCATCTCCGGTCCAGGATCATAACACACCGTACAAATGAAAAGTATAATGGCTGCTCTGTAAATTTGTAGGGCAGACCAGTCAATATCTCCGACGTGCAGCTTTGGAAAATTGACCGGTCCACTCTCCACCCTCAGTGATTATGGACATTTCTAGCTAATGCCATTCAGCGGATATGGAAGGAACCGTCAGGGTTCAAAGGGCCAATTGCACAAGGGAAGTTAATCAGAGGCGAATGATATAATTATGCTTACATTCAGTTTCGTTCGCAATGACAATATTTGTTCATGTATTTCGTTTTGTATTTTTTTTTCTTTTTACAGAGCTTTGTCGAATCTATTCAAAATCGGTGATGGAGAATATGTAGTTTAGAGTGTTGGGTTTCAGCCGTGAGAAGTTTTTATGGAGTCTTGTGCTATTTTTATGAATTTTGCGAGTTTATAAGTTCGGTCAAGGTTTGTGCTGGAAAAGAGGCTTCGTAGTTTATACATACTTGGATGTCGCCAATAATAGGGTTTTATATATTCCTCACGCAGATTTCTTAATTTTTCACAGATTAATACGAAATGATATTCGTCACCAATGTCGGTTTTGCATAAGTTGCATTTTTTCTGGGATAATTCTATCCCCTTCCAGCTACCAGTCTCAATAGGGAGCCTATGATTCCTTAGTCTAAACTGTAAAAGAGGAGTTGCCAGAGATAGGGATAATTTTTGTAGACAGTTTTCAAATCCAAAATCTGTCTTTATTGCTCTATAAAATCGATATTTGTTTGATTTTTCGAGTGCTGCTCTCCATTCCTGTATGAATATATCTTTAAGTCTTTCTTGTATTAACAGGTCAAAGTATTTTGTGTTACAAACATTCTGGTTAATCCAAATATCCCCCATACCCATGCTGTACAGTTGTGTGGAAATATATTTAATCCAGGGGATAGAATACAGTCCTTGGATATGGTTCATGTATAAGATTGAGTAAAGGGAGACAGAAATTTTGTTTTCTTTACCACATATTAGTTTAGGCCAGAAATTTAAACAGCGCATTTCTATTTTAATTCCTATTGGCATCAATCCAAGTTCACCGTATATAAAATTACTTGCAGTTGATTTTTTTAGTTTTAAGATACATTTCAGAAACTATAATTCAAGCTTTTCAATGGCTGTATAGTTCCCGCAGCCTCATATTTCAGAACCGTATGTTAAAATTAGAATAACGGCCTTTTCGTAGATTTCTAGGACAATATCGGGTGTAAGCTGATTTCTACGTGCCTTATTAATAATTGTGTACATGGCCTTTTTGGGCTTCCGAACATCGATGATTTTTTTTCAGCAGAAAATTTCCCGGATTTAGACAGTGTAACGCCCAAGTATTTAAATTCGTTTACTATTTCGATTTGTTTGTTCCCAAGATAGAATTTTTCATTCTTACCTGCGCGAGTACCAGATTTTAATATTTTTGATTTATTTACATTTACCTCCAGTTTCCAGTCTTTACAATATTCATAGAAGCTATTTAGTGTATTTTGTAAGTCTTTATGTGAGTTGGAAAGGAGTGTTGTATCATTGGCGTTTTGCAGTACTAGAAGCTGTAAGTATACTTTGAGATTGTCCTGTGGGGACTGACAATATTCAATACGAATACCACTACAACGTCTATCATATAGAAACATTTCTAAGTCGTTTAGGAAGACAGCAAAGAGGATCGGCGATAAATTTCCCCCCTGCCTCACCCCAGTGTTATTTTTGGCGCGGTTAACACCACTTCACCACGAGTTGTGAACATTTGGTACACGAAGCTACTTTGGGTATATTTTATTTATACCATGATCATCAGATTAATAAGAGTTTAAATATTAAATAAATCAATATTCACACGTGCGAATCTGTTTTTGTTTACATGAGCACCGATGGGTGGTACTTCAGCTGGCAATTTTTATCAGTGAAATTTATATATAACTGAGTTTCACTATACCGAGCATGCATTTCCAATTTCCCATTCTGAAAAGAAGGAGAAGGGTATTGATATTTGCAATAAAATAGCATTGCAGCTAGCGCCTTGTTGCTCTCAAGCGGCGAAATATGATTTGGAAGCCTACAGTACGGCCGCCGTTGACTGGTCACTTTCCACGGGGGGGGGGGGGGGGGGGGGGGGGGGGGAGGGGGGAGGCAATATTTCCACGGACGCAATAATATTAGTTTCCAAACACTAATTATAGGAATAATCATCAACACTTTAATTAATGAAGCACCGGGTACAACTCGGTGCTTCATCAATTAAAATTTTGCTGCTAATGATTTTTGTTAGCTGTTGATCGCCTGCGTGGACATCACCGCTCACGCATGGATTACGACCAGTCCACTACGGATGTGCTGTAACATTTTTTGTTTTAAGGGATTCATAACATCATCTCTTTTATATGTTACAGACGCAACGCGACATAATGCTTTGGAACAACAAGAAATACATGAAGAAACCGTTATTTGCAAGGGCCAATGAAGATGATATGTTAGCGAAACACAGAAAGTGGTTTTCACAGTTCTATTCTGAAAACAGCCCTCGATTCAACTTCCGAAAAGATACACTGGACTGGTAAACACTTGCTCAAATGCACGCTTCCAAGAAATACCTCATTCTTAATTTTTGCCATTGTATATTATCACGGTATCATTG